>CM069441.1:34036949-34067038 GCA_035610835.1 Ophiura sarsii | reverse complement strand
AATGACAAAAAGATATGGAGCCAGGGTGTCTCCTTGTAGTACTCCAGCCAGTATCTCAAACACTTCTGTTTCTCCATCTGGTGATATGACCTTTGCCTTGGTGTCTTTGTAAATGTCTGCTATCGCATTTGTAAGCTGATCGGGTACACCATAGGCTTTCAATATTTGCAGCATTCGTCCCCTATGTATTGTGTCAAACGCTTTCTTAAAGTCGATAAAGGTTATGATGGCTGGCAGGTTATTTGACCTTATTCCCTCAATAATTCTTCGAAGGGCAAGTATATGACCTACAGTGGTACGTCCTACTCCGATCGAGCTCCGGTCTAATTCTGTTGGGTATCATCTTGTTGTATAGCTTGGCAACAATTGAACTCAGGCTTATTCCACGGTAGTTACCTCCCAAGCTGAGATCGCCTGATTTCGGTATTGGTACTATGTTGAGAATGGACCACTGTTCTGGCTTTTTCCCGTTCAACAAGGCATCAAGGCATCATTGCAGAAGTCGAGGATGATGTTATCCAAATCACATCTTTTAAGCATTTCAGGTGTAATACCATCTTCCCCACAGCTTTCCCCCTCTACTAGTGCCTTCTTAGCCTTCTCAGTATTCCTCCAGGTCGATCAAAGGTTCCTACTTTAATGTTGAGATCTGATAGTATTGGAGCAATTTCCTCATCTTCATTACTTATATGTGGTGGGCTCCCAAGTAGATTTTTGAAGTGAGTGTACCAGTTGTTTAATCTCTCCTTTTGCGTGGACCCTTTGATTGGCCCCTTTCTTGTTGTCAGTCTTCCTGATATTTGGTTTATCAGTTTCCAACTCTTACCATGCTTGCTGTTTATGTGAGCATTTTCTACCTCTCTTAGCTTATTGGTAAGGTCTTTCTCTTTCACTTGATCATAAGCCTCCCCATGGCTCTTTTTAGCATCCTTATAATCTCTGCTATTTTCCTCATTGTTAGTGTCTATATAGTTGATATTTTGCGTAAGCTTCATCAATTTTTGTTCTCGCCCCGATAACCTGGGCGTCTTTTGAGAAGTAGGTTCTTTTCTCTTTCTTCCTCGCCGGAATGACTTCTTCTGCAGCTTCTTGAGTGGCTGTAATGAACCTTGTGTATTTCTCAGTTGCAGTTTCTACGTCATCCTGAAGGGGCTGAAACCTATTGCGCACCTCTATACTGTATTTAGCTTGTAGATCTTGATCAGTTGTCAATAGATTCCAATCGTATACTGCTTTTTCCGTTTGATGATCTTACTCTTTCTGAGGCCTAATCGGATGCTAGCAGAGACTATTCTATGGTCAGATCCCACACTAGCAAAGGTGTTGTATGCTTCAGAATTTTGAACACTGTTTCGCCATTTCCGCCTGACAATGATGTAGTCCAGCTGTAGTTTATTGCCGCCTGGGCTGACATATGTCCACAACTTGCCTTTTTTCTTGCGAAAGTAGGTATTTGCGACTATTAGATCTTTCTCTTTAGCTAGTTCTGCTAGATACTTTCCATTTCTGTTTGTATCATCATGGTATGAAAATTTGGCGTCATCCTTTCCAAGTCTGGCATTGAAGTCGCCGACAACCAGCAAGATGTTGTGTGCTGGAATGGAGTCAATCGCCCCCTTTAGACTGTTGTAGTGCTCTTCTATGATGTCCTTTTCCGCCACATTTGTAGGGCAGTAGGTCACCACTACAGTTGTTGCTGGGTTACCATGGAAGTTAACTATGAGTGTACGATCAGAATGTGGTTTAATACTCGCTAATGATCGGAGTGCTGTGTTGTTGAGTAGTATCCCGACTCCACCTACAGCTGCACCTGCTTTATTTCTTGTTGCTGAGGTAGTGATCAGTGTTCTGCCAAAAATGATCTCATATTTCACTGGGTCATCATGGACAATGCGGTGCTCCTGTATCCCGATCATGTCAATTTTATATTTGATTAGATTTGATACAAGCTCCTCCCTACATCGACTCTGTCTGATAGTTCTCACATTCATGGTAGATATAGTGATATTTGTCTTGCATGTTGCAAGTCGTCTCCTCTTGCGCGCTCTGCCGTCAAGCTTACTCCTCCCTTCCGGGTTTGGGGGCATGCCGTCATCAGTTGATTTTGAAAAATCCGAGTCTGCTCCAGGAGACGTTAGGTTAGTAGGGACTTTAACCCTAGTGTTGGTTTGGTTTGACATCATGGTTTTTCTGTTGCTATAATCACTGCGGTCGCAACTCCTGCAGCATGGTTTATTATCAAAGTTGTCCTTCTAGAATACTTGCCAGCCAAGGCTAATGAGTATATTCTACCCGAATCTCAATATTTTAGATTGAAACATAGTAAGCTATGTTCAATAGACCAGACTACTCCTCCAATAGTCTTAGATCTACCGACCATTGCCCCCCAGAGCTCCGTCAGTTAGCATTAACCGCAAGGTTTGGCTATCCAGGTGGCACGCGACTAACATGCACTACATTGCAATGCATCTTAGTCGTCGAGGACGTGGAGATGGGTAACTGCAAGGGAATCGATTAGGGACAGGAGGGCTGATGGAGGTGCATCCTGTATCTACAACCTAGAGCAAAGCAAAGTATGGAAACAGTTGCATAGAAGAAGCATGCAGAGTAGAAAGAGATATGAGATAGGGGAAAGGAAGATTAGTGGTAGAGGAGAAGGTTGGAGTTGCGCTACTTACAGCCAGTTTTAAACCACCCAGATATAACCATCTATACAATAGACTATATATAACCATGATAACATCGGCCTGCCCGAGGATGCTTCTCCGATCTTACATTAGCTGTATGCCCCACGTGCTGTATGCCCATAATAGTGTAGCCCTAGTTCAAATGGCACTTATAATTGATACTATGTTTGATATAAAATGGCAAATTAGTACATCGAGTTGAACTAATTGAGAACTAGCTAACAAAACAATGATACAAAGTAAAAGCAGTGGCGAATCCAGGATTAAAATTTACGGGAGTGGGCAATCAGAGGTCCAGGGGCTCGTTTATCAAGGCCCTTGAAGCTCCTGGGTTGTAGGCTTTCTATGAGGCTTAGGAAAGCTCTCCTGGGATATATTTTATTAAAATTAAATTGCAATTTCTAGAACAGAAATGTTTCAAGTCAAAGGACTTAAACATCTTTGCTTGATACAAACAAATTTTAAATAATGACATATATACGAGGGGGTATCAAAAAGATTTTGAAATCACCCAGAAGTGAAGGAGCTATATCGATAAAATCTTGTCAGTGTAATCACTGGTCCTTAAAAAGGTGAATTGTCATAACGTCTAAACCCATTCGGTTTCAGTAGTTACCATATCTGAATCGTCCTCATCCATGAATCTTGACCTTTTAATCAAGTTAGTTGTTTCATATTGATTATCATCATCACATCTCTTTCTTCCACGGGAGATTCCAATACAGCATGCATTCTTTCTATGTGTCTTATTAGATTATTTTCGATTGAAGCGTTTGTCACAAAACTGACAAAGGTGGGGTTTGACTGAGGTAATAAAATTCATGTTGACCCTTCGCTGGTTAATCACTGAATACCAAATAATCTATTAAATCAGTCATTATATGGGGTCATGGCTTATCGACTCAATGGCTTATCGACTCATGGCTTATCGACTCAATGGCTCATCGACTCAATGGCTCATCGACTCAATGGCTCATCGACTCAATGGCTCATCGACTCAATGGCTCATCGACTCAATGGCTCATCGACTCAATGGCTCATCGACTCAATGGCTCATCGACTCAATGGCTCATCGACTCAATGGCTCATCGACTCAATGGCTCATCGACTCAATGGCTCATCGACTCAATGGCTCATCGACTCAATGGCTCATCGACTCAATGGCTCATCGACTCAATGGCTCATCGACTCAATGGCTCATCGACTCAATGGCTCATCGACTCAATGGCCCATCGACTCAATGGCTCATCGACTCAATGGCTCATCGACTCAATGGCTCATCGACTCAATGGCTTCACGACTCAATGGCTTCACGACTCAATGGCTCATCGACTCAATGGCTCATCGACTCAATGGCTCATCGACTCAATGGCTCATCGACTCAATGGCTCATCGACTCAATGGCTCATCGACTCAATGGCTCATCGACTCAATGGCTCATCGACTCAATGGCTCATCGACTCAATGGCTCATCGACTCATCGACTCAATGGCTCATCGACCCTTCGCTGGTTAATCACTGAATACCAAATAATCTATTAAATCAGTCATTATATGGGGTCATGGCTTATCGACTCAATGGCTTATCGACTCATGGCTTATCGACTCAATGGCTCATCGACTCAATGGCTCATCGACTCAATGGCTCATCGACTCAATGGCTCATCGACTCAATGGCTCATCGACTCAATGGCTCATCGACTCAATGGCTCATCGACTCAATGGCTCATCGACTCAATGGCTCATCGACTCAATGGCTCATCGACTCAATGGCTCATCGACTCAATGGCTCATTGACTCAATGGCTCATTGACTCAATGGCTCATAGACTCAATGGCTCATAGACTCAATGGCTCATAGACTCAATGGCTCATCGACTCAATGGCTCATCGACTCAATGGCTCATCGACTCACTGGCTCGACTCATTGACTCAATGGCTCATTGACTCAATGGCTTATCGACTCAATGGCTCATCAACTCAATGGCTCATCGACTCAATGGCTCATCGACTCAATGGCCGATTGACTCAATGGCTCATCGACTCAATGGCTCATCGACTCAATGGCTCATTGACTCAATGGCTTATCGACTCAATGATATGTACATTGTACAGTAATTAGTTTTGTTTTGTTGAGTATGCTTATTTTTGTTTTGTCATAAAGCGCTACGATCTCGATGTAGCAGCGCTATATAAATACCAATAATGTATGTAATGTATGTATGTAATGGCTCATCGACTCAATGGCTCATCGACTCAATGGCTTATCGACTCAATGGCTCATTGACTCAATGGCTCATTGACCCATTGGCTCAGCTCATGCCGATGTCGTAGTTTGAATGAGCCAATTGAGCCAATGAACCAATGTAAATTGTAATTTTTGAATTAATTGTGTATTAATCTTGTGATTTTCTCTATATGAACGCACCGTCAGGTATCACTTTTTAAATGTGATGATAAAATGCGAAACGGGCTCAAGGCACGTTGTTAAAAGCATTCAACTAGGGGAAAACAATGCTGATTGATTTGTAGCAACCCAACAAGTCTAAATGTACCTTCAGTTGCTAGAAGGTGCAGTGAGCCTGTTTCGCATTTGATCACCTTTTAAATGTGATAAAATTCTAAACGCGGGCTCACTGCACTTTTCTAAAAGCATTACACTTGGGAAACAACACTAATTGATTTGTAATCTCAAACTAAATTATTGCAGCTGTACAACCACATCATTTAATCAGTTCATTCTATAATACATAGATATACAGCCATAGGTTACTTTAGTACTATTTTGAAGAATACATATCTATTTTAGAAAATATGGGATTTCTCATAAAATGAAATCATACCTGTTTTTAAGCTTACACGTATAGTATCTTTCATGGCAGAAAATTAGCATAATCAAAGTGCAACATCCTTAATTTAAAAAAACTTTGCTTTTCTCCTATTTCACTTATATGGAGTTTATCCCTTTTGGAACATAGCTCTTCATATTTCATATACAGTCCTCAAAATAAGTAACTGACCAGGTAATTAATATGCTCTCAACTCCAAAACTATAGCACCTACGTAAAAATATTAAATCATAAAGTTGTAAGAAAATCTCTTTACTTCAATTTGAATAAATATTAACGCAGTTATGTGCCCAAAACCAAAACAAAGTTACCTTTTCATTTTAGCATTGTGTTCGTCGATACGCAGCCTCGGAATAGCAACAGGCAGATTATTGATAACTGGTAGCGATAACTCACGGGTTGATAGTAAGATGAGGAATGGGGATGCTTCAATTGATCAATGCAGCCCATACACATACCTGTCACATGGTTCTGCGTGTTCAAAACCCAAGTGTGAAAATGTAAACTGCACTTTGTTCTATCCTTATTAATGTAGTGTTTTCAATTATTAACCGATCTTCATGAACAATGTCTCAAATTGAAGAAAAGGGATTTCCTTACAACTTTATAAATTCATATTTTTACGTAGGAGATAGGAGATTTTTACGTAGTTTTGGAGTTGAGTACATTTATTACCTGGTCAGTTACTTATTTTGAGGACTGTACAAGGGTTGGTCAATATGTAATGAAAGTGATCTGGTTGTGAGAGGCATGGATGATTCTATTGGTAGTATAGTGCGATCAACATGATCAATACACTTTTAGATTTTTAAGTGTGAACTATGACGTCATAAAATTAGCTAAAGTAAGCACACTTTGGACACTGTCAAATCATTTGTCGGGAAATTTGAATTGTTTGTGTGAAACACGTACTAAGAAGTTTGCATAACACTACACCAGAAGCAGGTAAATCCCATACGTTACATAACCATATCTAAAAATCCAAAAGTGTATTGTTTGAAAGAAAAATGTTCATACTTTGTATTGATCACACTATCCCTCAATTGAATCACTCATGCATCCCGTACCAAGATCACTTTCAGTACATATTGACCGACCGCCGTACATCACGAGAGGTATCTGAATGTTATTATTCATATCATTATTATATTATCAAGTTGTATGAGTTAGATTATGTGTAGGTTGTCACGAATAAAATCTGTCAACCGGTTCATGTAAATACGCCTCCACTAATTCCACAGTTTCTTTCAAGACCTGATGTCCAATGTCTACTTTGAGCACACCCTGCCAGTACGCGTTACAAGAATGAAAACCCTTCTCGAAATGGCGCCACCAGACTTTGACTCCGGCTCTTCTGAGTCGATTGGCGTAGATCACGCCATCATCACGAAGGATATCAAACCCACTGGTAACAATTAAAGTGTGCGGATGATGACGAGAAATGTGCTCCTCCATTAGGGGTGAAAACTTTGGATTTAAGAAAAATGGCGACAGTTTATCTACAATGGTACTATCCTCTGAATCTGAAAAGTTCATGTTATGTTGTAGGGCATCATCAGTTCTAAAGGCATCCGGCAGAAGATTGTGTCCGATTAATCTCTGAAATCGCTCCGATCTTTGGAAGTCTGCAGAGAGATGTTTTCCTTCTAAAATGGCCATAACAAGATCATCGCCGTCTAGACCCATGTACCATACCCAGAACTTGGCAACGAGCAATCTGGTGAGCACTCCGGTGAATAAAGGTCCGTTTGTATTATGAGATGGCAAATTCAGATCCAGTCCTTGAAGCAGTGGCATCATCAAGATGAGCATCTTCAGTTCTGGATTGTTTGCTGGGTCATTCCCGTGTTCTACTGCGATAGTCTGCGCTACTACAGCTGCTATTACGCCGCCAGCACTGTCTCCTTGTAAAGCGATACTCTTAGGGTCTATGTTGTAACGTTCGGCATTGCGGAGCACCCAACGGGTCACCCTCAAGCAATCATCTAGGGGTGCCGGGAAAGTATGCTCGGGTGGCCATCGGTATCTGAAATTCAAAACGATCACGAAATTGTTAAAATAAATCATTCTTATGTATAAGTTATAGGCTATTTGTGTTAGTTTAAGGAATCTAAGAAATGCAATGACTCGGGCATGTCAGATAATATAATTTATACCTTCCATGCACACTCTAAGAAAGAATGGTTCTAGCGGGGGTTCTTGTAATGGCAAATGGTTCTTGGCAGAACCATGTTTCTCTAAAGAACCTTTAAAGGTTCTAAAAAGGTTTGTTAGGGTTCTTTAACACCGCACAAAGGTTCTATGTAGTGAGATGGTTCCAGAAAGAACCCTTATTTGGGGGAAATGGAGTTCTTGGTAGACTTATCGCAAATGCTGAAGTTTGCATACGTACGTATGAGTTCGCAATGTAATTATTGTTTTGTAACCCTGTTAATAAACTACAAATATTTACTTTCTACTTTATTTCTTTATTGATATGATTATAACCAAGTATAATCAATGACGTAAGACTTTGACTTGCTGACTTTTATTAATTTAACGCCATTGATTCTGTATTTTGTAAATAATATCTAATCAGATTCACAGTCAGTTTGTTCACCATTTAATAGAACCTTAAGGGTTCGGCATACATGCCAAAACTGAAGAACCTTTTTAGGTTCTTTCAAGAACCCTTTCAGAGAGTTCTTGATAGAACCTTATCGGAAAGGTTCTTGATAGAACCTCAAGGTTCTGCATACAGGACAAAACTGAAGAACCTTTTTAGGTTCTATTTAGAACCCTCTGTGAAAGAACCTTATCGGAAAGGTTCTTGATAGAACCTCAAAGGTTCTGCATACAGGACAATACTGAAGAACCTTTTTAGGTTCTATTTAGAACCCTTTCAGAGGGTTCTTGAAATAACCCCATTGCAAAGGTTCTCATTAAGAACCTTAAAGGGTTCTACATACAGGACAAGTTCTTCTACTTGGAGCCCTTTTTTCTTAGAGTGTATATTGCCATTTCTAGCAAGGTGGACGTGTTTAATATATGTCCTAGTTTATTGAACTTTGATTTGGATTCACGTTTAGCTTTTTCTTCGATATAGAGACAAGACTGTCCATCATTTACCCGAATTTCCAGTTTACTTTTTCTGACACACGACTTATTAATAGTTTTTTTCATAACCATGATAACAGGATATACCCTAGACATACTGACATGACTGACCATGACCGGACCTGCCACCACGGTCACGTCTTTATTGGATTGAAAGGTTCATATCTACATGTATAGGCATAAATACTCGCTTCTAGTTTTTATGATATACTGTAGGGTGCTGCCCAGCCTGCCCACAACAAGAACATAACTTCTTTTTTAAATAGTGAAAGAAACAAAAAGAAAAGTAAAAGAAAAAAGAGAGAGAAAAAACAACAACAAAAAATGACAAATAAAGTGAAAACCCCCTACCATTACTTCCATTTCCAGAAAATGGTTATATAACAAGCCTCTTTCCGACCGACCGACGACCGGCCCCATTCCATTTTAATGGATTTTTTATATATTTATAATACTCACTCAATATACACGATCGTTGCATTTGTACTTGCGGCGTACATCCGTAGAAGACCATCCCAGACCTCTGTAACAAAGAGAGTATGATATTATGTTCAGTATCAAATTGAAAAAGAAGGAAAAAAACTACTAACACCGGGCTACTATTTCTAAATGTTAGAGGATGAAAAGTCACTCTATTCATGGGGCGAATTGAGAACCGGACCCGCCGGCGTCAAAAGACAGTGCTCTATCTCCGATCTTTTCAGAGAGAAAAGAGTAGTCACTAATAAAATTCTGTTAAAAATCCTAAAGATTACATATCATGTTCTCTGAACTTGATAATGAACGGGGGGGGGGGGGGGGGGGGGGGGGGGGGGGGGGGGGGGGGAGAAAGTTTCAGGTACAGGCAGTAATAAAGGGGGGGGGGTCAAAAAAGGTTGTTGCATGGCGAGAGGGGGTCAAAAATGTTTCGATATACCAAAAATGAAATTATCCAGCCCCTCCACCAAAATATTTATGAACGGTCCCTAACTATGTGATCATTTCGAGAATCATGGTTTTCAGAGTGAATTTAGAGGGGGAAACCCGGTGGGGGGGGGGGGGGGGGGGGGGGGTCAGTGAACATACCAAGCGGGTACACATGCGCGTCCAAGCACCTCTGAAACAATACCAGAACAATACCCCTAAATGGCGTAACACATACAAATCCTACCCTAAACGGTGTTACCATCCGGCAACACCCAATATTAAATACACGCCCCTAAATGGCGTAATATAGTAATGCTCAAAATAATCTTAATTCATAATCATGTGACATTCATACAGATATACATGGGATATACAATTGAAGTAGAGATATATTGAAGATTTGTTCTACATTTTGCATGTTTATTGATACAAACAATAAGTACCCCTAAACGTCGATACCTCGATGCTCTATGGATACCCTAAAGTGCGAAGCCCCCTAAAAAGTACCCCTTTTTCAGAAAGACGTCGACGACGTCGTGTGGTGAAATCTGGTCCCTTTTCGATGTGTTTTTTTGGACGCGGATGCGTACCCGCTTGGTATGTTCACCGACCCCCCCCCCCCCCCCCCCCCCCCGGGGGAAATAAGTTGACGCGCAGACCTGACAGTTTATTTTCACTCTTTAAACCATGATTTTGAAGTAATTAAGAATCGTATCGCTCTGTAACTCGGAATATATTTATGATATGATCAGAAATGTAAGCCTGCAAGAAAATCTATTCTAAAAATAATCATGAATAGAGGGTGCCCCCTGGAAAAGATAACATATTATGCCTTTAGTTTAAGATCATGCTAAGATTAAGAAGTAGCTGCACCGAACCATCCGAACATGCTCGCACACATTTCGGGGAGGGGCTATCCTTGTGGCTGGTTACCATGGTTTATACCCCTGTAAATTACCATAAAATGTCTTACCTATTGTTCCCATAACCACGGCTCCGTGAACGTAGACAATAGCTGGTTGAAGGGTTGTCTCGGAAACGGAATGAATTGGCCGGTATAGTCGGACAGGTACTCCGTCGAAAACGTCATCTACGGTGATGACGTCATCACCAAACGGTAAATCTGTGTCGTCGGCAGTTTTAGGACGGCGGCAGAAGTCCAAATGCAGAGCGTCGCAGACGTTTTGGATAACTGTTACGCCCGATCCGACGGCATATGTGATGGATTGGGTAATCAGGCTGTTTTCCATGCGGCAGAGGAGATCAGTGGAGGTCTCGAAAAACCCACGGGTGATATTTAGCTGATGCGCTAAACCAAAAGATTCGCACATTTTGGCCTGAAAAAATACAAAAACATTAACATGAGGTTGGATTTTATGATTCAGCATAGGCCCAATTCATTGGTTTCAGCCATCAGCCTTCTCATTGTGGATTCGGATGGTTATAAGTTTACAAAAGATTAAAAACAAAACCTTCCTTGGAACAAAAATCAATTCTTCAAGAACCAAATTCAAAAGCCAAACAATTGTTTTAGAACTAGGAATTGACAAGATCCCTCAATCCATACAACGATGTTCATCAAGTTCTCAAATGGATTGTTTGAATATGGCCAGTGGCGGCACCAGTCTCATAATTTCCTTTGGGGGGGGGGGGGGGAATTGTTTAGCGGGGCAAGAAAAAAATGATGCGCGCGAAGCTAATTTGGTATAAAAATGCGCGCTTTTTGAACTAATTTGAACTAAATTGATTTTTTTTTTTGGGGGGGGGGGCAAAGTGGGGGCCAATTTTTGTTTGGGGGGAGGGTAAAATTTAATGTAGTGCCGCCACCGATTATATGACGCGCTTGGTATCCCACCGATTTCAACAAGTGGTTCCAAAGGGAGGACAGGAGGACGACATCCCTGGCCTAGCGTAGCGGTCTGTCGGCATTTCATGATTTAGAAAAGAGGCAAAAAGTGAGGAATATTATATTTAAAATCCAACCACTTTGTAGAGGAGGATAAGGTAAGCGGTACATGGGTAAGTTATTATGAAGTGTATAATTTATTGCATTTGTATAGGCTGTATCGTGGTACTTTTTTGTATCTGTAAATGTCCTTCTGTTGTTGCAAGTTTAAAAAAAAATCAATAGAAAAAACAAACCTTCACCATGACAAAACATTAGCAATTATGGTGTAACTTCATATTCCGGGCCGGGGGGGGGGGGGGCGTACTTAGTGGATGTGCCGCCAAATAGGGTCCCATTTTTCACTCCTCTGGACTGGTAAAAATCCTTAAATTTGCTATTTTTGAAAGAAATGTTAGCAAAATATGTAGGCAAATTATGGGATTTTGGTCAATATTGAGTCCATTTCCCCCCGAAAATTGGTTAAGGTTTGGGTCAATTTTCATTTTGCTGGCGGTACATCCGTACCAAAAACCTCACCGCCTAAGTGCATATATTGCAAATGAAGGCCTATAATCATGATAATAGCCTATACCATATTAGGCCCTTCACAATCGATTTTGAGTTTCCTGTTGCAGGTTTAAAAAAGGGACGAGGTGACTTTTAATTATTAATTATCTTTTATTTTCTTTATTTTGAAACTAATGATTTTGTGGTCGCAACCAATTTCAACCCCTTTTTATATAGAGGACTCTGTATTTTGATTTAATTATTTTCCAAGTATGATTAATTTGATACCTAAGTAATAATGCAATCATGTTCTATGTTTGTACATCATCATAGCTGATATGATTAAGTCAGAAAGTAGCAAATAACGTTTATTACGACTTATTGCAACATATTACACAATATTTTCAAATATAAGGTAGAACTTATGAATACAATTATTTACATGATAAAAATAGAATCATGCAAGGTATTAAATGATAATATTTATATGATAATAAAGAAAAGCAAAGAGTCATTGTCCCAGAACCCAACACAAAATAACACAATTTTAAAATACAAAATTAGTTGTAGGCCTTCTCAATATTTGATAAATTAAAAAAAAATCAATTAAAAGGCAATTTTTCTCCCAGTCCTCCCTTGATTTAGTTTAGTTTATATTTGAACGGATAATGTCGGACCGAATTCGTTCCGATATTATAGAGTTAGAGAATCCATTCAGAAAGGCTGATGCTGCTAATCGAGCGTAGGTGGCGCTACAGCAATCTCCACGGTCTCGCATCTTTAGTCCACACATAGGGGGGGCTGGGGTACCGCGCCATTTTGCAATATTTTGCGAAATCGATCGTGGTTATCACGTGATACGTATCGTGGAAAAATAATGTACACTGTTTTAACGAAATGCACTGTGGGATTGTGTTACCAGCCTAAAATTATAGAGGTCGCAAACCCGGTCGCAAACTTGCTTATATTGAGCCTAGCTATAACAAGCTAAAAGTGACATCTCTGAATGTATTACCAAAGTGTGAAATTGTTGGACACACTGGTAAAATGGTTTTACAACAATTTTTGCTATCATATTATCAAACTGAACTCAAGTTAAATCACTCTATATCGAGCAATAATATAATTGTTTACGCATTTTAATTGTTTAGACAAAGTTAAATAAATCAAGGATACATTTATGATAGATGAATAAATAAAAAGAAAACTATAAACGCATGGGCGGCATTTATAATTGATAAAAATTGACATAACAATGATGTTACATTAATATACCATCAAGTTTAAAAAATAGAAAAATAATAGGAATATTCGAACCCGTGATTTCCGATTGCCAACGACATGGTCAACCTACGCACGCCACAGAGATTTACGTCTGTAATTGTGATAGTTTTATTATTTAACCATGTCCATTTATTTATAACGAACGGATTTTTATTGTGCCATTTTTGCCAAATGTGTGTGTTGCTCTCGCACAAAATGTGTTTGTAATTTGATTATAATTCTTATTTTTAAAAGAACGGTAATTATTTTTGACATTTTCGAGAGAAAAAAATGGCGTAACCCTGATACGGTAAACGCCAGCAGTGTGGTGTCCGCGTGGGCGAGCATACAGATGATGCTAAGCAAATCCAGCATATAAAACAAAAAGTACTCCTAATGGGACTCGAACCCACAACCTCTCGCTCCTCAAGCGACTGTCTTTCCACTACACTAACCGTGCTGATTGAAAAATTATACGCAAATAATTTATTTATATCATGGGTCATGGGTTAATGCACTGTGTTAAATTCTACAATCCCGGCCGCCACTCTGTTCAAAGGCACAAAAAAGTGGACTTATTTTATGCTTTTTTGCAATTCTGGGGTGTGTGGATCGTGTTTTTTTATCAAATTGGTTAGATATCCGTCCATTTTAGAACATCTGAAATTTAAAGTGCACCCACACACCCGGGAAAGTATGCTGCCAAGGGCATATATTTTGCACGTAAATCCAATACAAAAGTTCAGAAAATCGACCAAAATATGACGTCATGACCATTGCTTCGGGACAAAATGGCGCGGTACCCCCCCCCCCCCCCCCCCCCCCCCCCCCCCCCCCCCCCCCCCCCCTAGTCCACACAAAGTAAATTAAAATCTGAACTCTGTTATATAATATTATATTTATTAGAACATACGTTTTTACAACAGCGGCACACGTTTTCAATAACGGTGCGTTCATACAAAAGTACACCAAAAAAAGTTACCCCAATGATGGGGGAAATGGACCATGTCAAGTAAGTAGAGTTTGTAGTTAGTGTCAATTGATTTTTTTTTATTAACATACACTACCGCCCAGAAGTAATCGCGCACATCATCGGGAGAACTTATTCTCCAAACAGTCTTGTAAATTTACCCATATCAATGTCAAATCCTATTTATATAGGTGCCTGGATATCTTCTCATTCATAAATTCATCTTTCCTTGACCTTGTAGCCTACACATTTTTCAAAATAAATATCTTTCCGAGGTCGCTATTTTCTCTATGGGGAAATCCCATGCAATTCTCGCCTCATTAATATTCATGAGCTCATTATCGCTGTAATAGCGCTATGGGATATCTTGCATGCGAAAATCATCTCCGACAAATCATTATTTTTACATTATTTTACAAAATGCAACCACGTAATATTTTTATGACAGGGATCTGTAATGCTCATTAATACCTAAAACATGTTTCGTGTTTTGACAAGGTTACTGGAATTTCCCCAAAAAGCTGATATTTCGAGACAAAACTTAATTAAAGTTTTGGTGGTAGAATGATACCTGTGGCGTACTGGGAACCAGCAAAATGCTCGGACTAAAACTGGCAGCAGCAATTACAATTTTGCATACAGGGGTATTCTGTCATATTGCAATGTGTGCATAGAACATGGGTTATAAAACACATTAAACTGGTGGACATGAAGTGAACACAAAGCACACCATTGGTGAAAATGGCTGGTTAAATTGTAATCTTCCCATTTTTTAGTTAGAAAAATGCTCCGAAGTTGTGACACCCCCTAGCGAGACGGCTTGTCAGGTCCGTTTAGCGCTTTGAGCCATTTGGAAAAGGCGCTATATAAATACTGATTATTATTATTATTATTATTATTTATGAATGTACAGACTAGCCAAGTCTGACCTACGCTATTAGAAAATATTAATCACACAATATAAGTTTAGTTACCGCGTGATCCATACATTATTTTGAATGGACTTGTTCGAATCCTTTGTTAGACTAGAATCGATCACCCTTTTAGCGCATTCTTTTATGAATGGGAGTTGACCATTTACAATCATGTGAAAGATAGAGATATCGCCCAATTAAAACACATCAGGCAGTAAGTTCGGTTGCATAGTATGGTTGGTATAGGCTGTTGGGCTATGTTGCTCCAATATTACAGGAGCGCAACTGATGGAAAAGATATCGACTGACCTTCGCAAAATTGTGGAATGCAAATCATTGTCGCGGTAATTTTAAAATCTGCCATGGGCACTGTGCTGCCTCGTGCGAAATACAGACAAACTGCGAGGTTCTCTGTCGTGTATTGGATCACTGATTTGTAAACCAAAATATAGAAATTGTCTTTTAAATGTCAGGTTTTTCTTGACAATTCAAATTAGAAAATTATCATGTTTTAGGCATTTATAAGGACTGCGCATCCTTATATAGGATATTGCATTTGTGAATATAACAATTAATTATTAAAAAAACTCAATTTTTCAGAGAAGGTGTAGATGAGAGAGAATGTTCCCATAGCGCAATACCAGGGATACTATTAATTTTGGGATAGGAAAGTCCTATACTAACGTACGTAGCGAAAACGGTCCCTTTTGCATATTTGAATAAATTATGGTAATCGTCTGGAATGCGTCGGTGACCGGCGTATGACGCGTTTGACGTCATTATTTAGTCAGCATAGAATTGGTGGCGCTATTCACGCGGTAGATTTACACACAGCTTGCTCTCAAAAAATGATACTGACACTGGAGTTGGTTATCCAACTCCAACGTGTGATGAATTTTATGGGGTCATATAATCAAAATCCCGGGCAAAATCCATTGTTACATTGAATGCAATGGAAATTCAAAATTAACGGCCGTTCGTGTCTACCATCAGCGTCTGCTACAATCACGCCTTATCAGTATAGCGCCACCAATTCTAGATATGCTGACTAAATTTTAATTTAAAAGTGGACTCCGATCGGCAAGCTGAGAGGCAACCCCTGGCAATACTAGTGGTAATGAGCTCATGAATATTGATGAGGCAAATGTCTTTGGGATTTTACTGTGTAGATTCATCAATATTTACCTGTACTTTAAAATCTTTAAATAAAAAAGTTTTGTATTTGTATCGTGAAATATGATTAAAGTTAAGTTAAGATCATTATTTTCGTTAGTCTCGATAGATACCAAATCTATGATTTGGGTATCAAATCTATGATTTGGGTATCGGCTCAATGCTATATGTTGAAAGGAACCGTTCTAGACAGAAAATTTAGGAACCTGAAAATCCTCCGTTTTTATGTCCCACTCACCGGTTTGGAGAATCAAAGTTGTCCTTGAATGTTCACTATTTAGTCATGGCATTGCTATGAAATTAAGAGCTAGCAAAAGTGTTCTGAAAAGTCGCATTGGCATTTTTTATATAGGCACTAGCAAGAAAAACAGGGTATAAAACACAAAATCACATTTTTGTCGGCCATTTTGAAAGAAACAACAACACGAGGTCAATTATTCAATTAGGTTTTTATTTTTCTGTGCAAGGCTACCGGATTGAATTTCATCCAAATAATAGATACATATTGGTCAAGAGCCAGGTGAACACTAAAATTTTAAGTTAAATATGTCCGTTATGTCCGTAAAAACAGAATTTAGACATTAATTATTTATGTAAATTAGTCACTTTTAGAGGGTCACGGTTCAAGTCACAGTTCCGGTTCCACTTTACAGAGTTGCTTGAACATGTACCCATATCATGGATATGGGTACATGCATGATGTACCCATATCATGGATATGGGTACATGCATGGACTATATTTTCGTGTGTTTCTCGCGCACATTTTTACAAGAGCAGATCGGTAGAAAAATGTTAAAAATCGTTCGCTTGCCTCTCGTTTCATACCATACCGTCATTTTGTTGACAAAAATATTTGCAGTGCAGACTTTCTTCTGCCTAAAAATCTCATTCATATTACTCACCGTCTGTAAGACCATGCGACACATATTGTCAATCATTGTGACTTTAAAACGTTGTGGCATGTCAACAGGTTTCTTCATAGTATCCATGTAGAAATGTCCAGCCATAATGATCGAACCGATGCAGTAAAATACCAATAGAGTTCTAGAAATATGGTGGCGGGTGCTATTCTTGCCATGTGTTATATTTTCCATGTTGTTGTTGTTATCATTATTATTTACTAAGAGCTTGCTAGTCCCTATTCTCGTATCCCCGAAGTCTGTTGACATAGTGTTAGCACCTCCACAACTATAGTAATAGAGAAAGTTTGAATGACTGAAGTTCCCTTACACGAAACTTGGTGACTCAACATGCTCAATGCTTTGAATTATGCGCTGCTAGGTAAAACACGTCATTTCATGTACACTCATCATAGAATCAATGCCAACGTGAGTGTTCGACGGGTTCCCATCCGTGGAAAAGACGATGACACCAGGGATACTATTAACTTTGGGATAGGAAAGTCGTATACTAACGTACGTAGCGAAAACGGACCCTTTTGCATATTTGAATAAATTATGGTTATCGTCCGGAATGTGTCGGTGACCGGCGTTTAACGCGTTTAACAATGTTTAACCAGGTTTAACGGCAGGTTAAACGGCATGTTAGTCAGCATAGGTTTGGGGGCGCTGCAGACGACGGTGGCCACGTGAAACCTAAATTTTGAATTCGTAGTGAATAACACGTAATCGCGAATTTTAAACTATCATTTTGACAAATACATCATAATTAAAAGGATTTTTATCGTTAACCGGGCGATGACTGTTAAAAATAATTCAAAATGGTGCACTCCCGTTGCCAAATTGGGTCGTCTGAGAGACGCGTGGCCAGCGTTGCGTCGTCTGCTACAATCATCACGCCTGATCGGTATAGCGCCCCCAATTCTATGCTGACTAAGTTCAATTTAAAAGTGGACCCGATCGGCAAGCTCAGTGACATACCCCTGATGACACTGCATGCTCATCGATTAAAGGATTAATTCTACAAGCCAAGCCTGTAGGCTGTATCCAAGTCTTTCGAATCGATTTACAAAAATGTTAAATAGTCAATTTTAATATTGCTCAGTACTCAAAAAAGAAAGGAACTCATGGTTTGGAATAGTAGAATTTAATCTCATAATCGCTCATCGACATGTAGCAAAATGATATTAACTCTCCAACTAGACTACACTACACTAACACTATATACTATGACAGTGAACAAACAAAACAAAACAAAACAGAACAAGCCACTCCAAACTTAACGATCAATAAGCATGCAATTGGGATCTGTTGGTGGGTGCCGCTGTTTTGAAAGCGTTTTCCGAATAAATAAATAAAATAAAAAAATTGGGTGGGCGGGAAAAACAACACGAAACTGTAGGACACAAGCAAGCACACACACCTGTACCACTGTGCAAGAAGAATCGACCGTAAACAAACAAACAAACAAACAAACAAACTTAGGACCTAATTGGAAGATTAAGATCCATCAGACAGGTAGATTGATGCTACACGGGATACTAGCATGAAGACAAAGAAGGACTGAAGGACTTGACTACTGGCTTATCAAAACACCCTCAAACATTCTATTGAGGGAATTATTTAAAGTAATACGGTAGGGGAATATGGGGCAACCATGGTCCTATGGGGCAACTGGTCCGAAATGAAGGATTTTGTAATTGTATGGGCATACTGCTTTCTTTTGAACAGTACGACTTATGTTGAAACTTGACATATATCCTTATCTTCTACATTCCAAAACATTTGCAATTTTAGGGTATTTACACATGCCATATTCTCAAGATCTTTGAAGACACCTCCTTGAGTGACTTATTGAAAATTCACAAATAGTATGAGCGATTTATGAAGATGGGTTGAGATCATGTTTAATTTATATGATTGATAGATATGCAACAGTAAATATATACATGCAGTACAGTCATCTTAAGATGCTAAGTGCATATTGCATTTGATGGGTGCTATATCGTAGTGTGCTCAGCGACTTTTCGAAATATGATTAAAACCATCGGTTGTGGTTGTAACGACCGTAAAATGGCGCATGTTGCTCACTTGGGACATTGGTGGCTTGGATTTGCGATCAAAATTATCATTTAAAGAATGCTTCAACTTAAATCATTATCACGGGTATTCATTTGGTAGAGTTATTAGTTTATGAATTTGCAAATAACAAAGTATACCATTTCTTATTTTATCTAAAGACACTCGTCTACTTGTAGAACCCGAACGCCGTTATAATTGCGAATCCAAAGATACTCGCTGGCTACAGAAAACTGCGTAATATGGGAGCACTGTACCAAATCAATGCGCAATTCGTGTAATCCTATAATAGTTCCGGAAAAGCACGAAGACTAGGCTTGTAAATGTGAGGTTTTCGGGCAATTTGTTTCTCCGGGGATGGTATGTTTGTATTTAAATGAACGAATGGGACCTACCCGTTGCACCTACAATGATAAAATACGATATTTTTAATTTATCGACCTAAATAGTGCCCAGGGCGTAAGCACCTGCCTAAATGGTAAACAGGCATGCCAGAAAACGTGAAAAAGTGAGGGCGCTATGTGCAGGTCCGTAGCGGAAAATTTAGCTTAATAACCCCTCATGGAACAAGGCTTAAATTAAAGTTGAGATGTTACTGAAAATGGTCATAGGTGACAAGTATGCCATAAATGTAACCGGAGGGTAGAAAAGGTGTCTTGAAATATGGCACTTTTACACGTATTTCAATGAGAAAGATATTTGGTGTGGTGCTCCCTTTAACGCACAATGGCCATTTCCAATAAACCGAGTTTTGAAGTGGAAGATGGGTTCAAATTGCTTAAATATGCCTTGATTTACATTCAAAACACCCTTTATATCAATGTCGGACGTTAATATCAAGAAATTTACATGATTTTCTCGAGAAATATCCAAGAAAATGGCTCTAAAGCTCCAAATGTAGAGTCAAATGGCTATGGGTCTGTTTCGCGATTTTATAGATAGAGGGTCACGTTACCCTTGGCTAGAAGCCCCTCACGTGCAAGAATACTCCCTATTAGGTCTATATCAAGTAACTTGCATCTCAATTAAAGAGTTGATTATCTCATTTTCAAGTTCAAAGCTTTATTTAGAGTTTAGCACTCTCATTTAGGTTAACGAGTTGTCAAAATTCATATTTGGCCCCACATTGGCTCAAAAAAGAGCAACAAATCGTTAAAATTGTACATTTAATGCTTAACACAATACCCTAAGGGTAATATCGTGACAAAAATGTAATTATGCGTTTGCCTACTAGGTAATTATGATACTCTAAGTAAACAAATGGCTTTTAGAAGCTTTATTGTCCTATAAATACGGGGGTCTTTTACCCCCCCCCCCCTACATAATTTCACCATTAATGGCATACAGGTATCTCTGCAATGAATACGGCGTGATATAGTGATTATATGATTAAGTTATCATGTTTGTCGATAATTAAATGTGTCATATATGCTATTAACATATAATTTATACAATGTAAACAATGTCAAATCTAAAAATACACGTTTTGGTCATGAAAGCAGACTTTAAATGTAACAATTTTGGGCAAAAAATGGCCAAAAAGTGAGAAAAATTGGGTATTTTGGGTATAGAGTAAAATCTATTTTGTGACATAATTCCAGTTAGGAGTAGAATTTGAATTTTTTGAGTGACACTTTTTCATGATGCTATATGATGATTCCAAAAATGCAAAAAAAATAATTTAGATTTTTGTTAAAGGGAGCACTGTACCAAATCAATGCGCAATTCGTGTAATCCTATAATAGTTCCGGAAAAGCACGAAGACTAGGCTTGTAAATGTGAGGTTTTCGGGCAATTTGTTTCTCCGGGGATGGTATGTTTGTATTTAAATGAACGAATGGGACCTACCCGTTGCACCTACAATGATAAAATACGATATTTTTAATTTATCGACCTAAATAGTGCCCAGGGCGTAAGCACCTGCCTAAATGGTAAACAGGCATGCCAGAAAACGTGAAAAAGTGAGGGCGCTATGTGCAGGTCCGTAGCGGAAAATTTAGCTTAATAACCCCTCATGGAACAAGGCTTAAATTAAAGTTGAGATGTTACTGAAAATGGTCATAGGTGACAAGTATGCCATAAATGTAACCGGAGGGTAGAAAAGGTGTCTTGAAATATGGCACTTTTACACGTATTTCAATGAGAAAGATATTTGGTGTGGTGCTCCCTTTAACGCACAATGGCCATTTCCAATAAACCGAGTTTTGAAGTGGAAGATGGGTTCAAATTGCTTAAATATGCCTTGATTTACATTCAAAACACCCTTTATATCAATGTCGGACGTTAATATCAAGAAATTTACATGATTTTCTCGAGAAATATCCAAGAAAATGGCTCTAAAGCTCCAAATGTAGAGTCAAATGGCTATGGGTCTGTTTCGCGATTTTATAGATAGAGGGTCACGTTACCCTTGGCTAGAAGCCCCTCACGTGCAAGAATACTCCCTATTAGGTCTATATCAAGTAACTTGCATCTCAATTAAAGAGTTGATTATCTCATTTTCAAGTTCAAAGCTTTATTTAGAGTTTAGCACTCTCATTTAGGTTAACGAGTTGTCAAAATTCATATTTGGCCCCACATTGGCTCAAAAAAGAGCAACAAATCGTTAAAATTGTACATTTAATGCTTAACACAATACCCTAAGGGTAATATCGTGACAAAAATGTAATTATGCGTTTGCCTACTAGGTAATTATGATACTCTAAGTAAACAAATGGCTTTTAGAAGCTTTATTGTCCTATAAATACGGGGGTCTTTTACCCCCCCCCCCCCTACATAATTTCACCATTAATGGCATACAGGTATCTCTGCAATGAATACGGCGTGATATAGTGATTATATGATTAAGTTATCATGTTTGTCGATAATTAAATGTGTCATATATGCTATTAACATATAATTTATACAATGTAAACAATGTCAAATCTAAAAATACACGTTTTGGTCATGAAAGCAGACTTTAAATGTAACAATTTTGGGCAAAAAATGGCCAAAAAGTGAGAAAAATTGGGTATTTTGGGTATAGAGTAAAATCTATTTTGTGACATAATTCCAGTTAGGAGTAGAATTTGAATTTTTTGAGTGACACTTTTTCATGATGCTATATGATGATTCCAAAAATGCAAAAAAAATAATTTAGATTTTTGTTAAAGGGAGCACTGTACCAAATCAATGCGCAATTCGTGTAATCCTATAATAGTTCCGGAAAAGCACGAAGACTAGGCTTGTAAATGTGAGGTTTTCGGGCAATTTGTTTCTCCGGGGATGGTATGTTTGTATTTAAATGAACGAATGGGACCTACCCGTTGCACCTACAATGATAAAATACGATATTTTTAATTTATCGACCTAAATAGTGCCCAGGGCGTAAGCACCTGCCTAAATGGTAAACAGGCATGCCAGAAAACGTGAAAAAGTGAGGGCGCTATGTGCAGGTCCGTAGCGGAAAATTTAGCTTAATAACCCCTCATGGAACAAGGCTTAAATTAAAGTTGAGATGTTACTGAAAATGGTCATAGGTGACAAGTATGCCATAAATGTAACCGGAGGGTAGAAAAGGTGTCTTGAAATATGGCACTTTTACACGTATTTCAATGAGAAAGATATTTGGTGTGGTGCTCCCTTTAACGCACAATGGCCATTTCCAATAAACCGAGTTTTGAAGTGGAAGATGGGTTCAAATTGCTTAAATATGCCTTGATTTACATTCAAAACACCCTTTATATCAATGTCGGACGTTAATATCAAGAAATTTACATGATTTTCTCGAGAAATATCCAAGAAAATGGCTCTAAAGCTCCAAATGTAGAGTCAAATGGCTATGGGTCTGTTTCGCGATTTTATAGATAGAGGGTCACGTTACCCTTGGCTAGAAGCCCCTCACGTGCAAGAATACTCCCTATTAGGTCTATATCAAGTAACTTGCATCTCAATTAAAGAGTTGATTATCTCATTTTCAAGTTCAAAGCTTTATTTAGAGTTTAGCACTCTCATTTAGGTTAACGAGTTGTCAAAATTCATATTTGGCCCCACATTGGCTCAAAAAAGAGCAACAAATCGTTAAAATTGTACATTTAATGCTTAACACAATACCCTAAGGGTAATATCGTGACAAAAATGTAATTATGCGTTTGCCTACTAGGTAATTATGATACTCTAAGTAAACAAATGGCTTTTAGAAGCTTTATTGTCCTATAAATACGGGGGTCTTTTACCCCCCCCCCCCCTACATAATTTCACCATTAATGGCATACAGGTATCTCTGCAATGAATACGGCGTGATATAGTGATTATATGATTAAGTTATCATGTTTGTCGATAATTAAATGTGTCATATATGCTATTAACATATAATTTATACAATGTAAACAATGTCAAATCTAAAAATACACGTTTTGGTCATGAAAGCAGACTTTAAATGTAACAATTTTGGGCAAAAAATGGCCAAAAAGTGAGAAAAATTGGGTATTTTGGGTATAGAGTAAAATCTATTTTGTGACATAATTCCAGTTAGGAGTAGAATTTGAATTTTTTGAGTGACACTTTTTCATGATGCTATATGATGATTCCAAAAATGCAAAAAAAATAATTTAGATTTTTGTTAAAGGGAGCACTGTACCAAATCAATGCGCAATTCGTGTAATCCTATAATAGTTCCGGAAAAGCACGAAGACTAGGCTTGTAAATGTGAGGTTTTCGGGCAATTTGTTTCTCCGGGGATGGTATGTTTGTATTTAAATGAACGAATGGGACCTACCCGTTGCACCTACAATGATAAAATACGATATTTTTAATTTATCGACCTAAATAGTGCCCAGGGCGTAAGCACCTGCCTAAATGGTAAACAGGCATGCCAGAAAACGTGAAAAAGTGAGGGCGCTATGTGCAGGTCCGTAGCGGAAAATTTAGCTTAATAACCCCTCATGGAACAAGGCTTAAATTAAAGTTGAGATGTTACTGAAAATGGTCATAGGTGACAAGTATGCCATAAATGTAACCGGAGGGTAGAAAAGGTGTCTTGAAATATGGCACTTTTACACGTATTTCAATGAGAAAGATATTTGGTGTGGTGCTCCCTTTAACGCACAATGGCCATTTCCAATAAACCGAGTTTTGAAGTGGAAGATGGGTTCAAATTGCTTAAATATGCCTTGATTTACATTCAAAACACCCTTTATATCAATGTCGGACGTTAATATCAAGAAATTTACATGATTTTCTCGAGAAATATCCAAGAAAATGGCTCTAAAGCTCCAAATGTAGAGTCAAATGGCTATGGGTCTGTTTCGCGATTTTATAGATAGAGGGTCACGTTACCCTTGGCTAGAAGCCCCTCACGTGCAAGAATACTCCCTATTAGGTCTATATCAAGTAACTTGCATCTCAATTAAAGAGTTGATTATCTCATTTTCAAGTTCAAAGCTTTATTTAGAGTTTAGCACTCTCATTTAGGTTAACGAGTTGTCAAAATTCATATTTGGCCCCACATTGGCTCAAAAAAGAGCAACAAATCGTTAAAATTGTACATTTAATGCTTAACACAATACCCTAAGGGTAATATCGTGACAAAAATGTAATTATGCGTTTGCCTACTAGGTAATTATGATACTCTAAGTAAACAAATGGCTTTTAGAAGCTTTATTGTCCTATAAATACGGGGGTCTTTTACCCCCCCCCCCCCTACATAATTTCACCATTAATGGCATACAGGTATCTCTGCAATGAATACGGCGTGATATAGTGATTATATGATTAAGTTATCATGTTTGTCGATAATTAAATGTGTCATATATGCTATTAACATATAATTTATACAATGTAAACAATGTCAAATCTAAAAATACACGTTTTGGTCATGAAAGCAGACTTTAAATGTAACAATTTTGGGCAAAAAATGGCCAAAAAGTGAGAAAAATTGGGTATTTTGGGTATAGAGTAAAATCTATTTTGTGACATAATTCCAGTTAGGAGTAGAATTTGAATTTTTTGAGTGACACTTTTTCATGATGCTATATGATGATTCCAAAAATGCAAAAAAAATAATTTAGATTTTTGTTAAAGGGAGCACTGTACCAAATCAATGCGCAATTCGTGTAATCCTATAATAGTTCCGGAAAAGCACGAAGACTAGGCTTGTAAATGTGAGGTTTTCGGGCAATTTGTTTCTCCGGGGATGGTATGTTTGTATTTAAATGAACGAATGGGACCTACCCGTTGCACCTACAATGATAAAATACGATATTTTTAATTTATCGACCTAAATAGTGCCCAGGGCGTAAGCACCTGCCTAAATGGTAAACAGGCATGCCAGAAAACGTGAAAAAGTGAGGGCGCTATGTGCAGGTCCGTAGCGGAAAATTTAGCTTAATAACCCCTCATGGAACAAGGCTTAAATTAAAGTTGAGATGTTACTGAAAATGGTCATAGGTGACAAGTATGCCATAAATGTAACCGGAGGGTAGAAAAGGTGTCTTGAAATATGGCACTTTTACACGTATTTCAATGAGAAAGATATTTGGTGTGGTGCTCCCTTTAACGCACAATGGCCATTTCCAATAAACCGAGTTTTGAAGTGGAAGATGGGTTCAAATTGCTTAAATATGCCTTGATTTACATTCAAAACACCCTTTATATCAATGTCGGACGTTAATATCAAGAAATTTACATGATTTTCTCGAGAAATATCCAAGAAAATGGCTCTAAAGCTCCAAATGTAGAGTCAAATGGCTATGGGTCTGTTTCGCGATTTTATAGATAGAGGGTCACGTTACCCTTGGCTAGAAGCCCCTCACGTGCAAGAATACTCCCTATTAGGTCTATATCAAGTAACTTGCATCTCAATTAAAGAGTTGATTATCTCATTTTCAAGTTCAAAGCTTTATTTAGAGTTTAGCACTCTCATTTAGGTTAACGAGTTGTCAAAATTCATATTTGGCCCCACATTGGCTCAAAAAAGAGCAACAAATCGTTAAAATTGTACATTTAATGCTTAACACAATACCCTAAGGGTAATATCGTGACAAAAATGTAATTATGCGTTTGCCTACTAGGTAATTATGATACTCTAAGTAAACAAATGGCTTTTAGAAGCTTTATTGTCCTATAAATACGGGGGTCTTTTACCCCCCCCCCCCCCCCTACATAATTTCACCATTAATGGCATACAGGTATCTCTGCAATGAATACGGCGTGATATAGTGATTATATGATTAAGTTATCATGTTTGTCGATAATTAAATGTGTCATATATGCTATTAACATATAATTTATACAATGTAAACAATGTCAAATCTAAAAATACACGTTTTGGTCATGAAAGCAGACTTTAAATGTAACAATTTTGGGCAAAAAATGGCCAAAAAGTGAGAAAAATTGGGTATTTTGGGTATAGAGTAAAATCTATTTTGTGACATAATTCCAGTTAGGAGTAGAATTTGAATTTTTTGAGTGACACTTTTTCATGATGCTATATGATGATTCCAAAAATGCAAAAAAAATAATTTAGATTTTTGTTAAAGGGAGCACTGTACCAAATCAATGCGCAATTCGTGTAATCCTATAATAGTTCCGGAAAAGCACGAAGACTAGGCTTGTAAATGTGAGGTTTTCGGGCAATTTGTTTCTCCGGGGATGGTATGTTTGTATTTAAATGAACGAATGGGACCTACCCGTTGCACCTACAATGATAAAATACGATATTTTTAATTTATCGACCTAAATAGTGCCCAGGGCGTAAGCACCTGCCTAAATGGTAAACAGGCATGCCAGAAAACGTGAAAAAGTGAGGGCGCTATGTGCAGGTCCGTAGCGGAAAATTTAGCTTAATAACCCCTCATGGAACAAGGCTTAAATTAAAGTTGAGATGTTACTGAAAATGGTCATAGGTGACAAGTATGCCATAAATGTAACCGGAGGGTAGAAAAGGTGTCTTGAAATATGGCACTTTTACACGTATTTCAATGAGAAAGATATTTGGTGTGGTGCTCCCTTTAACGCACAATGGCCATTTCCAATAAACCGAGTTTTGAAGTGGAAGATGGGTTCAAATTGCTTAAATATGCCTTGATTTACATTCAAAACACCCTTTATATCAATGTCGGACGTTAATATCAAGAAATTTACATGATTTTCTCGAGAAATATCCAAGAAAATGGCTCTAAAGCTCCAAATGTAGAGTCAAATGGCTATGGGTCTGTTTCGCGATTTTATAGATAGAGGGTCACGTTACCCTTGGCTAGAAGCCCCTCACGTGCAAGAATACTCCCTATTAGGTCTATATCAAGTAACTTGCATCTCAATTAAAGAGTTGATTATCTCATTTTCAAGTTCAAAGCTTTATTTAGAGTTTAGCACTCTCATTTAGGTTAACGAGTTGTCAAAATTCATATTTGGCCCCACATTGGCTCAAAAAAGAGCAACAAATCGTTAAAATTGTACATTTAATGCTTAACACAATACCCTAAGGGTAATATCGTGACAAAAATGTAATTATGCGTTTGCCTACTAGGTAATTATGATACTCTAAGTAAACAAATGGCTTTTAGAAGCTTTATTGTCCTATAAATACGGGGGTCTTTTACCCCCCCCCCCCCTACATAATTTCACCATTAATGGCATACAGGTATCTCTGCAATGAATACGGCGTGATATAGTGATTATATGATTAAGTTATCATGTTTGTCGATAATTAAATGTGTCATATATGCTATTAACATATAATTTATACAATGTAAACAATGTCAAATCTAAAAATACACGTTTTGGTCATGAAAGCAGACTTTAAATGTAACAATTTTGGGCAAAAAATGGCCAAAAAGTGAGAAAAATTGGGTATTTTGGGTATAGAGTAAAATCTATTTTGTGACATAATTCCAGTTAGGAGTAGAATTTGAATTTTTTGAGTGACACTTTTTCATGATGCTATATGATGATTCCAAAAATGCAAAAAAAATAATTTAGATTTTTGTTAAAGGGAGCACTGTACCAAATCAATGCGCAATTCGTGTAATCCTATAATAGTTCCGGAAAAGCACGAAGACTAGGCTTGTAAATGTGAGGTTTTCGGGCAATTTGTTTCTCCGGGGATGGTATGTTTGTATTTAAATGAACGAATGGGACCTACCCGTTGCACCTACAATGATAAAATACGATATTTTTAATTTATCGACCTAAATAGTGCCCAGGGCGTAAGCACCTGCCTAAATGGTAAACAGGCATGCCAGAAAACGTGAAAAAGTGAGGGCGCTATGTGCAGGTCCGTAGCGGAAAATTTAGCTTAATAACCCCTCATGGAACAAGGCTTAAATTAAAGTTGAGATGTTACTGAAAATGGTCATAGGTGACAAGTATGCCATAAATGTAACCGGAGGGTAGAAAAGGTGTCTTGAAATATGGCACTTTTACACGTATTTCAATGAGAAAGATATTTGGTGTGGTGCTCCCATATGGCTAAAAACAAAAATGCAGTTTTTTCTTTTTTTCTGAAATGTTTTGGAGTTAGGGATCAGTTCCATTTATACGCGATAAATTTATCGCGACTGTACCGGGGCCTGATATGTTTTGGACCCGATGTTTTTCAAGTTGATACGCGATAAAATAGACATCAGGCCCCGATAAAATAGCCATCGGGGCCCGATACGAGGCCTCTGCCATACCCTGGGGTATGTTTAGCAAATAGAGCGGGACATTGTTTAGCAAATACACGAGGATAATACAATTTACGTTAAACATCCAAACCCCGCGCCAAAATGTCGCCATGATCAATAAATAACCCGAAGCTCTATTTACATACCGACCACTTATCTTTCGTTATATTTTATAAACAAGCGGTAATACGCTACTCGATAAATAATCCTTTGCTACTCGCAACTGTACGCGCTAAAAATCTCATCGGGGCCTGATAAAAAACTCATCGGGGCCCGGAACATTCTCGCAATTTTTATCGCGTACAAATGGAACTGCTCCCTTATTGATCATTATGACAAATGGTGGTATGTTTTAAACATCTTAGCGTAAAATTTATTACGTCACATGCGTGTTTGAATAATGTTTCATCTCGACAAAGTGCTGAGCAACTGGTCCACCTGCAAAAACTTAATCAAAATTGTAAAATTCATTTTGAAAATTAGTTATTAGTGTCAATAAAACATGACTCGGTATTGAAATGTGAATAGAATATGAAACATTTCACATTCTTTCTAATTCTTAGACATTTTAGGGCATTTTGGCTCTAATACCACTATTCTGGTATTGAATGATTACAATATGATACGAAATTGGTTTAGAATGGTTTAAAGCCTCTGTGTTATGAATTACATCTGTACTTTATTTTAAATGGTGTCTGTAAATATATTTGCCATGACGATTTATCATGATTTATGTATTTTATTCACTGCTTTTTGTGTATATTAACCGTTGGTTCATCATTGTCATATTGACTAACTTCCCCTGTAACCTGAAAAGCTGGCTAAATGTCAAGATGGATTATTTTATAAGTACTAACTGATGATTATATGAAGTAAATAAAATCATTAAAGAAAGGGGTATAGACAAATGTATGGGGCATCTGAATATCACATGCATGTAACCATTAAACTAGGTTCATACCGTTTTATCTATAATAGGCCTAAACGTGCAGTCGAACATTTCGCTTGCTTTGTACACCATTAGTATTAAGAAAACTGCATAAAACATGGGTTTCATGAGACATGTATCCTTTTTACACGTTAATTAATATGGAAATGTGTTTGTAAAAAAATACTGCCTAGTTTCCGTGTTGTCATTCACTGATTTCTGTGTATTCTAACCGTTGGAACATAGGACCAGTTGCCCTTATGATGGGGTAACTGGTCCGTGCCAAG
>CM069441.1:33738443-34036849 GCA_035610835.1 Ophiura sarsii | reverse complement strand
GCCACTGCCCATATGCACATACTGTATCCAGGTAATTCAGTAGGCCTACGTTCTGAGCGTTATAGTTCAATAGTCGGTCGTTTAGTTTTATGGTCGGCGGAGTCTATCATCAAGATCACTTGTACCATTCCACGCTTGTACTTGAGCACAATGTGTGCCATCCGGGTTTTGTTTGGCCTATTTACATTAAATACATTATTCCTCCAATAGGCATGTGGGGCCTTAACGTATTATAGTATGTAGTCCCTTTATCATGTTTGCTGTGTTCTATAAAGCCTCCCGAGATACTACCTGAGTGTACACCCTTAAAATCCAGTTATCACAGGTGGCCCACCTGCGCATAGTATATCCAGGTAGTTTGAGACTCGTTTTATAGTGAACCCCGTAATCCAGATACCACGGATGCCCTGAATAATCCAGACACTCTATAATAATCATGATAATGTACCACACGTTCCGTTTATCCAGATGCCCCATGTGCCCCTATATCCAGATTAAGGGAAGTGCGGAGAGGAGGAGGTGGCTTTAGGGTACACTATTAGAAAAAGGGTGCTTCAGAGGGGTTCTTGGCTGTCCCGTATAATGGTTTAAAGGTTCTTTGATTTTAAAGGCCCCAAAAGGTTCTGTAGAGAACCTTTAGAGGTTCGAAAGACCAATGTTTGCCCATATTTTGCCTATTTTGAACCTTAAAATGGTTCTTTTTGGAACCTTTTAAGGTGATATAAAGGATTCCACACGGGACAGCCAAGAACCCCTGAAGCCTGAAGCATCCTTTTTCTAAGAGTGTACGGACTGCCTGCTTTCACTCTGCTCCGTTACAATGTGCACGGTTTGCGCCACAAACGCGTACACTTTTTGTCTGCGTCATTACGTGTGCGCCGAACCGCGTGCGCCATGTTAAACGCGGTCGCGCAGCACAACATAGAAACGGTTGACATGGTACTGCCAGTTTCTTTATCGTTAGCAAACGTCGCATTCATCTATGTTACTAATGTGAAAGTGTCACTTTAAGATCTGTGTAAGAGTTTTTGTTTACATTTAGAAAATGTCGTGAAATATTTTTATTTGTCGGACGGTATAAATGCTTGTTACTATGCGATCTTTAAGAATAACAAACAGCCGCATATACAGAAATGTAGCTATATCCCTGAAGAAAATATTTTGGGTGAAGACCATATGTCATCACTCACTCCGAAAACCACAATTTGTGTCCGAACAGTAGCTACCCGAGTAAAATAAATTCAACATTTTGGATTTTCACATGTGATCCTTTCTGCGCATGTCTGAAAACTGGAAAAAACGGGTATTGAACTATCTAATTAGTTCGTCTATTAGAGGCGCAATTACCACGCTTTTTCAGTTGAAGAGGGACGCGAGTGCAAAATTATTATTGAACTATCTAATCAGGCGAGGGACCGAAAATTAGTATATAGATTATTATTATTATTATCGTGCCTACCCAATAGCCCGAATATATGACCATGTGAACATACGTAGTAGTGGACCCACACATGCCCCGCTCTACTCGTCAGGTATGGAACCGACATCTTTGGATAAATTATTATTGATTTGGCCTGCTTCGGTCTACTTGACATTTTGATGAGAGCAAGCAGCGCAATCCTATTTGATTTAGGGATTCGTATTATTTTATAATACTGTTTATATATTAATAAGTATTATAAGAACAATTGTCAGGGCCGTAAGACACTTTTTTCAAAAGGGGGGGGGGGCGTTTTCAAAACAAACAAAATTGTGAGTCAAATATGCGCGCGTAGCGCGCATATTTCACTATTGACTATATGAAAAATTCTGTATCGGTGAACCATCAGATACTATGCATCTAGAATTTTCGAATTTGCACCTATTTTTTGCACGATCGAGGTACATTTTGGCTCTAAACAAGCTTGTAGCAAAGAATATTGCATTTTGGGAAGAAAAATGCGCGCGTAGCGCGTGAATTTTTTTCATCTGTGTACAAATTTTCCGGGGAAGATTTTCAAAGGGGGGGCGATCGCCACCATCGCCCCCCCCCCCCCCCCTTCTTACGGGCCTGATTGTAATAATCTAAACAAAGGCCCTGTCACACCATGGCGTATCGCCTGAACATATGCCAACGTATGCGAAATATCGAAAAATACGTTGGTGTTCGTCGGTGTACGATTTTAGTAATATCAGTATTGATAATTGTAATGTTATGTGGCTCAATTCAGCTTTGACAAAATCATCCTTGAAGGACTACGTATTATTCAAAAGTAAACCTGGTTTAGAAGATTATTTAATATGCAAATTAGATTTTTATGGTGCGTCAATGAAATTCAGAGCACGGTCAAATACACTACCACTCAATGGCCGTGCTCATTCATGGAAACTCGATATAAATATTTAATGTCCATTATGCGATAAAGATTTTGAGGATCTGAGACATTTTCTATTTCTATGTAGCGGCTTAAATCATATCAGAGTTGATGAGTATCGCAAGCTAAAATCAACTATTACTCCATAATTTAGAAGAATTTTGGAGACTCTTTATATCGGGTAATCTAACAATAAAATTGTGTCTTATGCTAGGTCTTTCAAATGATGTTCTTACTGCAAGTGATGATTTTCACTTACTTTATATATTTGATGTGTTTTGTAAATCATATTTGAAACGTGCATGGACCGCTCGTAGCATTAACCTTGCATGAATCTGTTACCAATGTAAATATTTGTATATGATATTTCCTTTTTGTATTTTAAAACATTTTGTAATGTTTATGGACGCATTAGTCGAGAAGACTTTTGCCACTGTTCCAAAAGTGTATGTCCTAATAAATAAATAAATATATTCAAATATCCCATTTTTTTAGATAGGCTTTTGTACTTAAAATCCCAAAGGCATAGGAATAAGCCGTGTGAATCAATTTGTTTTTAAATTGGCCCACAGCTTCTTAATCGCCACTTGATTCTAGTCATAAAGCAAACACTCTTTCATTAAACGTGACTTAGAGATAACAGACTATTGTGTATTAGTTTTATCAGGGAAGGTGAGAGATTGATTACTTTAAAATTTACTATTTAACAGTTTTGTAAATCGATTCGAAATACTTGGATACAGCCTACAGGTTGGACTTGTAGAATCAATCCTCAAGGCTTAATTAACATATTCGATGAGCAGTATCATATCGTCTTTTCCATCCACAGATGGGAACCCGTAGAACTGGGGTAGAACCCTCACTTCATTCTATGATGAGGTACATGAAATGACGTGTTTTACCTAGCATCATTTAAGGCATTGAGTCACCAAGTTTACAACGTGTAGGCCTGAGGGAACTTCATTCAAACTTTCTCTAAAATAGTTGTGGAGTGTGCTAGCATTATGTCAACAGACTTCGGGGATACGAGTATTGGGACTAGCAAGCTCTTAGTAAATAATAATGATAACAACAACAACATGGAAAATATAACACATGGCAGGAATAGCACCCGCCACCATATTTCTAGAACTCTATTGGTATTTTGCTGCATCGGTTCGATCATTATGGCTGGACATTTCTACATGGATACTATGAATAAACCTGTTGACATGCCACAACGTTTTAAAGTCACAATGATTGACAATATGTGTCGCATGGTTTTACAGACGGTGAGTAATATGAATGAGATTTTTTGGCAGAGGAAAGTAAGGGGACCCGAAAGTCTGCAATTGCACTGCAAATGTTTTTGTCGACAAAATGACGGTATGGTAAGAAACGAGAGGCAAGCGAACGATTTTTAACATTTTTCTACCGATCTGCTCTTGTAAAAATTTGCGCGAGAAACACACGAAAATAATTATCTTAACTTAACTTTAATCATATTTCACGATACAAATACAAAACTTTTTTATTTCAAGATTTTATTTTCAACTTGATGTAAGTCGGAATTAATAATTTATTACAATTATTTGATCGTATAATGCAAAAGAAAGAAATAAGCCTATATGCAAGTACATTTTTATTATCCTACTACCATTCTATCTACGCAAACAATTTTAACAACGGAAGACTAAAGCTAATTCAGTTTCTATTCATTGATGCGCCTGAATGATCACTTCACACACCCTTCAGTTGTGGAGGTACTACTGAAGCTGTGAAAAACACCCTCTTAGTCTATTGAAATAAATATTGACCGTTTATTTAGTAAGAAAGTTGAAATATTTAATTATTTTTTTAATATTTAGGATTTTTGCCTTTAAAATGACTTTCAATAAACGTTATTTGCTACTTTCTGACTTAATCATACCAGCTATGATGATGTACAAACATAGAACATGATTGCATTATTACTTATGTATCAAATTAATCATACTTGGAAAATAATTAAATCAAAATACAGAGTCCTCTATATAAAAAGGGGTTGAAATTGGTTGCGACCACAAAATCATTAGTTTCAAAATAAAGAAAATAAAAAGATAATTAATAATTAAAAGTCACCTCGTCCCTTTTTTAAACCTGCAACAGGAAACTCAAAATCGATTGTGAAGGGCCTAATATGGTATATAGGCTATTATCATGATTATAGGCCTTCATCAGCAATATATGCACTTAGGCGGTGAGTTTTTGGTACGGATGTGCCGCCAGCAAAATGAAAATTGACCCAAACCTTACTAATTATCGGGGGGAAATGGACTCCATATTTACCAAAATCCCATAATTTGCCTACATATTTTGCTAACATTTCTTTCAAAAATAGCAAATTTAAGGATTTTTACCAGTCCAGAGGAGTGAAAAATGGGACCCTATTTGGCGGCACATCCACTAAGTACGCCCCCCCCCCCCCCCCCCCCCCCCCGGCCCGGAATATGAAGTTACACCATAATTGCTAATGTTTTGCCATGGTGAAGGTTTGTTTTTTCTATTAATTTTTTTTTAAACTTGCAACAACAGAAGGACATTTACAGATACAAAAAAGTACCACGATATAGAGTAATACAAATGCAATAAATCATACACTTCATAATAACTTACCCATGTACCGCTTACCTTATCCTCCTCTACAAAGTGGTTGGATTTTAAATATAATATTCCTCACTTTTTGCCTCTTTTCTAAATCCTGAAATGCCGACAGACCGCTACGCTAGGCCAGGGATGTCGTCCTCCTGTCCTCCCTTTGGAACCACTTATGTTGAAATAGGTGGATACGAGCGCGTCATATAATCAGTGGCGGCACTACAGGGGGAAAGTGGGTGGGGGGGATTAAATTTTTCCCTCCCCCAAAAAAAAATTGGCCCCACTTTGCCCCCCCCCCCCAAAAAAAAAAAAATCAATTTAGTTCAAATTAGAAAAAAAATAAACAATTTAAGCATAGGCCCTAAAAGGCACTTTTTTCCGCACTGTACGCACATTTTCTTACTAAACTAGGTTAAAGTAGACCAAATGTCATGTCATTTTTTCATACCAAATTAGCTTCGCGCGCATCATTTTTTTCTTGCCCCCCCCCCCCCCCTAAACAAAATGTTTGCCCCCCCCCCCCCCCCAAAAAAAAAAATCCTAGTTCTAAAACAATTGTTTGGCTTTTGAATTTGGTTCTTGAAGAATTGATTTTTGATCCAAGGAAGGTTTTGTTTTTAATCTTTTGTAAACTTATAACCATCCGAATCCACAATGAGAATGCCTGATGGCTGAAACCAATGAAACCTATGCTGAATCATAAAATCCAACCTCATGTTAATGTTTTGTATTTTTTCAGGCCAAAATGTGTGAATCTTTTGGTTTAGCGCATCACCTAAATATCACCCGTGGGTTTTTCGAGACCTCCACTGACCTTCTCTGCCGCATGGAAAACAGCCTGATTACCCAATCCATCACATATGCCGTCGGATCGGGCGTAACAGTTATCGAAAACGTCTGCGACGCTCTGCATTTGGACTTCTGCCGCCGTCCTAAAACTGCCGACGACACAGATTTACCGTTTGGTGATGACGTCATCACCGTAGATGACGTTTTCGACGGAGTACCTGTCCGACTATACCGGCCAATGATTCATTCCGTTTCCGAGACAACCCTTCAACCAGCTATTGTCTACGTTCACGGAGCCGTGGTTATGGGAACAATAGGTAAGATAAGACATTTTATGGTAATTTACAGGGGTATAACCATGGTAACCAGCCACAAGGATAGCCCCTCCCCCGAAATGTGTGCGAGCATGTTCGGATGGTTCGGAGCATCTTAAAGGTATATTATGTGATCTTTCCAGGGAACGCCCTCAACATCGAAAAAAAAATAGAAAGCAGATTTTCTTGCAGATTTACATTTCTGATCATAAATCATGCATACATTCCAAGTTACAGGGCGATACGATTCTTAATTACTTCAAAATCATGGTTTTAGAGTGAAAATAAACTGTCAGAATCTGGACACTTTATATTTTTCACTCTAAATTCACTCTAAAACCATGATTTTGAGGTAATTAGGAATCGTATCGCTCTGTAACTTGGAATGTATGTATGATTTATGATCGGAAATGTAAATCTGCAAGAAAATCAACTTTCTAAAAAAAATAATGAATAGAGGGCGCCCTCTGGAAAAGATCACATAATATGCCTTTAAAGGCATACTATGTGATCTTTTCCAGGTGGCACCCTCTATTCATGATTATTTTTAGAATAGATTTTCTTGCAGGTTTACATTTCTGATCATAAATCATAAATATATTCCGAGTTACAGAGCGATACGATTCCTAATTACTTCAAAATCATGGTTTAAACTTTAAAGAGTGAAAATAAACTGTCAGGTCTGCGCATCAACTTATTTCCCCCTCTAAATTCACTCTAAAACCATGATTCTCGAAAAGATCACATAGTTAGGGACCGTTCATATATTTTGGTGGGGGTGCTGAATAATTTCATTTTTGGTATATCGAAACTTTTTAACCCCCCTCTCGCCATGCAACAACCTTTTTTGACCCCCACCCCCTTTATTATTGCCTGTACCTGAAACTTTCTTGTCCCCCCCCCCCTCCCCCCCCCCCCCCCCCCCCCCCCTTCACCCACCCGCCCCCCGTTCATTATCAAGTTCAGAGAACATAATATGTAATCTTTTATGGGATTTTTAACAGAATTTTATTAGTGACTACTCTTTTCTCTCTGAAAAGATCGGAGATAGAGCACCGTGTCTTTTGACGCCGGCGGGTCCGGTTCTCAATTCGCCCCATGAATAGAGTGACTTTTCATCCTCTAACATTTATAAACTAATAGCCCGGTGTTAGTAGTTTTTTCCTTCTTTTCAATTTGATACTGAACATAATATCATTACTCTCTTATTGTTACAGAGGTCTGGGATGGTCTTCTACGGATGTACGCCGCAAGTACAAATGCAACGATCGTGTATATTGAGTGAGTATTATAAATAATATATAAAAAATCCATTAAAATGGAATGGGGCCGGTCGGTCTATAGAAAGAGGCTTGTTATGTAACCATTTTCTGGAAATGGAAGTAATGGTAGGGGGTTTTCACTTTATTTGTCATTTTTTGTTGTTGTTTTTTCTCTCTTTTTTTCTTCTTCTTTTACTTTTCTTTTTGTTTCTTTCACTATTTAAACAAATAAATAATAATAATGTTCTTGTTGTGGGCAGCACCCTACAGTATATCATACAAACTAGAAGCGAGTATATGCCTATGTAGATATGAACCTTTCAATCCAATAGAGACGTGACCGTGGTGGCAGGTCCGGTCATGGTCAGTCATGTCAGTATGTCTAGGGTATATCCTGTTATCATGGTTATGAAAAAAACTATTAACCCTTACAGCCCCGCACCCCATGAAATCCCATTTCCCAGCCTGTCGGTTCCACCTGGCGCTGAGGTTTTTGGGTAAAATACTGGCCCCGGGCTACATAGCTTGGCGAATACACTCTTAGAAAAAATGGTTCGTTTAAGAACCCTTTTTTGTCCCGCGGGGAGCACCTTTTGGCCTAAAAGGTTCTAAAAAGAACCTTAGAATGGTTCTTTGAAGAACTTTCAAATTTTAAATAAGACATAAAGGTATATTTACTTTTTTGTTTTTATGTAATATGCAAATTCAAGAGAAATGTAAACAAATTTAGTCCTTTTCAACTGTTAAAAATCATTTCTTCTTGGCTAAAAACATTTTTTACCGTTTTACCAAGAACCAATGAAATTTCTATAGGGTTCCTTTTAGAACCAAAAAAGGTTCTAAAAGGGTTCTTTAGCCAAGAAAATGGTTCCTCAAGCTTCAAGAACCTTTTGGGAAAAAATTATGAAGAACCCTCAATGGTTCTTGGTAAAACGGTAAAAAATGTTTTTAGCCAAGAAGAAATGATTTTTAACAGTTGAAAAGGATTAAATTTGTTTACATTTCTCTTGAATTTGCATATTACATAAAAACAAAAAAGTAAATATACCTTTAGGTCTTATTTAAAATTTGAAAGTTCTTCAAAGAACCATTCTAAGGTTCTTTTTAGAACCTTTTAGGCCAAAAGGTGCTCCCCGCGGGACAAAAAAGGGTTCTTAAACGAACCATTTGTTCTAAGAGTGTACACTCGCCCAGCATAGCTCCTCCCGTGGCTCAGTTGGTAGAGCGTTCGACTTGTAACCGAGAGGTCGTGGGTTCAAACCCCGGGCACCTCTTGTTGTGTGTGGTTTTTTTGCTTGAAAAAAAATTCGTTGGAAAATCCACCGGGAGTGTTAGGGTTAATAAGTCGTGTGTCAGAAAAAGTAAACTGGAAATTCGGGTAAATGATGGACAGCCTTGTCTCTATATCGAAGAAAAAGCTAAACGTGAATCCAAATCAAAGTTCAATAAACTAGGACATATATTAAACACGTCCACCCTGCTAGAAATGGCAATATACACTCTAAGAAAAAGGGTTCCAAGTAGAACCTAAAAGGTTTTTGAACTTGTCCTGTATGTAGAACCCTTTAAGGTTCTTAATGAGAACCTTTGCAATGGGGTTCTTTCAAGAACCCTCTGAAAGGGTTCTAAATAGAACCTAAAAAGGTTCTTCAGTATTGTCCTGTATGCAGAACCTTTGAGGTTCTATCAAGAACCTTTCCGATAAGGTTCTTTCAAGAACCCTCGGAAAGGGTTCTAAATAGAACCTACAAAGGTTCTTCAGTTTTGTCCTGCAGAACCTTTCGTTTTGTCCTGTTTGCAGAACCTTTGAGGTTCTATCAAGAACCTTTCCGATAAGGTTCTATCAAGAACCCTCTGAAAGGGTTCTTGAAAGAACCTAAAAAGATTCTTCAGTTTTGGCATGTATGCCGAACCCTAAAGGTTCTATTAAACAAACTGACTGTGAATCTGACTAGATATTATTTACAAAATACAGAATCAATGGTGTTAAATTAATAAAAGTCAGCAAGTCAAAGTCTTACGTCATTGACTATACTTGGTTATAATCATATCAATAAAGAAATAAAGTAGAAAGTAAATATTTGTAGTTTTTTACACAGTACCGTTTATTAACAGGGTTACAAAACAATAATTACATTGCGAACTCATTTACGTACGTATGCACACTTCAGCATTTGCGATAAGTTTACCAAGAACCCCATTTCCGGAACCATCTCACTACATAGAACCTTTGTGCGGTGTTAAACAAACAAACAAACAAACCTTTTTAGAACCTTTAAAGGTTCTTTAGAGAAACATGGTTATGCCAAGAACCATTTGCCATTACAAGAACCCCCGCTAGAACCATTTTTTTCTTCGAGTGTGCATGGAAGGTATATATTTGATGATCTGACATGCCCGAGTCATTGCATTTCTTAGATTCCTTAAACTAACACAAATAGCCTATAACTTATACATATGAATGATTTATTTTAACAATTTCGTGATTGTTTTGAATTACAGATACCGATGGCCACCCGAGCATACTTTCCCGGCACCCCTAGATGATTGCTTGAGGGTGACCCGTTGGGTGCTCCGCAATGCCGAACGTTACAACATAGACCCTAAGAGTATCGCTTTACAAGGAGACAGTGCTGGCGGCGTAATAGCAGCTGTAATAGCGCAGACTATCGCAGTAGAACACGGGAATGACCCAGCAAACAATCCAGAACTGAAGATGCTCATCTTGATGATGCCACTGCTTCAAGGACTGGATCTGAATTTGCCATCTCATAATACAAACGGACCTTTATTCACCGGAGTGCTCACCAGATTGCTCGTTGCCAAGTTCTGGGTGTGGTACATGGGTCTAGACGGCGATGATCTTGTTATGGCCATTTTAGAAAGAAAACATCTCTCTGCAGACTTCCAAAGATCGGAGCGATTTCAGAGATTAATCGGACACGATCTTCTGCCGGATGCCTTTAGAACTGATGATACCCTTCAACATAACATGAACTTTTCAGATTCAGAGGATAGTACCATTGTAGATAAACTGTCGCCGTTTTTCTTAAATCCAAAGTTTTCACCCCTAATGGAGGAGCACATTTCTCGTCATCATCCGCACACTTTAATAGTTACCAGTGGGTTTGATATCCTTCGTGATGATGGCGTGATCTACACCAATCGACTCAGAAGAGCCGGAGTCAAAGTCTGGTGGCGCCATTTCGAGAAGGGTTTTCATTCTTGTAACGCGTACTGGCAGGGTGTGCTCAAAGTAGACATTGGACATCAGGTCTTGAAAGAAACTGTGGAATTAGTGGAGGCGTATTTACATGAACCTGTTGACAAATTTTATTCGTGATATATATTATTAACCTACACATAATTTAACTTATACAACTTGATAATATAATAATGATATATTAATAATAACATTCAGATACCTCTCTTGTATGTACGGACGTCGGTCAATATGTAATGAAAGTGATCTTGGTACGGGATGCATGGGTGATTCTATTGAGAGATAATGTGATCAATACAAAGTATGAACATTTTGTCTTTCAAACAATACACTTTTGGATTTTTAGATATGGTTATGTAACGTATTTGGGATTTACCTGCTTCTGGTGTCGTGTTATGCACACTTCTTAGTACGTGTTTCACACAAACAATTCAAATTTCCCGACAAATGATTTGACAGTGTCCAAAGTGTGCTTACTTTAGCTAATTTTATGACGTCATAGTTCACACTTAAAAATCCATAAGTGTATTGATCATGTTGATCGCACTATACTAGGGCCTACCAATAGAATCATTCATGCCTCTCACAACCAGATCACTTTCATTACATATTGACCAACCCTTGTACAGTCCTCAAAATAAGTAACTGACCAGGTAATAAATGTACTCGTAACTCCAAAACCATAGCTCCTAAGTAAGAATATTAATTTATAAAGTTCTAAAGACATCCCTTTTCTTCAATTCGAGACATTGTTCATGAAGATCGGTTTACTAATTGAGAACACTACATTGATAAGGATAGAACAAAGTGCAGTTTACATTTTCACACTTGGGTTTTGAACACGCAGAACCATGTGACAGGTATGTGTATGGGCTGCATTGATCAATTGAAGCATCCCCATTCCTCATCTTACTATCAACCCGTGAGTTATCGCTACCAGTTAATCAACAATCTGCCTGTTGCTATTCCGAGGCTGTGACGAACAAAATGTTAAAATGAAAAGCTGACTTTGTTTTGGTTTTGGGCACATAACTGAGTTAATATTCTTTGAAGAAAAGAAATTTCCTTTATAATTTAATATTTTTACGTAAGTGCTACACAGTTTTGGAGTTGAGAGCATATTAATTACCTGGTCAGTTACTTATTTTGAGGACTGTATATAATGTATGTATTGTAACACCGCTCAAATAAAATAGGGTTAAGAATCTATGGGATATTTTTCGACACAAAGTGTCATCTAAAGACAAGGACCCTTTCTGTACATCACCAATAAAAAGTACTCGGTGTTAAAGGTATATTATGTGATCTTTCCAGGGAACGCCCTCAACATCGAAAAAAATATTGAAAGCAGATTTTCTTGCAGATTCACATTTCTGATCATAAATCATGCATACATTCCAAGTTACAGGGCGATACGATTCTTAATTACTTCAAAATCATGGTTTTAGAGTGAAAATAAACTGTCGGAATTCCGACAGTTTATATTTTTCACTCTAAATTCACTCTAAAACCATGATTTTGAGGTAATTAGGAATCGTATCGCTCTGTAACTTGGAATGTATGTATGATTTATGATCGGAAATGTAAATCTGCAAGAAAATCTACTTTCTAAAAAAAATCATGAATAGAGGGCGCTCTCTGGAAAAGATCACATAATATGCCTTTAAGTTTTGTTATTGTATAATTATGTAACATCACCAGTTCAGCGCACTCAGTGCAAAAGCTAAGCAAAATTTAGGTACATATAAGCATCAATCAAGTCAAAAGCACTCGGTGTTATCTGTAACATCGCTAGTCAAAAGCACTCGGTGTTATCTGTAACATCGCTAGTCAAAAGCACTCCCTGTATCATCAACATCTGGAAGTCAAAACTTGTTAAGAAACATCATAAAAGCATTAGTTTTTCAGGGCATGTGTAGAAAGTCTCCTACTATGGCTCAGAAACATGGAAGGTAACTCTGATCACAGGTAGGCAATTGTACAACCACCAGTCAAAACCATTAAAGGGGCATTGTGAGATGTATCGATGTACTAAATGAGCAAATAACGTAAAGATAATCATCAACATAGCCCAAATCCAAAATGTTATACAATTCCGACATCGCCTTCATGCCAAAATATGCAAATAACGGCACTTCCGGGTTGAGATTTGCCGCGAAAGTCTGTGAGTAAAACGATGCATAACTACCGAATTCAGCACCTGAGTTTCGATATGATCATATCGAAACTAAGAAAATCATGAAATTTTATATGATAAACGGCGAATATTGGTAAACTTTTTCAGATGGTAGTTAGTATGCCTAAGTATTACTTTGATTTCCAAAAAACTTATTTCCATACGCATCTCTCAATGCCCCTTTAAAGTGGTAATTACTAAGCATACAAGTCTTGTATTAATTTGTAAGCATGCAAGAGTCGAATTGTATTCATTACCAATCACAAGTATTCAGTGAAAGCATTTAGTGTAAGGTGCAAGTGGAGTTGGGCGGCATATCTCAGTGCGGGTGCCTTACATTCAATGTAAAGTTTGGTATTTGTATAGAAAGTACTTATTTAGCGTGTTTAGTGACATTCAATGTTCAATCGTTACGCATTTGTAACAATTACCAGCATGCCTTCGGTGTAAAGTTAGGCATTCCCAATAACACCAGTTGAAAATCATATCTAAGATACAAGGTGACCCATAATGCAAGCAACTTGAAATCGCAACGTTTTGCCTTTGGAAAATATAAACAAAATTCTTAAAAGCTTTCTAAATTACGCGTGATCACGGTAAGACATGTCGAACAGGACAATTTGATGAATATCGATGAATCAATGCATCCTATAGGAGGCACAACTAAACCCGGCTTCTTCTTTTTGTAAAATAGTTTTGTGAAGCGCCCAGAGGCTCCTTGCATTGGGCGCTATAGTAAATCCATTTTTATTATTATTATTAATATTATTATTAGTGTTATTATTATTATATTTTGCGGAACGAAACGGAACCGATTCTTAAAGTGGTTGTATACCGTAAGATTAACTTACTATGTAACAAAAAAAAAGAACTCTACCCTCTATTATCGCTCTTTTCTTTCTTCCTTTTTCTCCTTTTCCTTTTGGTGCCAGGGACACCGGGGGAATCCCCCCCCCCCCCTCCCCCAGCCCCCTGGCTCCGCCAGTGATAATCAAAGTTCCGAAAAGACGAGTTGAATTCACCGCTGTTGGAGTTTTTGTTGTTGAAATGCACCGCTTAATGGAAATGGATGTCAACAGTTTTTTAATTTCCACTATTAAGATGGGTTTTGGTGGGTGTAATGTAACAATATTTCTTGTCAATAGGCCTAGTTCATGCAAATTATAATCTAAATTGCAGTCCTAGGATCCATTCATCGTCATGTGTGGTATTTGTAATATCACCACTCACCAGTCCAAAGCACACAGTGCAAAAGTTAGGTATTATACAGATACAACATGGTATAGAGGGAAGTAGTAACTACTTCCCGATATAAACCATGTTGTATCATGTTTTACTATACATCATAAATATTCATCACGAAATTATAAAAACTTACAACTAAATCCGTCTCTGACAGTTCTGCGAAACGACCAGCAGCAGACGACGCCATTTTGACAACAACAAAATAACCATGCTCGTCGCCAGAATGCAAAGTTCTATACAATGTGACGTGTATACGTTTGTTGAACTGTTTCGTTCAGGGGATGAGACTGTTTCGTTCAGGGGGTGCGGTAGTTGCCTCCTAGGGGTGCGGTAGTACCCTTATTTTCCCCCGCGTATGCGTCTTTCCCGTACGCGAGGAAGTAGGCTAAATACTGAAGTGCGTAGCTAACGGAATAGACCAATAGGAAACCGCGATTAGCTAATGAATATTTATGATGTATAGTAATTTCAACATCGTCAGTAAAAAAAAACGGGTAAAAAACACTCGGTGCAAAAGTTAAGCATAAGCATACAGTCAATTGCACCGAGACACTCGTTGCAAAAGTAAGGCATGCATCGGTCAATTGCACTCGGTGTTAAGTTTGGGATTCAACAGTCAAAAGGACTCGGTGTAAAAGTTAATTATAATTCATAACATCGTTGGTGCAAAGGTTAGGCATTTTCAACATCACCAGTAAAAAAACATCGGTGTTAAGTTAGGCAATTTGGGCATTAAAAGCACCCATGCAGTGGGTATACACCCAGTTAGGTAAGATTAGAATCGGTCACTCACGGCCTAAGTACGCTGATATCGAACTTCGCGTCCGCTGACATCAGCGACCGATATCAGTTCGAGGTAAGATCGGCAGTCAGTGCAAAAGTTAGGCAATTTTAACGTAACAAAACACTCAATGCAAAAGTTAGGTATATTCATGACATCTTCACTCAAAAGTAGGGGGAAATGTTAGGCATTTTTAACATCACCAGTCAAAAGCACTCAGTGCTAGGCATTTTCAACTTCACCAGTCAAAACAGCACTCAGTGCAAAGGTTTGCGGCAACATCACCAGTCAAACACTCGGCGTTAAGTTAGGCAGTTGCAACATCGCCAGTCATAAGTCAGTAAATTAAGTTGCAACCAACACAGTCTTTGTATTTAATTATAAGCTTACGGGCGGGCGGGGCGGGGCGGTGGCGAATAGGGGCTGTGTGTAATGATTATGTGGTTTGAGAGGCAGGGGGTTAATGAAGAAATGTGATGCTAAATTGCGTAACAGATATGCCAAGGAGTGGAGTTGGGGGCGAGGGAAGGGCGGGGGAGTGACTGGTGGGGTACGGGATATGGTTTAGGCCTTGGAGTTGAAATATGCCACGGGCGTGGGCGGGCGGGGGTCTTTTTAAATTTGTTAATTGAAATTTGAAACTTTTAAATTATACAAAACCTTTTGATTTAAAACAAAAATGTTTTAAATATTGTTCTATTCCTATGTGTTTCGTTATAAATTTTCCAACACTTATGTGTTGTTTCATTTTGTAGGTGTTCTATCTGGTAGGCCATACTCCATAGTGGGAGAGCCCGTCCGAAGGACGGGCGTCCCGCTAGTCTTACTATAATTTGCCATATGTTGTATGTGAGTATGTATGTATCCTGAAAAGGCTTGAGCAAAAAGGAGTGAAATCCAGGGCCTTTTGAGACTGTTTCTACAGGCCATGTTTGTTTATTTTTGCGCGTACTGCAACCATGCAGTCGAGCGCAGACGAGCGCGTAACATATAACGCGTCGTAGTGCGCCATGCAAAATAAACGCTCACACGCACCCCCACCCACGCACCCCTACACACGCGGGCGGGCAAATATTGGAGAAATACGCTGCGCTACGGGAGTGTCAGAACTATTTCAAAAATTCAAAAACTTATTCCTAAAACTTGACATTGCTCCTTTACCAATACTAGCGGGACGCCCGTCCTTGCTAGGGAGTAGGGCCTAAACTACCAGATAGAACACCTACAAAATAAAACAACACATATGTGTTGGGAAATTTATAACGAAACACATAGGAATAGAACAATATTTAAAACATTTTTGTTTTAAATCAAAAGGTTTTGTATAATTTAAAAGTTTTCAAATGTCCATTAAAAAATGTAAAAAGACCCCCCCACCCGATCCCGTACCCCACCAGTCGCTCCCCGCCCTGCCCCCGCCCCACCCCCGCTCCGTGGCATATCCGTTACGCAATTTAGCATCACATTTCTTCATTAACCCCCTGCCTCTCAAACCACATTACATCATTACACACAACCCCCATTCGTCACCGCCCCCGCCCGCCCGCCCGTGGCGTATCTCAACCACCAAGGCCGTGCCTCCCAATCCACATTTCTTCATTAGACCCCCCTCGCCGCCCCCAGCCGTCCCCGCCCCTCCCTGTCCCCCGTCTCCGCCCCCGCCCGTGGCTTATCTCAACCCCAAGGCCTAAACCGTAACCAATTCCCGTGGCGCAGCGTATTTCTCCAATATTTGCCCGCCCGCGTGTGTAGGGGTGCGTGGGTGTAGTGCGTGTGCGCGTTTATTTTGCATGGCGCACTGCGACGCGTTATGTGCTACGCGCGCCGGCTGCATGGTTACAGTGTACGCATAGAGAAAAAACAAACATGGCCTGTAGAAATAGTCTCAAAAGCCGGGCTGAAAAGGCCCTGGATTTCCCGCTTTTGCTCATATCTCGGTCAATTCTTTACGGTTTTCAGCCATTTATAGCTTATAACACTCACATTATAGTAATCCTTTATCAGTGCACATTCGCGGCGTTTAGTTTCAAACTGAGAGAGCCTTTATGGATACATACATACATACAACATACGGCAAATTATAGTATGATGCTTCAAACTTGAAGCGATCAATGTGTTATGTATTCCAACTGTTGAGGGCTTTTTCAGCATACTTCCAGTGCCAATCAAAACATTAACGGCAATGGAAGATCTGATAATAAAATATGCCAGATCATGGTTAGGTCAGCGTACCAATCCTAATCGCAAATACGAGGGGCAGTCAATAAATAATGAAAGTGATCATGGTATGGGATGCATAAGTGATTCTATTGAGGGGATAATGTGATCAATACAAAGTATGAACCTTTGTCTTTCAAACAATACAGTTTAGGATTTTTATGTGTGAACTATGACGTCATAGCATTGTCTCAAAGTAAGTACACTTGGGACACTGCAAAATCAGTTATTTGGCGGAAAATTTGAATTGTTTTTATGAAACATGTGGTAAGAAGATTGCATAACATGACATCAGAAGCAGGTAAATCCCGATTATTTTCGCATACATATGATACAAAAGACAATAACTTTAATCCCTGTGTAATTTGGAATGTGTAGTATAAGAGGAAAAATTAAGGAGAAGCAATTGAATAAAAGGTATACAAATAAATATCAGTATTTCAAATAGCTAATTTTCATTTAAAAATGCCCAGTCAGCGAATCACTAATATTGCGGAAAATCAAACAATTTAGGAAAAATTCAAGCAATTAACCAGTTTGGAAGATTCCATATGATAGTTAACTAATTATCTGAACTTATTCGCATGAAACCTGCAAAAAAATGCGCATGCGCAGACGGCAGATAATTTTGAAACGGGCCCAAAATGGCTAAAATGATGAAATTTACCAGATAAAAGCTTACTGTGCCTTCAAATTTTAATCAGAAATAATGAAAAATGCTTAAATCAATGTATAAACATATTGTGATATAGTCAAAATGAAGATTTACAGGAATGTATCAATCAAAGATGGCTGCCACAACCTCTCTTATTACTGTTATCTTTAGGGCTACTAGATATGTATTGTGTAAGTAATCGTCATATAATTTCAATGGTTTGAGGACATTTTATGAACAGCTCCTTTTGAAATCCCCACTATTATTGCTTTACATCCCATAACAATTTATTAAATTATAATCCCTCCATTGTTCTTTATCCTTTGTTGTTTTCTAAGGTATATTATTGCGGATTTTCCTAAATAAAAGCGTATTTGAGATGGTCCCTTCTTGTTCTTATTAAGGCATTCAGATCTAATAAAAAAACCTTTAAAGAGGAAGTGCTAGTACAAATGAAAGACTTTGATATTTTTTAGGAAAGCATTTGGTAGAATAATGACATGTAATTGGGTAATCAGAGATTGGCACAAGAGCAGGCAGTGGACGTATTGGCAAATTTGGGCATGATATCAAGTAATGAATATGAAGACAAATTTGCAGTAGTTGTCCGTATATATGTGAAAATCAGACACAATTAGGCAAGATATCAAAATTGAGCTTGTATTTGATTATTGTAGTAGAGATCTTCCGCTTAACAATGGTACTCTTTTTTTAAGCGGAGTTATATAATTTTTCACTTAGTCTTTATGAAAACTCCAAACTGAGATATCATCCTTTAAAGATGTACTTATAATGTACTAACGATGTACTTTTATTTTTATTTTTTTATTTTTTATTTTTTGGTTTGAATTTTTAATCTGAAACTATCACATTAATGTTATAAACACTCTGAAATTAATTATTTACAAGAATCACCTCCAATTAGGGTTTGGGCTCTTTCTCAGTTTGGAGCTCTGCCCAATTCGTGAATTAAAAAGAAATTTGGAAGAAATGAAACGGTCATTTGATCTTGTTGTGTGCATTCATTGGCGGCGTAGCTATACATTTAACCCAGCACCAAAGGTCATTCGGGGGGGGGGTGCAATTAACAATTCAGGGGAGTTAAAGGGTTTATATACTTATCTCCAATTTCATGGCGTTTCTCGTCGTGGGGAATCAATACCAATCCTAATCACCTGCAGCAGAGGCTTTGTCCCAGGACCTACCGGGGCCCTTATGTAATGTGGGCCCTGTACCCCACGCCACTCTCGTGCCCCCGGGATGACAAGCCTCCTGGCTACGCCCACATGTCGCAAACAGTCCATGAAATCAATTGACTTCAAAACTCATAAAACGACCGCCAATTTTGTATTTATTTAATTAAGCCTACCCAAAGAATGGAAATTAACTAACCAGTATGATTTGTTTGTGCAGTTATAAACGATATCTCCATCTTTGGCAAACACGAGAGTAAACATTTTAGAACCACCCTCTCCATAGGCTTTATTGGTATAATTGTTGTAAAAATCAACACAGATTGTCAGAGGTATATTTGCTCAATAGTGAATTAAAAAGTACAATAGTTTTTAAACGGCTTTCGTTGAATAACAGAATAACAGACATAAGGGACGCACCATTTGATTTTCAGGGGAGGGGGGCATGGAAGTTGGGGTCGATCGGATTTTTTTTTTTAGCAAAGGCGGCACAGTGGTTTTTTTTTAGGTTTTACTGTTTTTCTTTACATTGAGTTGGGCGAGTTGGGTGAGTCATCTTTTTTTCTTTTCCTGGTTGGTGGGCAAAGTTGTTGTTTTTTCCTGGATAGTGGGCAAAGTGTTTTGCTTTTTTAAACTTCCATGCAACGCCCCCCCCCCCCACCCCCTGAGTATCTAATGGTGTGTTCCTAATGTACTTTTATAGACATTTGAGTCATAGTTCAATAATTACAGCACTCACAAAATTCCTAAGGTTACTTCCTTGAGCCGCCCCCCCCCCCCCATCATTTTGAGAGTGTATTTATTACCTAGTAATTATATAAGTTAATTTTATGAGAACTGCATTATATATTTTGAAATTTGATGATTTATTCATCAGTTTGTTTGCTTCAAGCGCGATAGCAATCCTAACCTTAAATTTATGAGTGAGACTTGTATTTTAATACAGTATGGACAACTAATGAATAATAATAATAAATAGGAATTCTTAATTATGTATTAAGTCAACCATTTTCTAGCCTTTCCTGGGCCTTTCCTTAACACTTTCTATGCGGCTAGTTTTACCAGTTTGCCATATAAAAAAGATTTTGCAAAAACCTTTTCTAAACTTTCAAAGTCTTATCTCAAGAAGTAACTGACCTAATACTAGACGTGTTTGTACTTAAGTTAATTAATTTCTCATGGTGATTCGAAATATATGATGATGAAAGCCAATAAATTAAATACGTTTGTGAAACATTTTGTGAATTGTATTTTGCGTGTGCATAACCGCGCGCATGGACAGCGTTAATCTATTCTATATTTGCCTACACCGTAAAAAAAAAATCGTAAATTTTACGAGAAAATCCTGGCAGCAATTCTGCCAACTAATTCCCGTAAAATTAACAATGATTATTTAAAAGACCGTAAAAGAATTTACGGTTTATTCTCGTAAAATTTACATTTTTCCTGCAAATATATTTACAGTTTGCACTGTAAAATATACAGTATAATTGTAAACACTTTTACATTTTCCTGTAATTTGTTTTACAATTTAGTGTAAATTTTACAGTTTCATGTAAGAAGCTTTACGAGAAAATCCTGTAAAAGTAAAAATATACGGGAATTTGTTGGCAGAACTGCTGCCAGGATTTTTCCGTAAAATTTACGGAATTTTGTTTACAATATTACGACTGCATTGTAAAATTAACGGTATTTTTCTACAGTGTGGCAAAATTGCTGCCAGTATTTTACCGTAAAATTTACAGTATGCTGTAAAAATAACAGTATTTTACAAAAAAGTTCGCTATATACCACAATATGCATGTTTTCTTGTTTGAAGCATGTGTGCCATAGTTATCTAAGTAACTATAGTTACACTCACTCATTAATTAATGTTTCTGCATAGCTGAAGTACACATTTATTAAAGTATGTGACTGGAGCACACATGCTCCACACAATTACACATGCATAAGATGCCAAGTTCCAACAGTTTATACCTGTACACAGATAAACAAGGAGAACATATTTGATACAAGTCATGTATTTAACAGTCTTTTTTTAATTCCGCATTTATAGTATCATAACAAATCTGATAGTAGTGGAATATGAGGGGTGGGTTACACAGGGTGATGTTTCAGAGGTCTGCAGCTAATTTGATGCAGATTAAATGCAGAGTAACTGATTTTGTTTAAAAAGGTGTCAAAATGATCAGGAGACCACTCTGTATCAAAATAGTTATGTAACAGACCTCTGAAATCAAAAACACCCTGTATAGCCCACCCCCTAATATTAACAATATCATTAGTGGATGTTAAAACTTGCACTTTCACAGGGTCAGAAATCCGCAGAAAGCTGCGCAAATCCATTTAGATTCTTGCAAAATAATTTGCGGGAATCTTCAGGTTCTCTTCCATTCACTTGGTATGTAAACTCAGAATGTTTGTTTGCGAGAATCAAGCAGATTCTCGCAACAGTGTTTAGGTGAATCTTTGACCCTGCTTTCATGAACTCATAACATTTTTATATTTATCAAATACCAAACAAATTAAAATGACACTAAATAAACCCAGGGGGCTCCCACAATGACATGTGTTATACAACCCCCTTATTTTTCACAAATCCTACACCCAATGAAACCATTTTTTCAGCAGCATACACCAAATGACCCTCTTTTGAAAATATAGGCCTAAAGACATAAAATTAAACATGCACATTTTAAAACTGTGTCATTCCAGCTCTATTCACCCAGGGGGGTGTGTTGCCGTGACCTCTCCGATTTTGCTCTTTTTGAACTCAGTAGTACGTCTTTGGGTGTAATGGATATATTCCAAACAAAAAAATTGAATTCCATTTCGTTACGAATTTACAGCCGCTCGAAGTTCGAAAATGGCCAAATTCGAGTGGCTGTTTCTAGTTTTGTTGCAAGTGACCACACACACCCTAAAGATTTTGGGGTGTATGGTCACTTGCAAAAATACCTAGAAATTCATAGCACCTCCACACGGCTGGTTACAGTCACCCGAATTTGGCCACTTTCGAACTTCGAGCAGCTGTAAATTCCTAATGAAATGAAATTCAAATTCTTCGTTCGGAATATATACATAACACCCAAAGATGTACCACTGAGTTCAAAAGAGTAAACTCGGAGAGGTCAAGGAAACACCCCTGGGTGAATTGGGCTGGAATGACCCAATTTTGTCCTGTAAAACCTTTTTTTGACTGTCAATTAGAAAAAAGGGACTTTCAAAATCTTGAGGGTGTTTTGCTTATATCCTTAGAAAAATCCATTTTAAATTTGTATGTGTGTGCAATGGTGTAACAAAATATACGTATTGCACCAAGGGCACAGTTGCATGCAGACCAGTGAGGTTACGGCACACGCAGCAGTCTGTGGTGGCAATTGCAATTTTGCAGTAATTAGAATGTCTAAAACTGAATTATTTAAATATTTAGAATGACTTAGTGTATGATAAATTCATTATTTATAGGTTCAGCATCGGGATGGTAAGAGAAATTATTGTGCACTCAATATCATACCGGGATCAGCCGCGCCCATTATTTTCTTGTACCATTTTGCCACTTAACCTAGCAACTAATAAATTTATGACAATGAAAACCACCAGGAAGGCATATCATCTGTATTATCTTTTTTGTCATATGAGTATGTAATGAATTTATTAATTATACTTAATGCTTTCTCTCTAATAGATTCTTTGCCTTATGAATATGCTATAAGGAATTTACAAATTTTGATTAATTGTTACAGTACATGGTTTACTACTTATTTTATTGTTTGATTTCTTTAATTCCTGGTAAACCACTTGTTTTCTCTTATCATCTGCTGTAATATAAAAAGGTACATCGTAGTTCACAACACCTTCAAAAAGATCATGACCAAGGCATGGGGGGCAACAGTAGCGTAGCCAGGGGGAGCAAGAAAAAATAAATGAAAAAATAAATGACCAGGAAAATCGGGAAAATGGACCCCCCTGACAAGGAAGGCTGGCTACGCCACTGGTTACCAATGCCATATAAGAATACACTTCTACTGTGTGAGACGATTCTTCAAGAACCAAACCCATTGTAGTTCACAACACCTTATCATCTGATGTAATATCAAAGCTACATCGTAGTTCACAACACCTTCGAAAAGATCATGACCAAGGCATGGGGGCAACAGTAGCGTAGCCAGGGGGAGCAAGAAAAAATAAATGAAAAAATAAATGACCAGGAAAATCGGGAAAATGGACCCCCCTGACAAGGAAGGCTGGCTACGCCACTGGTTACCAATGCCATATAAGAATACACTTCTACTGTGTGAGACGATTCTTCAAGAACCAAACCCATTGTAGTTCACAACACCTTATCATCTGATGTAATATCAAAGCTACATCGTAGTTCACAACACCTTCGAAAAGATCATGACCAAGGCATGGGGGCAAACCACCTCTACAAACATGATAGTAGTTAAGATCATTAAAGACAGAGTCAAATTTTACCCCTTGAATATTGTTTACTCCTTCTCCTTCATTCGCCAGCTCTTCCAAGGCAAGATTGTAATTCTCTTCAGTGCGCTGTGGACCAATACTACATGGATTTTCATGGAATTCTTCACTTTCAAGAAGGCACCATCTACACCAGTACTGTACCGTGCTGAAATTTTCCACGAATCCCCCAATACAGTGGGAGCCCAAATTATCCCCTGCAATAGAACAGATGGTGCCCTTAATAGGATGTTCATGGCCAGCAATAGTAATTCCATTCAATTCAAGATCCTTGAGATCTTCAATTAACGGGCTAAAAACTGCATGTTGTCCGAAGTATTTGAAGTCTTTTTCTTTACAAAGAAGCACAAGAATCATTTGATCTATATTTGATCTGATATAAGGCCTATAGTTGACCAGTGTCAAATAGACTCCCAAAATGTTGTGCTTTTTCCTACTAGATCCTATTGGATTGCAGACCTCGAAAGAGTCCTGGTAGAGAATCAATCTCAAGGCATCTGGGTTTTCATGAAAAAATGGATTATCTTTAAACGCTGAACCATCAGTTATATCATGGAATACTTTCAATGACTCATCTCTATGCTTAAGGCCATGGTAAGCAGGATATCTTGTTTTTTCATATTCATCTTGAACGCACTTGTTCCTAAATAAAGCCTTCAATGATTCCTTAATAGGGACGTATTGAAAGGAGCATTCTCTATTTAAGTCATTTTCGCCAAGTTCAACTGTAACTGGTTCAACATAATCTAATTCCTTCTTAAATGTTGCTTTGCGCATATGATCTGACCGCAGCGGTCCATCACTAGCTGCAATTAGGAGATCATATGATGATATTTCTTCTACCAGATCCTTGACAGTTTCTTCTGCAATATCATGAGCATTCAAACTTTCTTGCAGCTTGTTTAAAATAATTGACTTGCCAAGGGTGTGAACCTCTCGAAACTCTTCTACAATAAGTTGTATAGTTGACGCAGGAATCAGGTATTTTGCTTCTAATTTGATATAAAATAAAATCAAATTTGTCAGATACAAGTCTGCAGCATTATCCGTTTCTTGTAATACTTCAAACTCATATCGTTCGTCATCAATGTCATCATTTGGTATATCAATGTTCTGATCATCATCTTGATTTTCATCATGTTGCCTTAAAACTTCTATTGGAATTTGTCGAGTTGCATAAGATTGGCGATGGTATCTTGAAAGATGTGCTGTAAAAGACGGTTTCTTTGAAAAGCTTGAATCACAGTTGTTGAATGGACATGATATCCGAGTCCCGTTATCAATATGTTCTTTCAGATGCTTGATAAAACTGCAATAATCATCACATAATTGTCGACAAAATACAACAGCACATTGCAAGGGTAAGTCAACACCATTGCCTAGCGTAGGTCTACCAGCTGGGGTACCATGATCACGCTGCACGTGACTATAGAAACCTTTGTACGATGAGAATCGACGATTACAATTATTGAAAGGACAGGGAAATGTTTGATTGCATTCATTGCGGTGGTATCGGCACTGTGGGGTGTGCTACATATCCCCGCGGTTTGAAGTTGTTGTTCACAGTATGTACACAGATAAGGTCCTTCCATGAATGAATATGATGAATATTGAACCTGCAAGGAAAGACAGAGAGTACACAATATTGCAATAAACAACCACTAATTGTGGTGAATATTGCTTAGAAATAATAAACCTACCAATGTGGTATCATCGGTAAGAACGAGTAACGGAAACACCCAGTGGTTCAGAATAGGAAGAGGTGTAAGGCAAGGATGCATTGTCGTCAAGTTTTTTCAATGTCTACGCTGAGGAAATTATGAGAGAGGCACTGGAAGGATTTGAAGGCGGTGTGAAATTTGGTGGTGTGAAATTTACAAACCTCAGGTATGCTGATGATACCACATTTTTATAAAGCTAATACTGTAGGGAAGATATTTGTACAACTTGATGGCCAATATACAGGGTGCTATAAAAAAATATACAGGGTGCAACAATGAAATTTCAGTGTTAAAAGTATGCAACTTCATTGCCTTGTAATTCCTTACCACCTATTTCAACTTCAATAAAACAACTTTATTGTATTGGGGACAGTGTAGGCTTCCAAAATATGCAAACTTGTAACACAAAATTATTTTGTCCAACCGATGTACAGGGTGCTAAAAAACGTACATTTTTTATCCAGAATTTATTCAATCAAGCGGCGTGCGCAGCGATCTAATGAATTCAGAGATTTTTCTCTTTGCCGTACTTATCACGGTCGGGAAAATCCACAAGTATTTCTAGCGGGGAAGTTCCTGCGTCACATTTTAGTACATGCGGTATACGGTGATAATATTTCCAAATCAGTTTTTCTTGGAAATTAAAGAAGTTTTAGCCATTTAACCAACGGTTACACACATTGGAACATTAAAGATGATATCCGAAGCAGTAAGAAAAAAATTATGTCAAAAAAGTTGAGACATTTTGATTTATAAATACGACGGAGCTGTAAGACGAGCTATGGAACCAGAGCTAAAGTATTTCCACAGACATACACTGGGAACACACACAGAGAGTTGACAGGCACATCGCAACCGAACACAGATTTACATGCTCGGTATGTTTCTAGATAATTTAGTGCATTAAATTAGAATGTTTATTAATTAATACGGGGTTCAGGGTCGAACCCCATTGGATTTAGGTTATCCAAATATCACTAAGCTCATTATAATGATTGAAAAACAAATCCAATTTAGCTCATTTTTTAATTCGCTGCGCCCACCGCCTGCTGCAAATAATGCATCCACTACTGTATTATAATAGCGTACACTGTTGTTGCGTTGCAAGAATTTACACACCGCTTTACGAACAATTACAATTTACATTTTTGAAGAAGCTTACATGTACTAAGAGAACATAATGAATAATGAAAAAAAAACTCTTGTCATTTGAAAAATGCCCCAACGCAAATCTAAACTTTCATACCTACTCTTGGCCTTAACATCGACAAAATACATAAAATGTAACATTGAATTTTCCAAGTTCAAATTTTCAAAATCATAAAATTTAGGGTGACTATTTTTGGCTTTCGCCCGATACTTAATTCTAAAAGCAGCGATAAAATTTCCACTGCATCTTGCGTGAAACACTGGATGAAGCATGACGCTCGATCGAGCATTTGGTCTGACTCCCGACTGAATATCATTAAATATAGCGTAAACAATACATGTATAACAAATGCACTGAATAGCACAATGTAATTTGTAGTTATTAAAAAAAAAAATCAACTTTCTGAGTACGGATTATTCTGGGACACCCTGTACTATTAAAGGTAGATGACCCGATCACATTTCCAATTTTCAACTTGAAGTTTTCTATTCTACATGAAAGGTCATCCTTAAAAATGTCGTGTTCCAAAGTTTGAGTTGCATAGCTCTAATGGTTCTTATTTTAGACGCACAAGATGCTGTGAACTGTACCCATTGAGTTGTACACAAACTATATCGGTGGTATACCACCATTCGCGGTAATTCGACGTTATTTCATCGATTTCTCCGTAATTATACCGATTTAGGCCATCAAATTTCAGTATGATGATGAGAAAAATACGAGCTTTCATATGATATGAAAATCTCCGTATGTTTGAAATAATTCTGTGTTACGAAAATCTGATCGGGTCATCTACCTTTAAATGTAGGCTCACAATGTAGAGGTCTACGTACATCATGTACATGGCTAGCTCTGGCTCCATAGCTCGTCTTACAGAGAGCTATGGATTGTACTATTCGACTGCTCCGTCGTATTTATAAATCAAAATTTATTTTTGACATAATTTTTTTCTTACTTCACTTCAGATATCATCTTGAATGTTCGAATAATGTGTAGCCGTTGGTTAAATGGCTAAAACTTCTTTCATTTCCATGAAAAAATAATTTTGAAATATTATCGCCGTAGCCTATTATAGGGCCTACCTGATACACTAAAATGTGACGTCGGACCCTATGATGGTACACTTCCCCGCTAGTACATGGCCTACATGACAATTGACATACTGTACACATTTTTGCCCCTGTATATGTATAAAGCTACACTTCCTATGCATAACTATGGGCAGTTTCACTTTATACATGCCGAAGGGCCAACAACACAGTCGGTCAGACGATTTGCACCTACCTTCACTTGGGATTGGGCTTGGACCTTCTTTTGTGCTTTGGTAGACCTGGTCTTCTCCTTAGCAACCCTGCAAGACACAATTAAAATGGTGGGTGTATAAAATCAATCACTTCATAAGTGGAAATGTTCGCGCTACATTTATTTTCGCGCTTTTCGCGCTAAATTAAGCTAGCGCGAAATTTAAAACACGCGAAATATTATGCCCACAACTGTTACGATTATAAACAGCCTAATCTCCTGAATCTAGTAGATGTAGTTGCAGTGCACTTATCCCGGTCTGGTTGTGGTGGCCATTGACCTAATTATGATGCGTATCATATTACCATGATTACGTTACAAGCTCATTTTCCACGGGATTTGTGACCGTACTTGTTGCGTTATCGCCAGGGACGCCAACTAAGTTGCTTGAACGGCCGCCATGATGGAATGACTTTCCTCAACGATCGATGCATCGCGCTGTCAAAATAGAACTTTACATTAATCGAAACCCAGCAATTTTTATTAAACAATGTTAATTATAAATCTTTAATTGAATAATTTTTATTAAACAATGTTAATTATAAATCTGTAATTGAATAGGCTTCTAGTTGCGGAATATATTTATTCATGTTCAAAAAATATTTGAGGTCAATTTTTCACCGAAAAAAGCATTTTAAAACTTCAAGTAATTATATCTCAGCAATCCCTGGTCGGATAAATTTTGAACGAGGATGCAAAGTTCGCTAATTTTATCAGTAGTCGATAGGTCAATACCGCATTGTGTACAAAATGGCTATATCGCGCTAGCGAATACGGAAAAGCACGCTCAGTAGATCGACCACAAATGATTAAATACGAATAGGATCGTTTATGAAAATTAAATATAGGAAAAGTATCTATATAAGATATTTTAACTATAGTCTAATTAATGATTGAACGAACATGACGGAAATAGCGTATTGCGTAAACAAGATCGTACTGCGTGTGCTGCGATTACTGCGTTATGCGTACCTCTATTTACTGCGTTGTTGCGTGAAGCGCTGTCAACCCCCTGCGCCGGCACCCACACGCCAGCGCTGCTTCAAATCGATCGCGTATCTCTTCGCTGCATGTACGCTGTGTAAACTGTAAACAGTGTTCGTTCAATCATTAATTAGACTATACATGTAGCTGCGAAACGAAAATGAAAATATATTGCGAACTTTTGAGAGTATGATGTCGGGAATTTGGGGTGTTTGTCACTGTAGTTTGCATTTGATCAACACTCATGACGGTGTGTGTGCGCAGCCATGTGTTTTTGTACACTGCGTTAGTTTGTTGGGAGTGCGAGACCCCTACTTATAAGTTAATTTTACATTGATTTCTTGGCAAAATTTAAATACTATACATGTATAGTAGAAACCACAATACCTTTTACAATTTTTAACGCGTAGTACGCTCTGACTCGGCTGCGCGTGGCCGTGGGCGGGGCCTATGCTGATCTCACGCTTCACCACACGCCAGTACGTGATCAGGGTTCATACACTTTCCGAGCAAAAAAATTCAAGGACTTTTCCAGGACTATAATTGAAGAATTCCAGGACCTTCTCTAGTATAATCATGCATGTATCAACCAATTTTTAAACAATCATACTATTTGCCTCTTCAAAACCATATTGGGGCATTTAAAACATATTTTTGGGGAGCACATTTTGAAATTCCAGGACTTTCAAGGACTTTTTTCGGAATTTAAGGACTTTCCACAATTCCAGGCCTTGAAAATTAAAAATTCTAGGACTTTCAAGGTTTTCAAGGACCCGTATGAACCCTGGTGATCACGCAGTACGCGCTAAACGCTACACACAACAATAACATTGTAAAAGGTATTGTGGCTTTGACTAAGGCCTAGTACCAATTTGTTCTGAATTTTTTTAGTGCGCGAATGCATGAATGCCGAATTTAACAACACGCGAATTAACAAAAAAGTCGCCAAGCGCGAACATTTCCACTTTTACAGTGTTTCCACTTAAAAACATGTAGGCTTATACAATCCACCAATCCACTGGCACTGCGTACAGAAAGTTGTACAATCATTGACATTCACACACTTTTTAGTTTTTCAATAGAAGCTTTCATGTACTCATCAGTAGGCCTATTATAGAACTTACGATACTACGATGCGTGCACCCGACAATCATGCAATCATGACAATGCAGTGCGAAAAGCTTACGAAAAATACTGATTTACAGCATTAACACCTTACAGAAAAAAATGGACAACAACAAAAATAATAAGAATTCCAGAATTTTATAATATACTTATAGTATTTTATCAATTTATATCAGGATAGAGGTGATTTATGACAATTTTAACGCTTACCGTCTGCAGCTTTCTTCCTCACGAAAAACCCGCCGAAAAGAAAGGAAAATCTTCAGTCGTGAGCATGCGCAATATAGGACGCCACCAATCATTCACAAAGAATACAGGAACTCGGTGTAAAATCCAATAATTTACATGATTTATCGGAAAGAAACGTAAAATTTACGTCACTTCTATGTAATTTGCGTAACATTCGCAGGATGTATTTTTTTACAGGAAATTTCTGTAAAATACGTTGTAATTTTTTACGGTGTAAAATTCTCAGTCCTTAATAAAGTTTGCTTCCCCCCCCCCTCCATTTCTTTAGGAATACTTACATTGCCACAAGCTAGTGGATATTTATCGCTTTGTTTACCTATCGGAGTAAATATACTTTACACAGGCTAGGCAAACAACTGCGGACAACATCTCAAAATTTCACCCCGGGCGCTAAACAACTGAACACATCTCTCGTCCAATCAAAGCCATGGACACAGATGGATTCGGCGGCGCTTGTAAGTGACCCTGATGCAATACACAATAGCATCCAAGCGTCACACTTCTCGTTCAACCAATATAACCGTATGAGAGTGTCATTTGGCTGGGCCCGTTCGATAATTATACCGATTTGGTCACGGTTTCCTGAACCAAGTGACTCGAAGTCATTATAAATAACGCGTACTTGCTATATTGATTCTGAATTCAGGCTATAAGTGCAGCTATCGTGATAGCTAGCACAAAAAGAGTGTCAACAGAGATAAGTGTGTATTCTAACTATGTGCCACGTGTTATCTGTTTTTATGCTTGCATTGCCGAGATATACGCAAATGTATCAATCAACCCATATTCAACATATTACATATCCAGCCAAATAATTGACAGATTTCAGTCAGTGTCTGAAACCTATTGTGTTTATGTTAATGACGTTACATAACCAAAGGTATCTAACAATCCAAAAGTGTATTGTTTGAAAGACAAAGGTTCATACTTTGTATTTATCACATTATCCCCTCAACATGCTCAATAGAATCACTCATGCATCCCATACCATGATCACTTTCATTATTTATTCGTAAACCATCTAGCATCTATTTCGCCAAAAAGGTTTCTTGTAGTATTCAGATGCTGAATTCCAGTGATGATGTTGTCAGAAAAACTGCTGGAAAATCCCTCAAACTGCATATGCAAAAAGGAAAAAAGGTTAAAGAAACTGATGACCAAACTCATAACTTTGCAGGCTATGAAATAGACGAACATTGTATTATTGTCAAAAACACTAGAGTCTGTTTGAGCAAATCATCTTGGATTGAATTAAATGAAATTTGTTCCAGATTAGATATCAATCTAATTAAGAAAAACAACGAATATGCCATAAAGACTGGTGAAAATGAAATGGTATGTCACAAGAAAGTGTATCGTCTTATCATAAATAAACTGACAGAGACTGAACTGATAAACTGGAAAGATCTAGTATCACAGGTAAGACTTTCTGGTCTTGAGAAGATAGACTATGCATGCTCAATGGAGCATTTAAAGAATGGTGATTTAACATGTTTAAGTGATGATGTATCACCAAGGCCAGACTGCAAATATAGCTGAGTCTAATTCCTTGCTTCATGTCATGTTTCCTCAAGTCAGCAAGTCTTGCCCTTTGTGTAGGAACCCATACGATACAATATCACATGTTGCAAATGGATGTATGCAGTTCCGAAACAATTACACATCGAGACATAATAGAATTGTTAATATCCTTCAAAAGGAAATCACAAAATATAACAATTCGTTTGTGGTTTACTGTGTAAAACTCATTTCAGGTGCCCTAATCACCAACGACGACGAGGAAATCGAATTTGCAAACATTTTAAAGCACATTCAGGCGAGGAAACCGGATCTTTTCCTGATTGATCATGAAAACATGAAGTGTTTCATTTTGGAAGTTTCATGCCCATTTGATGCTTTCATTGATGAGTGTTACAACACCAAGTTCCAGAAGTACATGCCTCTTTGCGATATGCTAACCATCTGCGGTTTTGATTGTAAAATCCTCGTTTTCGTGATTGGGTCACTCGGACATGTTCACTACCGCTTCTGAAGTGGGTTAAGGAAACTTGGTTTCCCCATCAGAGTTGCTAAGGCCGTTGCAAAATATACCTCAATTAACATCATATGGAAAATTAGAAATAGACTCACCAAAGATAATTAATTCTGCATTGTGCTAACCTCACCAATTTGTTCATGCTTTGTTCATGTAATGATGTATGCCGCTTTTGTGGCTCATAATATTGTTTATGGTCATTTTTGTGTATGTATGTGTGTATCCTGAAAAGGCTTTCTCATTTTGTATCTTAAAGCCGTGAATATTGCACTGATAATAGATGTCTTGAGACAGGTTATAAGCTATAAATGGCTGAAAACCGTACAGAATTAACCGAGATATGAGCAAAAGTAGGAAATCCAAAGCCTTTTCAGCCCGGCTTTTTGAGACTATTTCTACGGGCCATGTTTGTTTTTCTCATGCGTACACTGTAACTATGCAGTCGGCGCGAGTAGCACATAACGCGTCGCAGTGCGCCATGCAAAATAAACGCTCGCACGCACTACACCCACGCACCCCTACACACGCGGGCGGGCAAATATTAGAGAAATACGCTGAGCCACACGGGAGTTGGTTACGGTTTAGGCCTTGGGGTGAGATAAGCCACGGGACGGGGCGGAGACGGGGACGGGGCGGGGACGGCAGGGCGGGCGGGGGCGGGAACAGTGGCGGGTCATAAGGTAACGAAATAATGTGGTTTCTGATAGAACAAAACATGATATGGTAAATCTAAATTACGTAACATAGTGTCAGATGTGGGATTTGATACTGTATGTGACACGCGGGCGGACAAATATTGGAGAAATACGCCGCGCTACGGGAGATGGTTAAGGTGAGGCCTTGGCGTTGGGATAAGCCGCGGGGCGGGGAACTTTAGGCCTTTGGGGTTGAGATATGCCACGGGGTGGGGCGGGGCGGTGACGAATGGGGGTTGTGTGTAATGATGTAATGTGGTTTGGGAGTCAGGGGTTAATGAAGAAATGTGATGCTAAATTGCGTAACGCATATGTCACGGGCGGGGGGCGGGGGCGGGATGGTGACGGTTGGGGTACGGGAGATGGTTAAGGTTTAGGCCTTGGAGTTAAAATATGCCACGGGGCGTCGGCGGGCGGGGGTCTTTTAATTGAAATTTGAAAACTTTTGAATTAAAACAAAAATGTTTTAAATATTGTTCTATTCCTATGTGTTTCGTTATAAATTTTCCAACACTTATGTGTTGTTTCATTTGTAGGTGTTCTATCTGGTAGTATGTATGTTCTGAGTTCTGTATGTATCCTGAAAAGGCTTTCTCATTTTGCATTTTAAAGCCGTGAATATTTCACTGATACTAGATGATGACCTGACACGGGTTATAAGCTATAAATGGCCGAAAACCGTACAGAATTGACCGAGATATGAGCAAAATGAGTCAAATTCAGGGCCTTTTCAGCCCGGCTTCTGAGACTATTTGTACGGGCCATGTTTGTTTTTCTCTGCGTACACTGTAACTATGCAGTCGGCGCGTAGCACATAACGCGTTGCAGTGCGCCATGGAAAATAAACGCGCACACGCCCTACACCCACGCACACACGCGGGCGGGCAAATATTGGAGAAATACGCTGGCGCCACACGGGATTGGTTATGGTTTAGGCCTTGGGGTTGAGATAAGCCACGGGCGGGCGGGGACGGCTGTAGCGGGTCATAAGGTAACGAAATAATGTGGTTTCTGATAAAACAAAACATGATAAGGTGAATCTAAATTACGTAACATGGTGTCAGATGTGGAATTTGATACTGTATGCGACACGCTGGCGGACAAATATTGGAAATACGCCGCGCTACGGGATATGGTTAAGGTTAGGCCTTGGCGTTGAGATAAGCCGCGGGGCGGGGAACTTTAGGCCTTGGAGTTGAGATATGCCACGGGCGGGGCGGTGACGAATAGGGGGTGTGTGTAATGATGTAATGTGGTTTGGGAGGCAGGGGGTCAATGAAGAAATGTGATGCTAAATTGCGTAACGGATATGCCACGGGCGGGGGCGGGCGGGGGCGGAGCAGGGCGGGGGAGTGACGGGTGGCTACTGTGGAGATGGTTAAGGTTTAGGCCTTGGAGTTGAAATATCCCACGGGCGTGGGCGGGCGGGGGTTTTTTAATTGAAATTTGAAAACTTTTGAATTAAAACAAAAATGTTTTAAATATTGTTCTATTTTGCCAACACTTCCCTTCCCTTCCCTTCCCTTCCCTTCCCTTCCCTTCCCTTCCCTTCCCTTCTCGTCGAGCCCGCGAAAAACTATTGAGCATGTTCAAAATTTCTCGACGTACTCAACGTACGCTTAATACGTTCTGCGTAAGTTCCCGATAGGTTCGTGGTACGTTAGACATTACGTTTACATACGCTGACATACGTCAGGGCCGTCAGATGGGGGTGCGTTGGGTGCGGACGCACCCCCCCCCCCCCCCCCCCCCCCCCCCCTTGAAAATCTCTTCTTTTTTTCTTTCTTTTTTTCTTTCTTTTTTTTAAGGTAAAAATTGCGTTTTTCTTAGTTTCAAATTTCAATGATAGTATAAAACTTCACGAGGTGATTCACGAGGTGACTGATGACTTGGAAACATTTTGGGGCAACCCTTTACGTGGCTACGCCACTGCTTCCGGTAAAAAATCGTGAAAACGCACCCCAAAAAAGTGGCCAAAAGTGTCTGACGGCCCTGTACGTTGACATACGCTGACATACGTTAGAGGTACGTTACTCGTAAATTGGTATACGTTGATGTACGTCGGCTGAAAATCACTATTGATGAGGGGGATGTTCCCCCTCAGATTTCTTTCTTCAATTTTCGAACCCATTTGGTGCGATTAGATGGTGTGTACTTTTGACCAATATTTTATTGAAAAGAAATCCCTTTCCCCCGTTTCTTCTCTTTTTTTCCGCTTCTTCTTTTTTTTCTTTCTTTGCAAAAAAGTGGGGCGGCCATGGCCGCCCCGGTTGGGACGCGTCTGGCTAGAGCCGCTAGACCAACCCCGTAAAATTACAAAATGAGTCTTTACATGACTGAGCATAGGCAAAGCACATGGCACCAACTTTACATCAACGTCTTAAGGATTAATTTGTGAGTCGTTTCACATAACCAAATTGAATCCCGTAACAATTCTCCATTTTCTGGTGAAATCACGATCTTAAACGGTGAGTGACCAATAAAGTATTCGATGACGATTGGTATTGTGAAATAAGGCTAAATCCCGCCTTTTACCTAAGCCGTAACTTCTCATTGCGATGCTGGTCGCATAGCAATAGCTGGAGATGATTGAATCTTAGTAAACGTTAGCACAAGTTATTTACTGCCAATGCCATTCTAATTTTGATTAATTTCTGTTCATTACGCTCAAATTTCGCACAGTTTTGCGGTAAGCACGTGATTTGACAGGTGAAATAGCGCGCGCGAAACATGGAAAAGAATGCCGAACTACCAATTATATGATAGCAATTGCATGCGTGTCGTCTTCGCTGCCTGCTTGCTTGCCGCCAATTCCAGCTCGTCTGTTGCTATAATTGAAACGTGAATGAGACACGGGGATAAGCGTAGATTGTATATAGGAAAAGTGATAGCAGTCCAGATATCAAATATATTCGAATAATATTTGAAAATAATTGAATATTTGCATATATATTTTTCAACGCAACCTTTCCTTTTTCCAACCAAGAGATGTCCTTTTTATCGGGCTTTTTATTTGTGCATACCTGCACAAGGCTTGGAGAGTTTAGTACTTTGTGGATGTCACCGAAATTCGTGTTATATCCTCGTATGTTTGTCATTTGTCGTCTCCGTCTACCTACAAATCCTGATCAGTAGAACAGAGAGTACCTAACGTTCAAAGAAAGCTCCAAACGGATTTTAATTTAGGGTAGTAGCTGGGAAGCACACGTGGTTTTTTGGTCCCGGTCTGCCATGTCTGCTGGTACAGAGAGTTATATACCAAATATGTTCCTTGAAGTTTGTAGAATTCGACTTATATGTGGACATTGCGAACGTGGATGTTAAATTGGGCTATAGAGGGGTAATTTTTAATTTCTGAAAATTCCTGGATTTCAGAGCAAATTTGAAAAGAATTTGGATTTCCGGTCCAAATTGATCGGGGGGAAATCAGGATTTCCGAACCCCTCTCTATAGGGAGAGTTTATGTAGGATAGATATTGTTTGGATTTCCAGTGATCACTGGAACAGAAATAGTATGGATTTCCGATGATCATTCGAACCTAAAAAGTGCGGAAATCCGAACCCTTCTATAGGTGGTGCGCACATATTATCTGGAAAAGCCCATTGATCGTCTTTTTTTTAAATCGTTTGTGTAAATTGATCTTTGACCTCGATTTATGTTCAAAGGTCACACGTGTTTCAATGGGACATCAAAACATGAAAACCAAAATGTAACTAGGCCTATTATAGTACCCAAGTCAGTCACCCACTCGCTCCCAGACTGGATGCACTCATAGCCCTCTGTAACCCTAATTGTGTAATTTTCGGTTAATAATCATGAGGTCTTACCTTCAAGAATGGGGAAAATGTCCCCGACATCAGTTGAGTCAAATTCATGTTGCTCAACAGTTGGGCAAACAGCGAGTGCTCAATATCAGTTGAGTCAAATACACAATACTCAACAGTTGGGCAAAAGATTACTCAAAAACTGTGCACAGCGTTTCCAGGTTTTATAGTAAGATTTCACAATTTAAGGTGCGACGGCAATCATCCTATTTGAGATATACTTATCTCAGAACTTCCCAGCTGATCAAAAATGTTGTACAAATTACCTCAAATCTGATGACTTCAAGGAAAATAATTATCAGATTGAAATCAAATGTTTAGGGTTACAAACTATACCAATGCAAAATGAAATATTTCTAGTACAGTGTTACCTTAGGGACGCACCATTAGATACTCAGGGGGGTGGCAAAAATGCCGCCCGACCCCAACTCCCATGCCCCCCCCCCCCCTGAAAATCAAATGGTGCGGCCCTTAGGGTTTTGAGTGTTTCTCAATTTTTTTAGAACGTCTGTTTGTACAACAATATTGTCTTATTTGAGATGCTTGTTCTCAGAAATTTTGAGGTGCCCAATTTTTGCACTTAAATGACCACAAATCTAATGTCCGGCAAGGAAAATGATTGTCATTGAAATAAAATATTTAGGGTTACATTCTTCTACCCAAGATCCTTTAACTCTTTCCACGCGGCTATTAGTTTTACCATAATACCGTAGGCCTATATACAAAACAGATTTTTCAGAAACCTTTCCCAATTTTCAAGGTCTATCTCAAGAATTACTGAACCAATACTATAGGCATGTTTGTACTTATTTCAATGCATTTCTCATGCCGATTCCAAAAAAAGCAATGCACTTCAATAGTTTTGTCATTTTTTAAATATATTGCGAAATGTTGGAATGTCGTTGCAGCCGCATGCCGCGTGGAAAGTGTTAAGGAAAATGGAAAGTTAAAAATTCCAAAAGCTTGGAATGCAATATGAGAATAACGTGTCTGGTATGAAATCTCATTAGTTGGACCAGATAGTACATATTCACCACATAGTGCATCAAAATACAATAACCAAAATTAGCTTTTTTTACTTGTACTTTTACTAGTTGTGCGAAGGTACTACCGACATAGATATCATTTAAAATTCTCGAACTAAAGTATCTCCAAATAATACAATAATAAAGTTCTTGTCATGGACCTTAGGACTTCCTAGACTGTACACATTAAACGCTCATTAACCTGATGAAAAGGGTGAAAATACCCTTATGATTCCGGCATTTCTTGTAATCAGTAATAGTTTGGCCGCAAGACAAAAAGATCTAGTGACCGGTTAAATTACTTGTAGGTAACCTATTTATGCAAGTTAAAGTGACTAGATTTTTTTCAGACGACGCTGGACATAGGCGTATTCACGAGTATTCAGGTTAAAATATGCGAACGAGGTTACGTGATCAAGTGAATGGGACGACCGCTTAACAACGGTTTAAATTCAAAAAATAGCATTTACAATTGGGATGAAAAGCCATCCCGAACGGTTTTGGATTGGAAAATTTGTCTTCTAACCTATGATGAATTTTATGGGGTCATATAATCAAAATCCATTGTTACATTGAAACCAACGGAAATTCAAAATTAACGGCTGTTCGTAACCACCGTCGTCTGTTTTTTTTTCTTCTCCAAATAGCGCCCTCAAATTTCTTATTTTGTTATAATACGATTGCAATCAAAACGTCTTCCATGTTTCAATTCAAGCGATACGAGCCACAACTATTTTTAGAAATCAAGGTTTCGAAATAAATTGTTGATCCAGATACTGTTTTAGGCCTATTATATTTAATTAATGCTTAATTTTTGAAACATATAGGCATATTGCGCGCGAAGCTCGTAAACGTTTTCAGTTTTTTAACTAAAATAGTCCAGAAAAACGTTCCTTAAGCCATCTCGTGTGACAAATTGAGCTTTATTCAAGCCTAAACTGTCGAAACATAGTACTAATAGGTAATTTTACATTAAAATGGTCCGGTATACGACGTTAAAAACATGTCACCTGTATTTTTAGGGGGCGTCCCCCATGACAGAATATAAAACACTAATACGTGTATAACGTATGCATTTGTTTATTTCTTTGATATAACAATCTATCTGACAATTAGCATTTATAACTATAATAAACTTTTGGTCATTTTCTCCCTCCCTCTAATTTTCCAACCAAATCTAACTCGAGGGGTTTTGTATCATTTTGAAAATGAAGTACGTGCCAGTTGTCTCGAGAGGAAATGCCGCATTTCAGTTCTATTTACAAACAAACCATTAAATAATGATTTAATTTTCATCTTTATATCACCCTATGGCGAATCATGATTATAAATTAATTGGTAAAATATGAACATAAGTTGTACTTGTTCGCTATTCAACACACTATTTAAGAAGATATAGGCCACAGTTTTTAGTCTTCCGGCTAATGTGGTAGCGATAGTTTGCCTTAACACACGGGGTATTACCAATGATTACCGCTTTAGCGAAAAGACAGTGGTAAAAACCTACAAGCGTGCTTAAGGGAGGTCGGCGTATATGGAGTAATTAAAGATAAAAACAAAGGTTAGGCTAAATATTTCCGTGTTTGCTTCTTGGTTTGGGTTTTAAGTAGATTACTTGTAGCTAGGATCACTAGAATGGTGACTTAACATGTTGATAATATCAGTTGTTGCACTCCAATATGCAATTATCCATTTTACCAAATTATTCTGGCGCCTTGGCTACGGCGCGGAGACTAGCGTTTAATGATGCTTAAAATAAACTTGTATCTCAATCAAAGATGAGTATCAACTAGTATTGCTTACTACTAATAAAATGAGGGGAAAAAAATCAAATTTTCATGGACGTGACAAGATGGATTTCAAAAAGGTTTCTAGGCCTATATATAAATATCAATTATACAGTTTTTACGGATTTGCCGTCAAACAACTATGAATTAAACTACCACTATTAAATCTCTTCGGTGGTTGGGAGGAGGGGAGATCTATTCAAAAGTCTCTTTTCAGATCCCTGATCAAAGTTTCCTATTTTAGACATGGTAAGAGGCACCAGTTCTTGTTTTCCTTCTCATCATCGTACATGAAGCAACTCACGGGGATTCCGTCCTTTTTATATACATGTGACGCGATCAAGCGGAATGAGTCGATGTCGGGAATATTAATTTTGAGTTATAGGTAAAAATAAGTGACAAATTCGGTTTTTTTGCTCTGTTTTTCACATTGTAAATTGTTTGTAACTTAAAAACTAGAAGATCGATTTAAGTCGGGTCTGGACCATACAGTAGCATTTTCCACCTGCTTTAAATGATGGACAAATATCAAAATTTAAAACTGCCGACAGTTGACTTATTTTGCTTGATGCACGTTTACAAAATATTGTGTGTGTGTGTTGTTTAAGAAATCAAAAGTTTAATCGTGACGAAAACTTACTCTCTTAATGTAAAAGAGTGAAAATGTCACTCGTTGTTCAGAGTGAAGTCATTGTCACTCGTAAAGAGTGATTTTTCACTCGGTGTCGAGTGACTTTCCACTCTGTGCGGTTAATGAGTTCAGAGTGAAATTATTGTCACTCGAAAAGAGTTATTTTCACTCTGTGTCGAGTGACTTTTCACTCTGTGTTGATGAGTTCAGAGTGAAATTATTATCACTCGAAAAGAGTAACATAGGCAAATGACAGCAATAGTTTGGATAATGACTCTTTGTTTGTTATTCAAATTTTCTATTGAATTGCAAGTTATTCATGTGAATGTGATTAAGTAATTAAAATGTTCCATTATTGTTCACTCTCAATGAGGGTGAAGTTCACTCTAAATGAGTGAAATTCACTCTAAATGAGTGAAATTCACTCCTTATATATCACTCTTTTTTCACTCCAATGGAGTGACCACTGTAGGCACTCTTCGAAGAGTGAAAATTCACTCGTTCCTGGAGTGAAAAAAATGCAATCTTTTTTGGAGTGAAAATGGTTCCACTCTTTCAAGGAGTGACTTTCACTCTATTAGAGTGATCACTGTAGGCACTCCTTTGAAGAGTGAATATTCACTCCATTAGAGTGGAATTTCACTCTTTTACATTTAGAGAGTACCTTTAAGCTTATATCTATCGAAACACCCTATCGTACACCAATAGCCCGATAATCATGATATTAAACGGAAGTTGATTATGAGGACCAGTGGCTGCTCATATATGGCTATCTAATAGTTAAAACTACTCTTTACCGACTAAACTTCTAATTTGAGATCAACGGAATGTCTGAATATTGATGACTTATTGTTATACTATCTTCAGTAGATATCATAAAATCGCTGATGTCCATACCCTATGTCTCAGAACCTTTGCAACTTATTTTGACAGAGCTCTATTTAGTTCCACTTTTACACCATGGATCTTAATCATATTTTGTACTTTATGGAAAGCTTAGAATCTCCACATTTCAGTAGTGAAATGCAAATTAAGATTGGCATTTTTGTTTTCAAACTAGACGCATGTAAAGAGAGGTATGACGAAAACCTGTTAAAGGTAGATGACCCGATCACATTTTCGTAACACAGAATTATTTCAAACATACGGAGATTTTCATATCATATGAAAGCTCGTATTTTTCTCATCACCATACTGAAATTTGACGGCCTAAATCGGTATAATTGCGGAGAAATCGATGAAATAACGTCGAATTACCGCGAATGGTGGTAACCACCGATATAGTTTGTGTACTACTCAATGGGTACAGTTCACAGCATCTTGTGCGTCTAAAATAAGAACCATTAGAGCTATGCAACTCAAACTTTGGAACACGACTTTTTTAAGGATGACCTTTCATGTAGAATAGAAATTTTCAAGTTGAAAATCGGAACATCTACCTTTAACCGATTTGACGGGACCACACCGCTGTTCTCCACTGCATGCTTGCAACAACTAATATTGACGGAGCTCTAGTTTGAATTTTTATAATCATGTTTACACATTCTGCGAGCCTTAAGAATCTACTCAATTCAAATTAGAGAATAAAGGTATTGTTTTTAGACCGTACCCGTGTTATATTGTCTGACATAAATGCGGACGATAGTATTATTTTAAGTAGAACAACGACGCCGCATTCTACGCAAAAAATAATACTATCGAACGCATTTATGTCAGACAATATAACACGGGTACGGTCTAAAACAATACCTTTATTCTCATTCTTAAACAATCATACTTTAGACATTTATCAAAGAAATAAGTATATTTTATTGTCCACATTTGACAACTTTTACCCCTGATAGGATCGAATAACCCACAAACATTCCACCCAATCACATGCGATGAGTAAACCATGCGTAAGCGTCGCGGCGCCGGCATAAACGCAGGAAAAGCGCTAAAGACGCACTGCAGAAGTGTGCGTTATGGAGCAAACCACGCATTGTGAAGGTCGGGCGCACTGTTAAAACGTAAGCCCCACCTCCCGTGTTAAGTTGTTTCATCTAGATGTCGCCGATTTCTCTGAGAACCAATGAGATTGCTTAAACTTTCTTAGCTGTTTAAGAATGTGAAACAATTATCAACATTTGTTAAAGTCGTGTTAATGTACGTGTGATCAAAGTGAGGTATGGCGAAAAACCTGTTTAACCGATTTGATGAAATATGACACTCCTGGCTGTGCAGCCTTATAACTCAATTTGAACCAAAGATAGTCCATCTCACTCTGCTCATCCATGTTTTTGTAAATATAAATGACGAAGTGACAATATCCAACACATATAGGCTTCCCAATGAAGGGTTATTTTTAAAAACAAAATGCTCCGTTCAAATTGTAACAAATTGTTTGTATCAAAATCCATTCAGCGCTCTAAGTTCTTTGGAGTTACGGTTCTTTTGGTGTTACGGCTCTTTAGCCGTGTCTTAAAATTTGAAAAGATTTTAACACAAAAATACTTGTAAGAAGTATGAATGATTAATTTACAAATCATGGAACGATATTGCGGTTCAAGCGATATCAAATTGCGGAGAATTCACCAACATTTCCGACAGTGGCGTACTGTTGATTATGGAGCTCGATTTTTTCCTCTTTTCGGGACTCACGTCACGAAGCCGAAATGTTTTGATTATCGATTGACAATCCTATATTTTCAACATTGCTGTGAAAAACTTAGTTTTTCAGTTGATAAACTAATATTTTCAAAATAATTCGAAAAACCTGGCTCGATAATCCAAATTGATCGACACTCTATAGTATATGTCAAAAATCTTGGATTTTCAAAGTGAAATCTGCCCTATGTCCAATATGTCGAAAATCGGAGATTGTCAATTGAAAAAACACTTTCTCTCATTTGGGTGAAAGACTTGGATTTTCAATCGAGAATCCAAGATTTTAGAAGATGTGATCAATTAAATGCGTACTAAAGTGTGTGCCAACAGTGCCAACATAGCTATTATTGCTCGATCTATGCATTTTTTTTAAACCAGTATACTGCAGTAACTAAAGTGCTCAACAAAAATGTCCTAGTAAAAAGTGTCTTCCGATTATTGATTTTTGTCCAAACAGGCTAGATGTACATTTAGATGAATCTTTTCGGAACAATTTGGCACCAGATATGCCACAAAACAACAAATATAAACCATTATCAACACCATTTAATACAAATCCGTGACATTTCCAAATTCGCATTTTCAACGCATTTGAATAAATAAAATACAAAAATAAATGGCCAGGAATGATCACACAGTGAAACTGCGTTGGTTCGTGCTTCGTGCCTTAGCGAGCGGGCTATTTGATTGTGAACAGGTAAGCATGTGGTCTTTTCTCCCCGCGTAGTTTGTTGGAAATGTGGATTTGGAAACGGCACGGATTTTCATTAAATGGTGCAAATCAAGGCATATCTTTGTTGCTTGGTGGCAAGTTTGGTACCAGATTTTGCCTAAAAGATCCATCCAAATGTCTATAGCCTGCTTGGTCAAACAAAATCGAAAGTTACTCTATGGGACATAAACAAAGTGTATGACTTTCTTTTGTTGAGCACTTTATGTATACTGTACTTACTTTGCACCCATAATATGCAGTCATCACGCGAAACGATTTTTTCATTGTACTTCACGTTCTCTTTTACAAGTTATCATTTAAGTAATCCCCGTTGGCTCAGAGAAAAGAACTAGGATTCTAAAAACTTTCTTAGCTGATTTAGAATGAATTATATAATCTGTTTTAAATCTATTCAATTTTGTGTATGTTGACACGGTAAATAAAGAACAAAGAACTTATTTTGAAGAACACTTTACTCTTACACATCTTAAAACCAAATAAAAAGATTTTGTAACTGAGTCCGCTTAGACTTAAAGGGACACAAAGTCAAGTTGATTTTTTTAAATTTTAATTAATTTACTTCAGAATTCAAGATGAACATTACAAATTGCCAGTATTGTTGTTTCTACTAAAAAAAAGAAAAAAAAGCAAAACTTGATTAAAACAATGTTTTAAATATGTTGGAATACCACCCTTAACCATGTAAAATGCTGGTTGCGGCTCTACCAGCATTTTTGAATGGACGTTTTGTTGTACAAAGAGGGTTTATTTTTCTTAATCCTGATAGGTGTAAAGTGCATGTAATACAATTGTAGAAATATACAAATCCCAGTTGTTATCATATATTTTTGTAATTGAGGGCGCTGCCTCCACTACATCTCTTAATGCCCCTTTAAAAAGAAACAAATGCATCCCAAGGTAGTATTCGAATGACAGCAAAAGTGAAAAGGAATGATTGCATAAAACCTGTGATCTATAGATGAATGTTCAAGATTTTCTTAGATATTATTCCGTTTCATCTCATTCTGTTCAAATGCGAATTGATTTGAAGTTGAATGAAGCATACCTCTGATTTGAATGGAACGAAGATTGTGTAGGAAAGCTCGATCATTCCTTTTTCACTCTATAGCATATTACAATGTGTGCATTTTCACAAACTTTATACCACACCAACCTTATCACGTTACATCCCTTACATAATACAGTTGGCTACATGTAGTATGAACGTAATACTATAGACACTGACTGTATAATTATCCTCATCACACGTGATACTATGAATAGCACAACTCGTGATGAGCTCTATAATATAATTTCCATTAAGTAACGACCATTGTCACAATATAATAGAAAAGTGTCCGATATATAATTTGCTGAGATGCAACCTGAATTAAAGACAACTCTATTGATAGCAGTTTGGGACAAATTAGCAAAATAATTCATTACTGGGTGTTTTGGCAATATCGAGTAGCGCCGAGCATTCATGATAGCTCTGTGCCAAACGTGAGCCGTGCAAAAGACAAGACTGTTATCGTAATCAGGTATTGCGCCGTATCCACGTCACAATGCGGTAGCGGTAAACAAAACTAGAGATGCGTGCTTTATTAAAATATTGTCTTATTTAAAAAACAACCTTAAAATGTTACTCTTTTTCTCTCTATGAGGGAGATGGCGTGAAGTATCCATTAAGATTTGTGATTTAAAAAGCCGTCAAATTGAATTGATACGAAAGATGAGTCTGTTTGGCAATAAGTGAAAAATGGCAATCGACTGCTAACTTAAACGATCGTAAATGGCGTGTCTTCGTGTAAATGGCGTGTCCTCGTGTTTTAAACGCCCATTCCCTAATAATAGTCATGTTTGATACAGGGATATGGAACTGAGCAACGAGATATTTTGCATACTATACGCTTCAATTAAGTTACCTGTTATAGGTTGTATGTGGCTTGCTTGTGAATGGTTCCTGTCACTTAAGTTTAAGGGAGCACACCACTAAGTCGGTTTTGCGCGGCACTTCAGCAAAACTTGAGTACTATAGTTCCTGTTGACAGAATGAACGAGCAAAATCGGCATCAATTAAACGGATAGTAATATCAAATTTGTGTTTTATGGATTAGGGGAGGATGGGGCAACTGGACCGGTTAAGCATATTTCATGATATAAAAGCGTAAAGCTCGTGTAAATATTTATGGAATTGCTATGAAAATATCACCCATGTAACTGTTTACATATAACATATAAACAATGTTTAAAAATATCCAAACAAAAGGCCAATTACCACTAACTAAAAACTTTACTTGGCACGGTCCAGTTACCCCATCGTTGGGGCAACTGGTCCTATATGTTCCAACGGTTAGAATACACAGAAATCATTGATTGACAACACGGTAACTAAGCAGTATTTTCTTTACAAACTCATTTCCATATTATTTAACGTGTAAAAATGATACTGGTCTCATGAAACCCATGTTTTATACAATTTTCGTGGTTAACGTGTAAAACGCAGTAATACTAATGGTGTACAAAGCAAGCGCAATTTTCGACTGCACGTTTATTAGATAAAACGGTATGAACCTAGTTAAATGGTTACATGGTTGTGATATTCAGACGCCCCATACATTTGTCTATATATACCCTTTTCTTTAATGATTTTATTTACTTCATATAATCATCATTTAGTACTTATAATAAACCATCTTGATATTTAGCTAGCTTTTCATGTTACAGGGGAAGTTAGTCAATATGACAATGATGACCCAACGGTTGAGATATATACACAAAAAGCAGTGGATAAAATACATAAATCATGATATTTCGTCATAGCAAATACACAGACACCATTCAAAATATAATAAAGATGTAATTCATAATACCGAGTTTTAAACCATTCTAAAGCAATTTCATATCATATTGTAATCCTTCAATATCAGAAATAGTGGTATTAGACCCGAAATGCCCCAAAATGTCTAAGAACTTGAAAGAATGTGAATTATTTCATATTCTATTCACATTTCAATACCGAGTCATGTTTTATTGACACTAACAACTCATTTTCAAAATGAATTTTACAATTTTGATTAAGTTTTTGCAGGCGGTCCAGTTGCCCCACACCCCTTCGGTCCACTTACCCCAACAAATGACGTAGCACTTTGTCGAGATGAAATGTTATTAAAACACGCCTGTGACGTAATACATTTTACGCCAAGATGTTTTAAAACATACCACCATTTGTCATAAAAATCAATAACTCCAATACATTTCAGAAAAAAAAGGGAAAACTGCATTTTTGTTTTTAGCCATTACACAGATTTCTGTAGCCAGTGAATATCTTTGAATTCGCAAATATTACGGCGTTCGGGTCCTACAAGTAGACGAGTGTCTTTAGATAAATAAGAAATGGTGTACTTTGTTATTTGCAAATTCATGAACTAATAACTCTACCAAATGAATACCCGTGATAATGATTTAAGTTGAAGCATTCTTTAAATGATAATATTGATCGGAAATCCAAACCACCAATGACCCAAATTAGCAATATGCGCCATGTTACGGTCATTTCAACCACAACCTATGGTTTTAATCATATTTCGGAAAGTCCCTAAGCACACTACAATATAGCACCCATCAAATGCAATATGCACCTAGTATCTTAAGACGACTGTACTGCATGTATATATTTACTGTTGCATATCTGTCAATCATATAAAGTACATTAAACATGATCTAAACCCATCTTCATATATCGCCCATACTATCTGTGAATTTTCAATCAGTCACTCAAGGAGTTAGCTTCAAAGATATGGAGAAAAATCACATGTGTAAATATCCTAAAGTTCCAAATGTTTTGGATTGTAGAAGGTAAAGATATATGTCAAGTATCAACAAAAGTCGTATTGTTCAAAAGAAAGCAGTATGCCCATACAATTACAAAATCCTTCATTTCGGACCACTTGCCCCACGGTCCAGTTGCCCCATATTCCCCTATCTTACATATCTTACTATAAATCTGGGAACGGTGTATGTTTGTGTGTTTGTGTGTTTATTTGTTATCCTTATTTCTCCGTTAGTTGTGATCAAAGTGGCGCATAATTTGCATGAAAGATAGAGGAAATAACGGGAAGGGTGTTAAAGTTTATTTCAGTGAAATTGGTTAACAATTGGCTCCAAAAACAGCAAAAAACCTCTCAGATTTGGCTCATAAATGCCGCTAGACTTGAACAACATAAGTGCGTTGCGCGTACTACAGCGTAATCTTACCATGGTAACGCGTCGCGTGCATGTTTGCGCAAGGGCTGACTGCCGCGCGGCACACGCACTCCTGCACATGGCGCAGAAGCCACACGGGAAATGGCTATTATTATAATGGCCATTTCCTGTGTTGGTAGGGTAAGAACCAGGGGTGGGGGGTGTAAAACCACGGGAAATGGTTTAGGATAGGCCTAGGGTTATAATGGTAGCGTTTTGCGGGGGTTAATGAAGCAACCTGATTTCTTTACTTTAAGTTGGCATGCCAAACAATCTAAGGGACCGAGGGTTAATGAAGTAGCCACGGGAAATGGTTTAGGGAGGGTTGTGACTATAAATCAAACTGGTTTGGGTGTGCGCATGGAGGGGAGGGGGGGGGGGGGGGGAAGGGGGCGGGGGGGGGGGGGGGTAAAACCACAGGAAATGTTTTAGGATAGGGTTAAGATGGTTAGGGAGGGTTATGATTATAAATCCACCTGGTTGGTGTAGTTGCAGTGGGGGTGGGCAATTGTAGGGGGTTTATGTGGTTTTAAAAGTACCGAGGGTTAACTTGATGCGGTTTGAGAGGTAGGGGTTAATAAAGTAGACACGGTAAATGGTTTAGGAGGGATATTGTTATAAATCAACCTGATTGGGGGTGGGGGTGGTTGTAGGGGGTTTATAATGCCTTTAGAAGGGATATGGTTATAAATAAACCTGGTTTGGGGGTGATGTAGGGGGTTTATGTGGTTTCAGAGGTAGGTAGTGGTATAACCAGGAAGTTAATGTGGTTTCAGAGGTAGGTAATGTGGCATAACCATCTAGCGGGGACCCGAGCGTAGCGATGGTACGCGCTAGTGTTTATGAAAACACGTCAATTTAATTTAAAATATTATTTTACCGGCCAATTTAAACACACATGGTGCATGCCGGGAGAGCCGAATAACATGCCACGAAATCACTAGGTCCCGTTAATATCGGCTAATTTCAAAACATCTTGACGGCGATTCTGGGTTGATTTTCAGATAATAATAAAGTTTACAGAATACTATAAAACATATCCAAATTTGATGGATCACATTACTAGCACATGAGGGGTCATGTATGGGGTCAATCGAGGTCATTTAGGTGACAAATTTGTACTCCGTAAATTTATAAAACAATAAATACAAAATGGGGAGAGGGCGTGTCAGGTATCCAGGTACAACATCTATACCAGTGCATTCACAGCCTTGCATAACACTGAGACCTGGGACTCATTAGGCTACAAGGCCCGCTTAGCAGCGCTATAAATTAATGTAAATTGGTGCCCTAAAAAACCGGCACCAAATTTAAATATTCGCCTTCCATCAAAACTGGTTGCTATTTGACATAATTCTCGTGTGCAACCAACCGGCTGCAACATAATGGAAACTCACCCATGCAGTTAGCAACTAGTACCGCTCGTACACGCCCCGAATTGAAATATGATTGCCTGGTTGTACATGCGCACTAGGCAATCCTCTCGTAGTAATTTATAACAATAGGTTTACCAGACCGAATAATAGCGCTCCTAAGCGGGCAATTTATGTCATGCGTGTGTTTCATTGACTTCATATGATTTTTTGCTTGATTTGAGGACCCTCTATGGACATAAAAAACCAAAAAAAATTGGCCTAAGTCTGGCATTTGTACAAACACTTCCCTTTCAAATGATAAATTCTCTTCGTTACGAGTTTAGAAGAGAATTGTTATCTCATTGTAATGGGTTACGTGATAAGCTTTTGCGTTATGTGTTATGCAAATTGTTTTGCAATGAAGCGTGATGTACACGCAGTGGTATGGGTTGGTTATGATTCATTCGCGGTCAAACAATTCATTTTTGTTGTCCCAAGGTATTTTGGGGGGATAATTGTATTTTAATGATCGATATATTTTATATATGTTGGCAGTCTGGCATACCGTATTAAATTTATATTTGCTTTTAGATAATATTTTATGTGATCTTGCAGTCAGCACGCAGGTATCGCTTTCAATGAGTGACCTTGCCGATTTCTAACCCACGCAAAGATCGATTTCAGGATGTCAACCTTGCGCTAAAAACTTACGAGAAGTTTGTTTTCCCTGAATTAATTGAGGTAGGGTTAGCTGGCAGCCATGATGGCGAAGTAGGTGGATTGTTCGTAATTTTCTCTATAATATGATGCCAAATCTGACATATTTGGTCCACAAACAGTGATTTTATCGCTAATTTTAGAATTTAAAAACTTTCGTGACTTTGCTTCTTGTAACTATTCACTTGACCGGACTAAAATTCGTACGATATTTTAAGAGCAATTTCCGTACTAATGGAATCTTAAGCTTTAATTTCATATCAAAAACATTGATGCCCGACTTCTTTTTTGATAAGAAAAACCGAGTTTGATTTTCACCGATTTTCGGTCAGAAAACGAAACTTACGATCCCCCGTTAGGCCTCGCCAACTTGATTTTTAGTTTCCCGTAACACGCCCGCGCTTCATTTTCATGCCCGCGTTTGAATTCATTATTGACATTTTTGGAAAAAAATACCGTTTTTCCAATGAAAACGTCCGAATTCATGCATTTTGTGTGATGAAATTGTGAAATGTTTATTCATTTTGACCAGAATATCCTTTTAAAAAAATAAAAAAATGACATTGTGCAGAGCAAAAGGATCGATTTCGAACCCCGGACCTCCCGCTCCCAAAGCGAACCCTCTACCATCTGAGCTATCAAGCGAATCTGAATATAAACGTGAGATTTAAACACTTGATCAACAACCCATCGACGCTACGAAATGAATTTAGATCGAGACAAGATTCGAGGAGCTATATTATAAGCATTCACTTGACCGGACTAAATAACTTTATAAAATTTTAAGCATGTTTCTAGTTACAAAAGACTATGAATATTATGATACGATGGATAAAATTGATGCCTGATTCTTCAGAAGTGACTTTTTTACCGTGGATTTGGCTTCAGTTTCGTCAAGTTTTTCTTGAATTCGGGTTTGTGTTATTGCAATAATTTGCACCGAAAATACAACATGTCATGAACTTCACAGATAATATTAGATAATATTATTTGCATAATATGCCTTTTTATTATACAATGTCATGGCAAATGTGTTTGAAATGTGTGATTATAATCATGAAAAGAGCTCATTTACATCGTGCTATTACGAGGTCAACTATGACTGCGAAGCCGTATCGCTACGGGTGAGTACTTCCGGGTCGCTTTGCTGGGTTAGAAAAGGAACGACTTGCTTGGAGCTTGGTTCGTGCGGCTCGATCGCCACTGTTTGGGGTCGGATAGGAATTTTGCATAGACATTTCTCCCGTTTGAGTGTTTTTGTTCTCTCATTCTCTCCGGGTTTTATCTCTGTTTTTCGCCTATCTCAAGATCGACACGCTGTCAGCAATAAGTATGTTTTAATTGTCAGCTTGTTACTATAATTTGAATGCCTTTGCAAATCATCAACATTTACATGCGTCTTTTATACACGCTGTTATCGAGGATAAGGTTTTTGCGACGGTTGGGGCATGAAGCCTATGTACATTGCATTGTTATGCATTGTTGATAGTGGTAAACGTATGCCACTTGATCAATATCAATTAATATTGTTTCATTTCTTTTAGAGCACGTGTTGCAAATAATACATTTGTTCGACAAACGGTAGTATAGGCCTACATCGTCAGGACATCATCAGGACATCCTCAGAACATCGGCGAAAAAATTAGCAACGACAGGCGACGGTAGACATTTTTGAACATGCTCAAAAACCCTAAAATGTGATTTTCACGATTTTGGAGGTAAAAAATCACGTTTTTTGGCACTTTTTGGTCTATAATTTAAAAAAAAAATGAGATAGGCCTAATAAAAAAAAAACCGCCTCCTATAGGGAATTTTATTAGGAATATAATAAAACTACTCTCTAAATGTAAAAGAGTGAAATTCCACTCTAATGGAGTGAATATTCACTCTTCAAAGGATTGCCTACAGTGATCACTCTAATAGAGTGAAAGTCACTCCTTGAAAGAGTGGAACCATTTTCACTCCAACAAAGAGTGCATTTTGTTCACTCCAGGAACGAATGAATTTTCACTCTTCAAAGAGTGCCTACAGTGATTGGAGTGAAAAAAGAGTGAATATATAAGGAGTGAATTTCACTCATTTAAAGTGAACTTCACCCTCGTTGAGAGTGAACAATAATGCAACATTTTAATTACTTAATCACATTCACATGAATAACTTGCAATTCAATAGAAAATTTGAATAACAAACAAAGAGTCATTAACCAAACTATACTTACCTTTTCTCGACCAAACAACTGCTGTCATTTGCCTGTGTTACATTATCACTTCCTTTCGGTAGTGAAACGATATCATATATCAACATGATATTTCTCTACGTCAAGTATCTAAATCTACTTTCTATGGTGTTTATCGATGATGTTTTTACGCGTTTCATTAATGTCATTTATATTGAATCATTATTTGGACTTTAAAATGATTGCAGAAACAATTAACATTGATATCATCATTAATTATCACTTCAATAATGTTTAAATTTAATGAAATAAAGAATATTTTGAGTATTTACCCCTGGGTCGTTTTGTGCCTTGTACAGGGGTCAAAAGGTCAAGTTCCATTACCGGCTTACTATACGGAATGTGATCCTTTTAATATGTTGTTCCTTATAAATATCATCGGGGAACTATCCTACAGAAATCAGCATAGTACTATTTTTTCCTGGGTGTTGGCTGTATCAAAAAAGAGTGATTTGGTTTTTTTAAAAAGTTGCCCCGTTAAAAGATTATAATCGTTAACATCGCTTGCTTTGATCCACTCTCTATGGGGATATTGATTTAAGAAAGTGTGTTTTTATTTTTAAGTGATGGCAATCCCTTCAGATTTAAAAAAAATAACAAAATATTCTGAATGAGTACGACACGATATGTCAGACATTATATAATCACCTTTTGTGTTATCCGACTGAGACTGTGTATTCGAAAATATTATTAAACCTCTGATACAATGACAACTAAGGAAATCGGAAAGATTTTTGCTTTGATTTTCTAAGCTGTTTGGTAAAGATTCCCAGATGGTGCATTCAACTGTTTTCCCCGGTTTTCAAACGTGGGGGTTGGAAATTGATTTTTATTTTAAATAGAAAACAATGGCTGATAAGAGGGAGAGGGTTCTCTCGAAATGTGTTGTGTTAAGTTCTTGAAGTTAATGAAGGCAAAGAGACGTATCAATTTCGAAAAGAAATCAAACTTCAAGAAAGAAAGAAACAAACAAACATAACTTTTCGATCGAGAAAATTATTTGCTTTCTAGAAAATTAAAAAGGTGCATCTTTTGCCTTTTTATTTCGCCTTTATGGTATTTGATATTATTCGAGAATTCAGTAGTCATATTACAATGATATAGATCATATGAATGAAAAAGAAATAAGAAAACGTGACTTAACATGTTTGTCACAAAAAACCTACAAATGTTAAAGTCCAATCTAAGCAACTGACAGAAGTAATTATTTATTAACACTTTCCATGCGGCAGGCGGCTGCAGACGACATTCCACAAATTCACAAAATGTTTCAAAAATGTCAAAATTATTACATTTCATCCCCATGTTTGGAATCATCATGAGAAATGCATTGAAATAAGTACAACCATTCCTGGTATTGGTTCAGTAATTCTTGAGATAGCCTTTGAAATTTGGGAAAGGTTTCTGAAAAATCTGTTTTGCATATGGTAAAAAATAATAGCCGCGTGGAAAGTGTTAAGACATTTTCCACAACAATGATTCTTGCTAGACTGCTCGGTTCGTTAAGCACTACAATATCATTGTAAAAACAAATACTGCATAATTTAAATGTGAATTCAATTATGCCAATGGAACAAAAACAATACCGATTTTAAATTGAGGTATTTGGTTATAACCTTTGTTATGAGGTGAACTTAAAGTTTTTCAAAAAATGAAAAATATAATTTGTGCCACACTTGATTGCTCCCACGCACGCACATTCTGTAAAATTATACTACAGACATTGAAACAAAACGATATTATTTTGTTCCCACCTGTGCATACCTTCAATCAATTGTGGATTCAGATATTAGTTTAAGAATTTAATTTATGATGTTTGTTTTTTAATTGTAACACTTTCCATGCGACAGGCGTCTGCAGACGACATTCCAAAATTTCACAAAATGTTTGAAAAATGTCCAAATAATTGAATTTCATTACCATATTTGGAATCGCCATGGGAAATGCATTGGAATAAGTACAAACATACCTGGTATTGGTACAGTAATCCTTGAGATAGACCTTGAAAGTTTGGAAAGGTTGAAAAATCTGTTTCGGATTATCAAACGCCACAGAATATTGGCATGCCAAGGGGTGTTTGGGGTAGTCCTACCTATTTATTTATTTATTTATTTAGGCCTATGTTTTTTATTTTACAATAATACATACGCATTGAAATAAGCCCTTTTTAGAGCTTTCTTGGGCTATCCTTGGCATTATATGTTTTCTTTTATTGTTGTGTTAATTGTTGTAACTTTTTAAGATTTATATATTTGATCTGATGTGTTTTGATATGCCAAATAAAACTAAACTAAACTATTGCTTGCTTCGGATATCTGATGTTTTAAAAAGATAAATAACTGTTGATCATTGGCGGAGCCAGGGGGGGGGCCTGGGGGGCACGTGCCCCCCGGGTCCCTGGCACACAAAAAAAAGGAGAAGAAGAAGAAGAAAAAGAAAGAAAAAGGAGAAAAAGGAAGAAAAAGGAAGAAAAAAAGAGAGATAGTAGAGGGTAGGCCCTATAGACTTCTTTTTTGTTACATAGTAAGTACCCATTATTTTGTACGTTCCCGGCACAGATTCCGGCATATCAAGGCAATAATGGCGTAACCAGAGGGTTAAGAAGGGGCCGACCGCTCCTTCTCCCCTGTCCCCCAATTTTGCCGTTGTCATCTCAATTTTGATAAGAGAAATCATAGTTATGACGTTTAAATACAAACGTTGTATGTGCCTGTGCCCCTTCCCCCCAAAAATAAATTCATTCCAAATTAAGAAGATCGTTTGAAGCCAAAATGTACCCCAATCATAGCAAAACCGGGTAAAATAGCAAAACATTTAACAATAAAAGCAGTGTCATAAGGCCAACATTTATCTCAGCAAATAAGTATAAAGAATCCAGGGGTTTTCGTAAAAAAATAAAAATAAAAACATTTTAATAGAAGCAAAAATGTATCTCAATCTTGGCAAAATTAATGTAAAGAAGTCAATTTTGCGTGGTTGGTATCTCAATCGCGGCACAATTTATGTAAAATAGCCCCAAAAAATTGCGCGCGTAGCGCGCACGTGCCCCAAACGATAAGACTTGGCACTTGGGACCAGTCATTGTGTGACTTCACTTCTTTGTTTATTTCGGGAGGGCCGAGCGGATGGGGGAAGGGTGGGTGGATGTTTTAGAACCTCAAAATATTTACATTTCTTTTTAGAAGTTTGTTATCAGCAAAAAAAGTCCGCATGAACCTTCGAACATTACATTTAGCTTCATAACAAATTAGTATTACATTTTGTGCGCTACGCGCTAATGTGACTTCAAACATTAACTTTAGCTTGATGAAGGCAAGCCTCAATCATAGCAAACTGTAAAATAGCAGATTTTTCTCGCGCGTAATAATAATAATTTCAAAAATATATGATTTTGATTTGCAGCTTTAGTTTTCTTTTAAATTAAGATTTTGATATTCATAAAACATACAAAAAAGAAGATAGAATTACCCAAAAGAAAATGTCTTTATTGACAGTAATATGTAGCAGGAGAGCCCTCCCATCCCATGGCCTTAGAAACTGCAGTCTGCAGAAAGCCTTTAGTAGTGCCCCCTTAGTCCCAAGCCCACCGGAAGCGGCCCCTGGATCCCACGCCGATTTGGTCAGTGCCACAGGCGCGGATACAGGGGGGGGGGGGGGCTCGACTGGCATAGGCCTATATATAAAGCTAATATTGATCGGAAATAAAGTGATTGCTTTTCAATAAAATATTAGTCAAAAGGACACCAAATAGCACCAAATGGGTTCGAAAATTGAAGAAAAAAAATCCAATTCTGAGGGAGGGGGCACATCACACCTAAGACTCTCCCCTGTTTGAGCTTTTAAACCATCTATGCTTACATCAAGAATATATTAGTATAATTATGCGCAACTTCTTTCGTGCATTGATAAAAAACAAAATATCTATTAGAAATGAAGAGGTGAATGTTCGATAAAATGTTGGTCAAAAGTATACACCAGATCGCACCAAATGAGTTCCAAAATTGAAAAAAAATCCAATTCTCAGGGAGGGGGGGGGGGGACATCCCCCATCCCCTCAGACTCCCCCCTGTTCGAGCTTTTAGACCATTCTATACTTAAATCAAGAATATATCAGTATAGGCTCAACTTCTTTCGTCACGTTCGTGCATTGATAAAAAACAAAATGTTTATTGGAAATGAAGGTGGCTTTTTGATAAAATTATGGTCAATGAAGTATACACCAGATCGCACCAAATGAGTTTGAAAATTGAAAACATTTCCAATTCTGAGGGGGGAACATCCACCCTCCTGTTCGAGCTTTTCAACCATCTGTACTTAAATCAATAATATATCAGTATATAATATGCTCAACTTCTTTCGTGCATTGATAAAAAACAAAATATTTATTGGAAATGAAGAGGTGGCTTTTCGATAAATTTTGGTCAAAAGTATACACCAGATCGCACCAATGAGTTCCAAAATTGAATTTTTTTTTTTCTACTTCGGAGGGGGGCACATCCCCCCTCAGACACCCCCCTGTCCGAGCATAGCTCGGAGGGCGGTGCTGCGCACCGCGTGGATGGTACCTTAGCAATTTCAGTTATTTGGGCACCCTTAAACTTTTCTTGATCAGAGTCTGAGTGCCCCCCGGGTAAAATAATCCTGGCTACGCCTATGTTGATACTCTGTATTTTTTTTCTATATTGACACACATAAAATGATATTATAAAAAGACAGTTTTGACAAAGAACCCATGTTTTATTCCATACATAAAAAAACAAATTCACTAACGTACACAAAGTAAGAAATGAGATGTTTTTGCATTGTGTGTTTGGTTGTTTTTGTTTTGTTTTTGTTTTTGAGGAGTGTTTATAGTGTGTTTAAAGTTGTTAGATGAAGTGCCAACAAATGAATATTGATTTTAACCAACAGAAAATGGTACTACATGAAAAACCCACCACCTCCCAACCTCCGGGCCCTAATACCTGCCTCGTGGTTAGTTATATCAAAATTGTATTTTTGCTCCAAATCTACTCCGAATCGTAATAAAATGCTTACTCTCATGTCTGTTGCCTTGCCCACACGATCATAGTTGCCAATACAGAATGAATCGAATATATTTGATATTTTCCAACGATTGATTTTCTTGTGTAAAATTTAACTGAACACTAAAAAAATAAGGCAAACCTTGAAAAAAGGGCTTGTTTTCTGCCTGTATGTATAAAACGTCAACGTACCGTATCTCTGATTGCGTCTCATACATTGATTACCAATCGCGAGATCTTGCGAGATAACTTAATTACTCAATGGGCAATTGAGGCTCATCAAAAAATTATATTTGAACATGTATTATGCGGAATTCCCGTCAGCTGAAAATAGCGCGAATCACCACGAGGGGGAAATAACTCCGCGACGACATCGCCACTGATTGCAATTACAGTCAAAAAATATAAGGGTTCATTAAATCATTACGTGTTTCTGATTGCGAGTCTCCTTTTTTGACTTTCAAGATTTAGTCAGATATTAATAAAAAATTGTTATTTGTTTAAAACTTCGAATGCATAAAGTGGGGTTGTTTTGTGTGACTTTAACGTTTGCAACCATTACTATATTGATGTTGATGTAAACTAGTGAAAGACTTTAAGACTGGAATAGTAAAATAACGCGATAACTATTGATATAAATAAATATCGTGCCCCTATATCAGAGAGTAAAATGATGACTTAAATGTGGACTCTTTTGGAGCTAATTCCATAAAAGAGTGAGAGAACTTACTCTTTGGAGTGATTGTTTACTCTTTTGAAGTGGTTGCTTATTTCATTCCTTAAAGATGAGTGGCTTTCACTCCTTAAGCATGTAATGTCCCCATTATTAGGAACTAGGGTCTTCAGTTTGGGGTGCGTGAGGGGGGGGGGGGCAGTGGCGTAACTAGGATTTTTTTCAGGGGGGGGGCAAGATTTCTGAAATTTTCGTAAAAGGTTGCACCAATTTTGTTTTGCAGTCAGTCACCTCGTGAAATTCACGTACGTGGGGGGGGGGGCGGTCAAACAATTTCGCATGGTCAAACATTTCGCACCCTCAAAAAATCGCACAGTCCAACAAACTGCACATTCATCAAATTATGGCCACTCATCCGGGTTTTAAACAGTTATCTCTATAACATTTTCATTTATTTATAAAAATTGGTGACAAATTGTCATTTTTAAATAGTTAAAACGCATCTATTTTTTTTTTTTAATCTTTTATTTCGCATTTAAAAACGCATCTAAATAATATATACGGAAAGTAGGGCGGGGGCACAAAGGGGACGGGGGCACAAACAAATCTGTCAGGGAACTGCCCCCCCCCCCCCTTGCCCCCCCCCCCCCCCCCCCCCCTTAGATACGTCACTGGAGGGGGGCGGCCCTGTGATCGGGGGATAACCGACTATGTTTTGTTGATATACATAGAGTTGGTAATTTCATTTGGGGACATCAGGAGGGCGAGCCTTCTATATCAGTGTCTTAGATGATTTTCGTGCATTTTCAGCATTTTTTACCAAAAACTGATTACGTTTGCAACAAATATTGAGCCAAGTATATGATTTTATTTTAGTCAAAATTCAAACAATCAGCATTTTAGTGAAATTTGATACAAGAAATAGATTCTCCCACTCATTTCCTTTCCAAAAATGTATACTTTTATATGGATTAAATGAATAATGAAAAGGTTACGGTATTTTTACGGAGGCTCTTCCTGAGACTTAACATCCCTGTGAAATCTAACCACCGCGGCGGAGTGTTCGTCTTGTACGGTCGAACATCGAATTTTGTGTACAATTGATAACATAATTATGACCCACCGTAACCAGAAATTGATGAGCAGCATGTAAACATATCGTCGATTAAGCGAAGAATAAAAAGGAAATACTATTCTATACGGTCCCGACAGAACCATTTTTTTTTAGAAATCGGTGAAAAAGATTTTCACGTGCAAATGAATAACGACAGCAACTGACTGAATTTGGGGGATTTTTATAGGTCATTTTGAAGGGGAAGAAAAAAACCCGCCCGACCGACCGACCCACCCAACCAGAGAGGTACGATTGCCCGTTTTAAGAAGAGATAAGGCTTTTCTTTCATCGCCTTATAGAATGTTTTTATTTTACGTTATCAAACCGAGTAAAAATTTACCAGACGATGTTAGCTACATTAAGGTATTAAAATGTATTGAATAATAGGCTTAATACCGAAATAAACTTCCCAATTTGTAAAATGCATTGTATTCGGAGAGAAAAAACACATACATTATACGTGTAGTGAACAAAAAATGTTAAACAAAATTACAAATTGAAGTACCAAAAGAGCACAAATTACAGTATTGTTCTCGTGCCCTGTCAGAAAAGACCTCTGACTGCAGACTAAATAACGCCAAATAAAGCCAACAAATGAGCACTTTCACCCGGCGCGCGGCCGACAAAATGAACAGAATATAAAACCACTTTGTCTGTCTATTCATACAACTTGACTTTGATCAAATGACTATTATAAGTTCATAAAGCTAGGCAATATTTATAGCATTTTCTTTGACGCAATATTGTATTGTTGCGTGGTTATCTCTTATTATGGACATAAAAGTAATTTTACTGCCAAGTTCTTTTTCTTTCTCTCAAAAATATCTTTTGAGTATTAAAGGGATAATCTAAAATGGCAATTTTATACCATCGAACAGACTGGTCCCGTCTCCAGTTTTCGAAATTCAAACAGCAATTTAGTTGTGGTACCCCAGGCCTAATTTGAACTGAATTCTGTTGAATGTTAATAGTAGTGTTATATGGCATGTTTGCTATCTACTGCTGATAGCAATGCGATGTTTGATAGCAATATGTTTGCTATCTACTGCTGATAGCAATGCGATGTTTGATAGCAATATGTTTGCTATCTACTGCTGATAGCAATGCGATGTTTGATAGCAATATGTTTGCTATCTACTGCTGATAGCAATGCGATGTCTGATAGGAATATGTTTGCTATCTACTGCTGATAGCAATGCGATGTTTGATAGCAATATGTTTGCTAGCTACTGCTGATAGCAATGCGATGTTTGATAGCAATATGTTTGCTATCTACTGCTGATAGCAATGCGATGTTTGATAGCAATATGTTTGCTAGCTACTGCTGATAGCAATGCGATGTTTGATAGCAATATGTTTGCTATCTACTGCTGGTAGCAATGCGATGTTTGATAGCAATATGTTTGCTATCTACTGCTGATAGCAATGCGATGTTTGATGGCAATATGTTTGCTAGCTACTGCTGATAGCAATGCGATGTCTGATAGGAATATGTTTGCTATCTACTGCTGATAGCAATGCGATGTTTGATAGCAATATGTTTGCTATCTACTGCTGATAGCAATGCGATGTTTGATAGCAATATGTTTGCTATCTACTGCTGATAGCAATGCGATGTTTGATAGCAATATGTTTGCTAGCTACTGCTGATAGCAATGCGATGTTTGATAGCAATATGTTTGCTAGCTACTGCTGATACCAACGCGATGTCTGATAGGAATATGTTTGCTATCTACTGCTGATAGCAATGCGATGTCTGATAGCAATATGTTTGCTATCTACTGCTGATAGCAATGCGATGTCTGATAGGAATATGTTTGCTATCTACTGCTGATAGCAATGCGATGTCTGATAGGAATATGTTTGCTATCTACTGCTGATAGCAATGCGATGTTTGATAGCAATATGTTTGCTATCTACTTCTGATAGCAATGCGATGTTTGATAGCAATATGTTTGCTAGCTACTGCTGATAGCAATGCGATGTTTGATAGCAATATGTTTGCTATCTACTGCTGATAGCAATGCGATGTTTGATAGCAATATGTTTGCTAGCTACTGCTGATAGCAATGCGATGTTTGATAGCAATATGTTTGCTATCTACTGCTGGTAGCAATGCGATGTTTGATAGCAATATGTTTGCTATCTACTGCTGATAGCAATGCGATGTTTGATGGCAATATGTTTGCTAGCTACTGCTGATAGCAATGCGATGTCTGATAGGAATATGTTTGCTATCTACTGCTGATAGCAATGCGATGTTTGATAGCAATATGTTTGCTATCTACTGCTGATAGCAATGCGATGTTTGATAGCAATATGTTTGCTATCTACTGCTGATAGCAATGCGATGTTTGATAGCAATATGTTTGCTAGCTACTGCTGATAGCAATGCGATGTTTGATAGCAATATGTTTGCTAGCTACTGCTGATACCAATGCGATGTCTGATAGGAATATGTTTGCTATCTACTGCTGATAGCAATGCGATGTCTGATAGCAATATGTTTGCTATCTACTGCTGATAGCAATGCGATGTCTGATAGGAATATGTTTGCTATCTACTGCTGATAGCAATGCGATGTCTGATAGGAATATGTTTGCTATCTACTGCTGATAGCAATGCGATGTTTGATAGCAATATGTTTGCTATCTACTGCTGATAGCAATGCGATGTTTGATAGCAATATGTTTGCTAGCTACTGCTGATAGCAATGCGATGTTTGATAGCAATATGTTTGCTATCTACTGCTGATAGCAATGCGATGTTTGATAGCAATATGTTTGCTAGCTACTGCTGATAGCAATGCGATGTTTGATAGCAATATGTTTGCTATCTACTGCTGATAGCAATGCGATGTTTGATAGCAATATGTTTGCTATCTACTGCTGATAGCAATGCGATGTTTGATAGCAATATGTTTGCTAGCTACTGCTGATAGCAATGCGATGTCTGATAGGAATATGTTTGCTATCTACTGCTGATAGCAATGCGATGTTTGATAGCAATATGTTTGCTATCTACTGCTGATAGCAATGCGATGTTTGATAGCAATATGTTTGCTATCTACTGCTGATAGCAATGCGATGTTTGATAGCAATATGTTTGCTATCTACTGCTGATAGCAATGCGATGTTTGATAGCAATATGTTTGCTATCTACTGCTGATAGCAATGCGATGTTTGATAGCAATATGTTTGCTATCTACTGCTGATAGCAATGCGATGTTTGATAGCAATATGTTTGCTATCTACTGCTGATAGCAATGCGATGTTTGATAGCAATATGTTTGCTATCTACTGATAGCAATGCTATGTTTGATAGCAATATGTTTGCTATCTACTGATAGCAATGCGATGTTTGATAGCAATATGTTTGCTATCTACTGATAGCAATGCGATGTTTGATAGCAATATGTTTGCTATCTACTGATAGCAATGCGATGTTTGATAGCAATATGTTTGCTATCTAGTACTGATAGCAATCCGATGTTTGATAGCAATATGTTTGCTATTTACTGCTGATAGCAATCCGATGTTTGATAGCAATATGTTTGCTATCTATACTGGTGATAGCAATGTGATGTTTGATAGCAATATGTTTGCTATCTACTGCTGATAGCAATGCGATGTTTGATAGCAATATGTTTGCTATCTACTGCTGATAGCAATCCGATGTTTGATAGCAATATGTTTGCTATCTACTGATAGCAATGTGATGTTTGATAGCAATATGTTTGCTATCTACTGCTGATAGCAATGCGATGTTTGATAGCAATATGTTTGCTATCTACTGATAGCAATGCGATGTTTGATAGCAATATGTTTGCTAGCTACTGCTGATAGCAATGCGATGTTTGATAGCAATATGTTTGCTAGCTACTGCTGATAGCAATGCGATGTCTGATAGGAATATGTTTGCTATCTACTGCTGATAGCAATGCGATGTCTGATAGCAATATGTTTGCTATCTACTGCTGATAGCAATGCGATGTTTGATAGCAATATGTTTGCTATCTACTGCTGATAGCAATGCGATGTTTGATAGCAATATGTTTGCTATCTACTGCTGATAGCAATGCGATGTTTGATAGCAATATGTTTGCTATCTACTGCTGATAGCAATGCGATGTTTGATAGCAATATGTTTGCTATCTACTGCTGATAGCAATGCGATGTTTGATAGCAATATGTTTGCTATCTACTGCTGATAGCAATGCGATGTTTGATAGCAATATGTTTGCTATCTACTGCTGATAGCAATGCGATGTTTGATAGCAATATGTTTGCTATCTACTGCTGATAGCAATGCGATGTTTGATAGCAATATGTTTGCTATCTACTGCTGATAGCAATGCGATGTTTGATAGCAATATGTTTGCTATCTACTGATAGCAATGCGATGTTTGATAGCAATATGTTTGCTATCTACTGATAGCAATGCGATGTTTGATAGCAATATGTTTGCTATCTACTGATAGCAATGCGATGTTTGATAGCAATATGTTTGCTATCTACTGATAGCAATGCGATGTTTGATAGCAATATGTTTGCTATCTAGTACTGATAGCAATCCGATGTTTGATAGCAATATGTTTGCTATTTACTGCTGATAGCAATCCGATGTTTGATAGCAATATGTTTGCTATCTATACTGGTGATAGCAATGTGATGTTTGATAGCAATATGTTTGCTATCTACTGCTGATAGCAATGCGATGTTTGATAGCAATATGTTTGCTATCTACTGCTGATAGCAATCCGATGTTTGATAGCAATATGTTTGCTATCTACTGATAGCAATGTGATGTTTGATAGCAATATGTTTGCTATCTACTGCTGATAGCAATGCGATGTTTGATAGCAATATGTTTGCTATCTACTGATAGCAATGCGATGTTTGATAGCAATATGTTTGCTATCTACTGCTGATAGCAATGCGATGTTTGATAGCAATATGTTTGCTATCTACTGCTGATAGCAATCCGATGTTTGATAGCAATATGTTTGCTATTTACTGCTGATAGCAATCCGATGTTTGATAGCAATATGTTTGCTATCTATTGCTGATAGCAATGCGATGTCTGATAGCAATATGTTTGCTAGCTACTGCTGATAGCAATGCGATGTCTGATAGGAATATGTTTGCTATCTACTGCTGATAGCAATGCGATGTTTGATAGCAATATGTTTGCTCTACTGCTGATAGCAATGAGATGTTTGATAGCAATATGTTTGCTAATCTACTGCTGCTAGCAATGCGATTTCTGATAGCAATATGTTTGCTATCTACTGCTGACAGCAATGCGATGTCTGATAGGAATATGTTTGCTATCTACTGCTGATAGCAATGCGATGTCTGATAGGAATATGTTTGCTATCTACTGCTGATAGCAATGCGTTTTCTGATAGGAATATGTTTGCTATCTACTGCTGACAGCAATGCGATGTCTGATAGGAGGAATATGTTTGCTATCTACTGCTGATAGCAATGCGATGTCTGATAGGAATATGTTTGCTAGCTACTGCTGATAGCAATGCGATGTCTGATAGGAATATGTTTGCTATCTACTGCTGATAGCAATGCGATGTTTGATAGCAATATGTTTGCTCTACTGCTGATAGCAATGAGATGTTTGATAGCAATATGTTTGCTAATCTACTGCTGCTAGCAATGCGATTTCTGATAGCAATATGTTTGCTATCTACTGCTGACAGCAATGCGATGTCTGATAGGAATATGTTTGCTATCTACTGCTGATAGCAATGCGATGTCTGATAGGAATATGTTTGCTATCTACTGCTGATAGCAATGCGATTTCTGATAGGAATATGTTTGCTATCTACTGCTGACAGCAATGCGATGTCTGATAGGAGGAATATGTTTGCTATCTACTGCTGATAGCAATGCGATGTCTGATAGGAATATGTTTGCTAGCTACTGCTGATAGCAATGCGATGTCTGATAGGAATATGTTTGCTATCTACTGCTGATAGCAATGCGATTTCTGATAGCAATATGTTTGCTCTACTGCTGATAGCAATGAGATGTTTGATAGCAATATGTTTGCTATCTACTGCTGACAGTAATGCGATGTTTGCTAGCAATATGTTTGCTATCTACTGCTGACAGCAATGCGATGTTTGATAGCAATATGTTTGCTATCTATTGCTGATAGCAATGCGATGTCTGATAGCAATATGTTTGCTATCTACTGCTGACAGCAATGCGATGTCTGATAGGAATATGTTTGCTATCTACTGTTGATAGCAATGCGATGTCTGATAGCAATATGTTTGCTATCTACTGCTGATAGCAATGCGATGTTTGATAGCAATATGTTTGCTATCTATTGCTGATAGCAATGCGATGTCTGATAGCAATATGTTTGCTATCTACTGCTGACAGCAATGCGATGTCTGATAGGAATATGTTTGCTATCTACTGCTGATAGCAATGCGATGTCTGATAGCAATATGTTTGCTATCTACTGCTGATAGCAATGCGATGTCTGATAGCAATATGTTTGCTATCTACTGCTGATAGCAATGCGATGTTTGCTCCTTCTTCTTGGTATTGCTATCTTCGGATGATAGTAATGTTGTTTGTTTTTAATGAGCAAATCTATGTTTGTTACCAGAAACCTCCTAAACAATTGACTTGCCGGTGCTAATACCCGCAGGCTAAAGTGATCAATCTTGTCCGCATATGTTGACTTTTATCAGATTTAGCTTGAAATCTAGCGGCGAGCCCCAAAAGCCCACCTCTGGGAACGCTAATGAGGTTCCCTAAAATGAGATCAACTTAATAAGTAAAAAGCTCTCCTAATATCAATATAATTATTTGACGACGAAACTGTCAAATGAACTATACTTCCCTTCTCGTTGTGCACAGATTAAAGGAATGTCAACACGGCACATTATCACTTATAGTTATACGCGTAATACGAATTTATTGACAATTGAACATTTCTGCCTGCATTTCGCTAAATAGTGCCTTCATAATATATCATCATAATATCACGTATAATGGGTTTGAGAAGTGGCTGTTCAATGCGCTAACTATTTTTCTATGCACAAAGATCACGAGCTTTTGAATTAGATTTTCTTCCAAGTTCCCGCGCTCTTTGATGCAGCTTACTCTCTGCCGCCGAACATTTGATGATTTGCCACATTTTCTAGTCTGGGCTCTCCCATGCTCATGGGTACATATTGAGAAGGAAATCTTTACAATAAGGATTTCCCTCTGTACTCTCTAAATGTAAAACGAGTGGAAAGAGTGGAAATTCACTCGAAAGGGAGTGAAACGCTGGACAACCCGTTTTAGAGTGGAACATTTTCACTCTAAAATGAGTGTGAAAGTTAATTTTTCACTCTCATAGAGTGGAACATTGTCATATAAAATCCCCTTTCACTCCTTTTATTTAGAGTGGTTTTTTTCACTCAAAAACGTGTTGTCCTGCGTTTAACTCCTTGAAAGAGTGGAAAACCACTATTTTACATTTAGAGAGTAGCAACCAAATATCAACCCATTTATGAAGATAAAACCAGTCTGAATCTCCAATTAAGTCCATGCATTTTCCGCCAACAAATCACAAATCATTTACCATTTACACTAATGTGCACAATAAAGAAACAGTCAACGCAATGTACCGGCAAGATTTTTCCGTCATACGGTCATAAGAATATAGGAAGCAATAAAAGGTTCGGATGAAATCCACTTGTATATTTGTAACAACATTACTACTGCTACTGATTAACTTAAACAGCGTTCCACTTAACAGGTTCAATGTAATGAACGTAATACGTAATGAGTTAAAAAGCAGCATTGAATTATAAAATAAGTTAAAAAAGTGGAGGAAATTTAATAGAACCTAATTTGCCTTAAATCTCTCTATATTGCACTGTATAGAGTCCAGCACCTCGGGACTGAATCTTTATTGTGAATCTTGTTGTAATAAGTGATGTGGTGGCCTTGCCTTACTCTTATATAGACGGTGACAACAATGAAGCTATGTCATAATATGCTATGTCCATTAGCAGTATTGGGTTTAAATGGTTTGGACAGCTACAGGGGGGTTGAAGTGGGAAACGGGTATGACTGTAAAATATAAAATGTATTGAGTCAAAGATGTGACGGTATGTTGGTGTAAGAAATTTAAGAAAAAATTGACTAAAATTCTATAACATTGATTATTTTTTTCATAATGTGGAAACATCCTTTGTATCTTTAAATAAGGTTATTTACTGTTCGTGCATCAGCTTAATTTAGACAATATTAGACACATAAAGTATTTCTGGCATTCTGAAACGTATGTCAGTCTGCGGGTCACCTTACAGATAAGACCCAATTACGAAAAAAAAAGGCCAGTTCGTAGTGATCACCTTATGCAAGGAATCAAAATATCTTTTTCACAATAATTTAAACAAATTACAAATGTATTACGTTTGTGGTCCTTACAATCACTTTCGTGTTTCAATCAAATGTAAGATTGGAGATGAATCAGCAAACCCCAGCATATTTATTTCAAACAAATCCATTGAACTATGATTACAAATGGCGCGATGTTTTTAAAATGTATTCAGAGTCAAGACTTTATGGGTATAAATCTTCAAATTATCTGTTGTTTTGCACGCACTTCTCATGCTTCTCCGTGGCATGTATCACAGACTGCAATATTATAGATATCAAATTCCCCGTGTTGCAGCCAGGCGTTAACAATTTCGTCAAACTATTTTGGCGCGCTTGAGTTCTTATTGTACCAGACGACACCAAATGTACGATGTTCTTTTCCCGCCAAACGAAATCTTGGTTTCGCCTTGAGGTTTAAACAAAAAGGTGGATGGGTATAACGTGGTGCATAACTAAAAGATCACGGCAATTTTAAGATCATCAGATAGCTTAAATAGCTCGGGAAATCAGTCGACTTTTTTGTGGGAGGTGTTACGCCAAGATAGAATCAAAGAGATGGCGTTCATCGGGTGTGCATGCAGCCGATGTCGCCAATCGTTTGGAAACTCGCATTTATTTTCGCATCATTTGATTTTATAGTCATAGAGGTATTTATTACAAGCACGATTTTAACACTTCCTATGCGGCTATCAGTTTTACCATATACAAAACAGATTTTCAGAAACCTTTCCTAACTTTCAAAGTCTATCTCAAGGATTACTTAACCAATACTATGTTTGTACGAGGGGCATTCAGTAAATAATGAAAGTGATCATGGTATGGGATGCATGAGTGATTCTATTGAGGGGATAATGTGATCAATACAAAGTATGAACCTTTATCTTTCAAACAGTACAGTTTTGGATTTATAAGTGTGAACTATGACGTCATAGCATTGTCTCAAAGTAAGTACACTTGGGACACTACTTAATCAGTTATTTGGCGGGAAATTTGAATTATTTGTATGAAACATGTGATAAGAAGATTGCATAACATGACACCAGAAGCAGGTAAATCCCATTTTTGTTCACGTAAGTATGATAAAAAGACAATAACTTAAATCCCTGTGTAATTTGATGTATGTAGTATATGAGTAAAAAGTAAGGAGAGGCAATCGAATAAAAAGTATACAAATATCAGTATTTCAAATAGCCAATTTTCATTGAAAAATGCCCAGTCAGCGAATCACTAATATTGCGGAAAATCAAACAATTTATGAAAAATCCAAGCAATTAACCAGTTTGGGAGATTCCATATGATAGTTAACTAATTTTCTGAACTTATTCGCATAAAACCTGCAGAAAATGTGCGCATGCGCAGACGGCAGATCATTTTGAACAGGGCCACAAATGGCTAAAATCAAGAAATTTACCAGATAAAAGCTTACTGTGCCTTCAAATTCTAATCAGAAATAATTAAAAATGCTTAAATCAATGTGTTTAAATATTGTGATAGTCAAAATAAAGATATACATGAATGTATCAATCAAAGATGGCTGCCACAACCTCTCTTATTACTGTTATCTTTAGAGCTACTATATATGTATTGTTAAAGTAATCGTCACATAATTTCAATGGTTTGAGGAAATTTTATGAACAGCTCCTTCTGAAATCCCCACTATTATTGCTTTACATCCCACACAAATTTACTAAATTATAATCCCTCCATTGTTCTTTATCCTTTGTTGTTTTCAAAGGTATATTATTGCGGATTTTGCTAAATAAAAGCGCATTTGAGATGGTCCCTTCTTATTTGCGTTAAGGAATTCAGGTCTAAAAAATAATGTCAAGCGGAGATAAGTGTGTGTTCTAACTATGTGCCAAGTGTTATCTGTTTTTATGCTTGCATTGCCGAGATATACGCAAATGTATCGATCAACCCATTTTCAACATATTACATATCCAGCCAAATAATTGACAGATTTCAGTCAGTGTCTGAAACCTATTGTGTTTATGTTAATGACATTACATAACCAAAGGTATCTAACATTCCAAAAGTGTATTGTTTGAAAGACAAAGGTTCATACTTTGTATTGATCACATTATCCCTCAATAGAATCACTCATGCATCCCATACCATGATCACTTTCATTATTTACTGAATGCCCCTCGTACTGTATGCATTTCTCATGGAGTCATGGTGATTCCATTATACAGGGTGAATCAAAAACATTGTGCACGATTTGAAGCGGCCATTTGACCTTGATGCGTGCATTGAACCATGGATTTTTTGTTGTTTGTATAAAGCGTTGTTAATCTAGTTTATCCTCCCAAAAAATGAAAGTAATCGACTTAAAAATAAGCAAACTGTGGCAAGTTTCGTAAACTGACCGCTACGCGTTTTTCGCCATTCCAATGGGATTTACACGACACACAGTAAAATTGGTTTGGCTAAAATGGTCATTATCATCACATTAATTGTCAAAATGTTCCTGTAAAATCATTCTTTCCCTCTAGGATATAAGTAATTAATAGTCTGATATTGAGTTGTCAGATGAAAAGGCAAATCTGAATACAAGCATCACCTGTTACAGACCAAGAAAGCAAGAAGTCTTCAAGAAGTGGAGGCACGCAGAGCCGAAATGACAGGCTTAACGCCGCAACAGGGGAATGGTTAGACGAGCTGTTTGTAACATGTTGGACAGGGCACACACATGTCTTCAGCAAAATGGTGACCATGTCCAAGGAAACAATTAACAAAACTAAATATCAGCAAACAACTGAATGATTTCTATTTTGAATTGCAAGGAAGATAACATTTTATTGTATGCCTTAAAAAACACCTTTAGCAGAAGACCGTAACTCATACCGTGTGAACCTAAAGGCAAATGTGAATGACTTTTCAGTGCAACTATCAAGAAAGTGTCTTCAGAACATTTCATTTGTGCAATATTTTTAGTTTGTGAAGTATTATTTATTTCTATATACAATGTTTTACCACCTTTGGCTCATTTAATTTACCAGGAACCTGTAATAAATTACAAGCACAACAATGCCTTTCTTGTAGACTCTCACTCTATATCATCATGCTGCTGCAATATTCATGTCTTAACTGTGTAAATCCCATTGGAATGGCGAAATATGCGGACAGTTTACAAAACATGGTACAGTTTGCATATTTTTTAGTCGATTACTTTCATTTTTGGGGAGGATAAACTAGATTAACAACGCTTTATACAAACAACAAGAATGTCATGGTTCAATGCACGCATCAAGGTCAAATGGCCGTTTCAAATCGTGCACAATGTTTTTTGATTCACCCTGTATGGTGATGAAATTCAATAATTCTGTCGTCTGCCGTGTGGAAAGTGTTAAAGGAGAAGTGCTACATGAGCAGTAGACAAATCAATGTTATGGACAAATCCAACATTATACTGCTAAATATACCACATACATCTCCAGTATCTATATAGGCTATTTGAAAATATATTAGCTTTCGTGTGCTTCTTATACAAGTCTGAAGTCGGAAATGTTAAGCCCGTCGTGTCAACTGCAGTCATATACAAAGCAAATCTCGTTCGGGCTATTCTATACACCCATATGAAAGATATGACTTCAAGGTAAATTATGTGATCTTTTCCAGGGAACGCCCTCAATCCTCGAAAAAATTGAAATCAGATTTTCTTGCAGATTTAGTTTTCTGACCATAAATCATAAATATATTCCAAGTTACAGAGCGATACGTTTCCTAAAAACCTCAAAATCATGGTTTTAAAGTGAATTTAGAGAAAAATGTGAAAAATAGATTGTACCGCTCGGTACAATCTATTTTCAAACCATGATTTTGAAGTAATTAGGAATCGTATCGATCTGTAACTTAGAAGATCTTTATGATTTATGATCAAAAATGCAAATCTGCAAGAAAATCTGCTTTCATAGTGAAAATTAATAATAGAGGGCGCTACTTGGAAAATATCACATACTATGCCTTGTAAGGGAGGACCACAGGAAAGGTTTTTTTAAATTTTGTGAGTGCTGTTATTATTGAACTATGACTCAAAATGGCATAAAAGTATAGAAAATCACACAAAAAAGTGCCCAAAAAAGGGTTTTTTTGGCACTTTTTGGTCAAAATTTCAAAAAGTTTTAGATAAGGTTAAAAAAAATATCGTCCCTAAGTTAGTGTTTTTATATCATCATCAAGTAATTTGGGCATTTTTTACTCAAGATTATTTTTGTTTAGCTTTGTTCAAAAAATGTGTGTCAAAAAAAATTAAAAATATACTTCTTTAAGTCCCCCTTAAAGGGGGCTTGTGCACCTTCGGCATAGCCTCCGTAAAACTGCCATAACTTCTTCATTATTCATTTAATCTATATAAAAGTATACATTCTTTTGTAAGAAAGGGTTCAATGAATCCAACCATGATCATGAAATTGACCATTTTGGAAAAAATTATAAAAAACACGTTTTTTGACCCATTTTAGGTTCTGCAAAGATAACTCAAAATATATTTTGTCAAATTTTGTCATACTAGTTTTATTATATTCCTCATACAATTCCCTAGGAATAGTTTTTTTTTTTTAAATCTTTATTATTTTTTGAATTATCGACCAAAAAGTGCCAAAAAATGTGATTTTTTTAAAACCAAAAATGGTGATTTTCACGATTTTGGAGGTAAAAAAAAAAAATCAGTTTTACGGAGGCTGTACCTGAAGGTGCACAGCCCCCTTAAAGGGGTTGTTAACCAACAAATATGAAATATATCAAGCGCTGTAACTTTTGAACTATTAATGTGATGTAAAATTATATAAAAGTATACATTTTTGGAAAGTTGACGAGTCAGAGCCTATCCATATCCTAATTGGTATCAAATTTCACTAAAAATGCTACAGACTCTTTTCTAGGAGCGCATTTTTTATTCTTTCATACACAATTTTAGTTGTTAAATATTTGAGGTAAATCAAATTGTTGGCATGTTTTTAACGGTATACCAAATTGTAGTATTGCTTTTCAAATGGTTAACAAGCGATAGCAAATTCACAACCTTGTTGTCAGCAGTAGACAGCACTAAAACACAGCAAAAAGCAAACACACCATTGCTATATCATCAGTAGGATGGCACGGCTATCGGCAGTTGAATGCAAATAACATTGTTATCAGCAACGCAGAGCGTTAATTATAGCATTAGCATAAAGTTATAGAGCAAAGCATTGGTATAGCAAAATAGCATTGCTATCAGTTATTTAATACATAGCATTGCTATCAGCAGTAGATAGCAAACATAGCATCGCTATCGGCAGTATAATATCACATGGATCTAAGTTTTTGCTTTGGTGGTAGGCTTAGACTTTTTTTTATCGTCTAGATAATCAATCAACATTATCCGCCCATCATATTGGACTAACGTGTAAACTGATGTGTAGCCCCGCGGTGTATCTTCTGTATCACGTGTTCCTGCGCAATTCCCGGTAGGAAACATATAATACAATTTACAATTGCACGACGAACACCCAGCTTCATCTAAAGCACTGTCATCGATAAAGTAAGAAGGCGAATGAGCAGTGGCGACGTACCCCGAGGTTACGAGGTTGTACCGAGTAGAGAAGCAAAAAAATTACCTTTCTCGCAGGCGATTTTTTCTTAAGTGAATTTTTGCGGGCTTGAAATTGGCCCTATGGTCATTGCGCATGCAACTTGTTCTGCCCGAGTTGTCTGATTTCCTAGATTTATATATTAAGGGTTCTTTTACTGCGTTTTACTATTCGATGCTTCGTTTATAATGTCCGCGGCGTATGCCACTGATGTCTAATCTTTCGTCTCCTCAATACAGCTCGTGTGGAGTCCTCCGTTAGATCGCAATTCGTTCGCCCGTTTCTCTTTTCCCGCCTTTTTAATCAAGCTAATGGGTGGCTTTAGTGAAATCTGTTTGCGGGCTCCTAAGGTTGATTAAGAATTTTGATTGTAGTAAGGGTACCGTATAACACACATACCCCTTTGCATAGGGCCTTTATTGTTTGCCCCGCTACTAACACTAACATTAAAAGGCTAATAAGACTAATTACATCCCCGTAACCCGGCACTGGACTGGCGTGTGTTTGCCCTGGTGTGTCCATAAAACGAAATAACGCTGAAGAAAAATATTACTTAATGATTTCTATTTCTGCTTAATGATAGTTGTGTAGCGGGAAGCAGTCACAAAAGACAAACAATATGTCGCGTGTCACTAACGTCACCGTTAAAATAAAGACGCAGTTGACTCTTGATGAATGAAACAAATTTGACTAATTTTATACCAATTCAAGCGATTGCCATCGGAAATCGACACCAGCTCTCTTGGGATAACTGGACATTTATCATGCATATCAGAGATATATGTACATCTAGATACATATGATTACTTGACGATGATTTTTTTTCATTCAGAATATTAAAATGGCCTACCTAGGCCTAATGCAGGCATCAATGTGCATCTTGAACCTACCCTCCTCAAGGTTAGTCAAAGATAAGACGCCTAATCTTTGCCTAGTGATATTTTTGGAGAGGTGAATCTTGAACTAATTCATACATTGGACAGGTGAATCTATGGTGAATCTTCACCTATATTTCAACCTCTCCCACATATTACTATTGAGCGAACATGGTGCGCCATGGTGATTCTTCACCCTACAAATTGCAGGATAGACCTAATCTTGACCTAATTTATCCTGAAGAAAGGTGAATACAGGTGAATGCTTGAGGAGAGTAGGTTCAACCTGCACATTGATCCCTGCATAAATGCTAGAGGACTAGAATATTCATACAACTATTTATATACACAGTAAAAACTATTTTAAACAACCCCCAACAGCATCTAAGCCTGTCACTCTAACAACTATTGTTCAAAATGTTAAACAACGTTTTGAACAATAGTTGTTAGAGTGACAGGCTTAAACAACTGTTGGGGTTGTTTAAAATAGTTTTTACTGTGTAGGTTATAGGTTAATAAGTAGCTCATATTTGAAACACTTGTGTTCGTTACTTTATTGGCTAAAGCTTCGTATATAATCTGAGCTGTTTTAAATAGGCGGTTCAAAATTGATACTCACACTTTTGCTTGACAATGGAATGCATTTAACACATATAAATGGTCATGTGTTTTAAGCTCGCCTCCTTTCGCGTTACACACGGATTTTGGCTTTCACGACATGATTTTAACTTTACACATTTATATTTGCTTGTATACACCCCTGAGGTAGTAAAAGTATACATTTTCTGAAGGGAAATTGCATGAGGAAACCAAATATGCCATTGAAATTATAGTACGACCATGAACTAAAATGGTATGATCGGAAATGTTCGGGAAAATATCAGAGTTTTTAATTTTTAATTCGAGATCCATTTTCTTTTTTATACCTACCCCTATCATTATTTACTTTACATATTTGAATTTCTCATGAAATTACCCATTAGATGATATATAATTGCCAAAGTTACTACGTCGGTATGGTAATTATACCGGCTAGTGAATATCTCCAATTTTTATTTTATATATTTTTAGAATTTCCAAAGATATTTGTTTAAGGATGAACCCTTCCCTGATATAAACTGCATTTCTGAATTCCTCTAGTTACAAGCTTTCCAAAAATGTATACTTTTGCTATCATAGGATGAACACTTTTTCTGTTATAGTCATTTTTATAAATCCGGTAAATTGAGGCTGATTATTCATGTTTACTGTGTAGCGAATAGGAAGAAAGCTGATGTTCATGGTCTTATCCATAATTAATTAGTTGTTACAAATAGTTGACAAGTCTGTTGAACCACATACTTAAAGACTACTAATTATCCTTTAAAATGGGACCAGAATGGTGTTTGTAACATTAGGAGATGACTAGTTATTGTAAAAAGAACAAAACATGGGATTATCCCCATTGAGTTTGTACAGGCGACACCCCTTCCAGCGGCACCCCTTCCAGCACCACCCCTGGTCCCCAAACATCAAACAGCTGTATCTCCAATTCTGTATTAGCTATACCAATGTCATTTTGCACACAGATAGCTTGTTATTAGGGCTTTAAAATGATACCAAATTTGTTGAGATAGCTTTTGTGGTTTTAAAAATATTTTAGGAAAATGACAGCATGAAACTAAAAAATGTAACAGCACCACCCTATTGGGAGGCGAGTTCATAACGCGTGACCAAATATGTCTTTTATAGGCCTTTTTATCAAACAACACACATTCAGACATAATGCTCTAGTAGCTATAAAAGGTCGTGGAGGATGTGTACCAACCGAACATACTCCATATTATCTTATCCTAAAAGTTAATAAAAATAAAGAAGAAATACTTGCATCAAACATATAAAACGGTTTAGTGAAATGAAAAACTCTAAATATCGTAATAAAACGGCTAGAAATCATCACTTTAGACTTGTAAAATAGAAAGCGGGCCTAATATATACACGGTCCGAGGATAGACCAATCTACCCGATACTATCTTTCGTAGACAGCAGACATGCTTTTTTTCCATGCATTCTTTCTCTTGTGTGTGTTTGTTTTTTCAAATAAATCGGGATATTTTGGTGAATTTTCAGCAATTGTCGAAATTTTCAACTTTTTTCGAAATATTTTTTAAACATATCAAAAATATGCACAAATTGCAAACATTTTCAAAAAAAAAGAAGAAGACAATTCGGAAAAAAATGTGTTGGTCGAGCCCGTAGAACAGCCTGTTTTTTTCGTCGCCTTTACTATCTTTCGTAGATAGCAGATATGCGGTTTTCCTTAGATCAAGCACCCTCCATAGATAGCAAACATAAAAAAGCGAATTGGGTTCAAGATTATACCCTTTTCAACACTCAATGGTTATTGCAGATAGGCCTACGGTATATCAGATGTGTTTACTTATTAATTAAAATGCTATTAATTTAAAGCATATTTCATCTCCAGCGTGAGTTATTGTAAGTTCATAGCGAACTAAATCTAATAGCAATATGAATTGTCACCAATAATAACAATAAATATATAATTATTTACATATCTTTATAATTATGTTGTATAATATATAGCCTTTCATTATTGAAATATCTTGTATATAGTCGTACTTAGCTTGCCCTTAATAAAACATAGCCAATTGCACTTTTCTGAGCTGAGTGGCCTGCCAGCTTGATGTGTGTATATCGACTGCCGAATTCAATGTTGGTAAAGGTTTTATAATGGAATTACCTCTACAAAACATTCACGTGTGAATGAATGGAACGAGCTACTTCCGTTAGTTGATCAAGCTATAGTAGATGTTAATGCAATTTGATCGGTATATGTACTCTTTCTCGTAATCCAATTGAATTTGAACTGTCTATGTAAGGCCAAATAAACTAAAAAATAGGTTCCTGTGACCAGAAGAATGCGTTGTTTTTCATTTGTTATATTTTGTTGCTGTGTTTTTTTCTCGTTGTTTCTTCTTTCAATCAATGTAGATTTAAAAAATAATTGACAAGAACAAAAACACACACCTTCGCCTAACAGCCTAACTATCATCGAAAGATTTTATTTTAAATGTTTTATGGTGAAAATATAAATATATATTAAACAAAAGGATACTTACAAACCGACACACTTAGGACGCTGAGATACATCTGAAGACATCTGAAGAAGAAACAGATACAACCGTTAACCTTCACCTGAAGCATAGCTTTATATTTTAACAAAACAAAATCTTTCTCATCATATTCACAACAAGTTTCCCATGAACATCACACATATTGAAATCTTAAAAATAGAAATAACAAGTTACTAAAGAAGAAAACAAAGCTTAAAGAATTGCTCAAATTGAAATCCGATCAAGGAGTTACAAACAATGAATATTTATGGCCTTGCGAAAACTCACGTGGTAAAAGTACAAACTATTGTTGATTTAGCGTATAATAGATTGAGAAAACAAGGGATTTAATTCCCAATATCATTTACAATATCACTGCATGCGTCATGCATCTATTCATAATGCACTTTATATAAGACCGACCCGGCCATCTTGTCCTTTTAGGACATGTTTGCAGGCGAAAAGTATCATTTCAAAATGCAAACTTATCTAAATGCATACAACTTGGCTACAAATGTGCAGATTTTGTGAATTATTATACACTCCAGTGGTCTAAACTCGTTGACATTTCGATGAAAAGGCAACCCATGGGAAATCGAAGTATCGTTTATTTCGACAACAGTCCTGCAATCGTATTGGTCCTTTTAATTTATACATTTTACACAAAGAAATTCATTCTCTGATCTTTGTAAACATAGACGATGGGAGTTGGGGGCTTTTTGCTCTTTCGAATGATCCTTCTTGGAGTGGTTCGTTAAAGAAGTACTCCAACTTTTGGATGATAATATTTTATGTTTGGTATGATATCCAACCAATCATCCGGGTTTCAGCTTTCCTTATCACATTTTCGTGTTTGTCTAATGACTACATAATTAATTTTGTAACACTTGATTCGGGTGCCTTTGTTTTGGGGATACTCTTAAAAGGAATGGAAATCCATACACTGGTTTGTATAAATGTAGACGTCAACGACCTGTTGTAGAACATCAGCGCCGGAGGGGTATGTGAACAAAGTGTAGCCCGCCATGTCACATCGTTTTTCAGCGATAAGTAAAGACTCCAATGAAAATTATGATAGCAATCAAAGGCTGTGTTCCCACTATAGAAAATGATAGCTATTATGTGGACTTGTACCAGGTCCGATTCAACATACAAATCGCGTTCTCAGGCATTTGGTGTCAGGTCGTAGCATCGAGACTACCTCATTGAGTTGGTCTCGATGTTACATCCTGGATGTAGCATCGAGACCCCTTATTTCGCGTTCCCACAGGCTTTGAAGTAGACTCGATGTAGCATCGAGTCCGCGTCCTAGTACTAAACAGGCACAGTGCATGGGAACACGCACAAAGATTCAATAATATAATCATTGTACGATACCATCTTCACAAGATGCCTGATTAATTTTCATAAGTTTCAATTGATCATTTTTCGCTCGTTGATCATTAGATTAAATACCATAAACAAGTACAATAATGGGCAGTCGCGGAAAAAACTTTAGGGGCTTGGTACATGTATGTTATGTTTAACCCTCATTGTAGGCCTATGTTATATTGCCTACAACCCATATTACGATGTATAAAATGGTTCGAACGTCGGGCTATTATGCAACTCCACAAAATGTTTATAATAAAAAGGCCCTTAACAATTCCGTGTTGTCATGATCAACTTAAATCAGACATGGTGCCTTTGCACCGGATATCATGTCCTTTTTAGCCCAAGACTTTTACAGCTATCTTCAGTAGATAGCTTTCAGATGGAATCATAAGTAGCCCGATAGCCCAATATATAGGACCCAGGTTTAAATCATTTGCTTGGTCCCGATCATCTTTGTTATCTTTGTGTGTCTTTTATTATCCCACTTTGGTCAAGATTAAAGCGATTGATAAATATGACATCTCTTTAAAACTCTCGCAGGTGTATAGCTTTCGATGTAATTGGGCTATTCCATTTGAAATCCATACACCCCTGGCGGGTGTATAAGTTCAGCAAAAATAAGTTCCCTTTAGATTATGCCTGATTTAAAATGAGTTACTCCATCGAAACTATTTTTGGCACACATAATGTACGTGTTCACAGCAACACTAGAACGGAGCTATAACTACGCAGGTGTTGTAATGCTTGAATGAGCACACATTGAATGGAGGAATACCTCAATGCAAAAGCTGCTAAATGAGTACAACAAGCAGTACAACACCTGTGCGGTGTTCAAGCAAAGACCCTGGTTCAAGCTGCTTAACCACCCTCCATCAATACATCATTTAGCAACTTTTGAATTGAGGTATTCCTCCATTCAATGTGTGCTCATTCAAGCATTATAACACCTGCGTCGTTATAGCTCCGTTCTAGTGTTGCTGTGATCAAGTACATTATTATGTGTGCCAAAAATCGTTTCGATGGAGTAGCTCATTTTAAAAATATCAGGCATAATCTAAAGGGGAACTTATTTTTGTTGAACTGTGTATTTCAAATGGAATAGCCCAATATCTGGTCCGTGTCCATTTTGTCATTCATCTAGTGGCACTGTAAACATCTTGAGTGATAATTTCATTGTTCCACCTTCATCTCCTTTAAAACATTCTACACCGTAGTTAACAAAAATAGTGGTGGGTTGATACTCAACATATATATATTAACATCTTTTTGGAGAAAGGGAACATTTCATATGCGGACCGTGGTATAACCGATTTGACCAACTATAGAGATGAAGAGATCGGATCGCACAGGACAACGGGTATAAGAATAAATGTGATCTGACTTTATAGGACTGTCAGCAGGTCAGTGCAGCTCCCTAATTCATAGTAACGTCATGTGACTCTATACATATGACTATAGAGTAGCCTACACCGTTAAGAAAAACTTCAAAAACAACCATGAATGATGATTGTTCAGTTCACCACCATGCCTACATTGGACCTTGCATAGAAGTTATAGGACAGAAGTTCCCGGCTCTTTTTGGTCATATCATCCTGCAAGGTGTGAATGAGAGAAAGTTCCCTGTCATACCCCACTGGATAAAACACACCATATCATTTATTGTTATTCACTGTAATTGCAGAGAGTCAATGAAATGTTTGAATTTTACCCTAAGGACTTATTTGATGACAATATCAGTTTGATGATGAACCGTACTTATTAATAGTGTGTTGAGACCTGGCGAATAATCCGGTACTTTGTGTTTAGACTTCTTCATTTGAAATCACTGTCAATTGTCTCCGAAAAGTTACTTCGGGGAATTGAAGCCGTTGCTGGATAATGTAATAATACCTGATTTTCTGCGGAGAGTTCTTTGTAACAAAACATTTACTTATAAGATGCACTCTTTTCTAAATCACGGAATGGATTTGGTAAAATCCGGTCTCCCGATGCTGCTTATGACTATACCGTAACCTTTTTCTTATGTAAAGAAGTTTGTTATATACTTTTAAAACATGTATAATTGAGTATTTGCGCATCTAAAAGGCCCTGTCACACATACGGCGATCAGGCCAGCGATCGCACTTCGCTATAAAAAGTGTATAACACGCAGTGATAGCGCGGAAAACTGTCCATTTTTAAATCAATATCACCAAAACCCTTTCACAAACTGCTGCGATCAGACCAGCGCTTGGATTACGCTGAAACATTATCAAAACGCCAAGCCAAACGCATCAAGATCTCCACATACCCCTCAGTGACGCAGTGGGAACTGGCTGGGACTTCAGAGGGTCGTGAGAGGGTCCCCATGGTCGCCCTTGAGCGCCAGTGCACCACGCTTGTTTTGTGCATGCACAAAACAAGCGTGGAGGTTCCGCGTTCTGTTCAGAGCGCTATAATGACTCAGTAGCAGCGAAATGTGAGCGTCCCGTCGACGTAGCAAGGACGCATACAAACTACTTGTCCTCTGCGACTGCAGTAAAGGTTCGTTCACACTGGGCCATGTTTGCAGTGCGATGCGATGCGGTAGCCGTACTTCCACCGCAATGTACGGTAATTCGTCGCAGGTCACGCCGGGTCAACGCAGGTCACCGCATGCGATGGCATTCAGTGCGTTTGGCAAAATATGAGAGCGTCAGCGTCAACGCAATGAACTCCATTGCAATAACGTACCGCACCGCACAGTAAATAACGTTTTAGTGTGAACAAACCTTTGCTGTCAGGAGACAAACACATCATGATATTATCCCTATTATTATTACATGTTAATGTATTCAGATTAATCCTTTTTTTTTTATTGATACCACCTGTTTAAACTCCCGCCAACAGATTATCATGGCTATATAAAAGTAGCATTACGCTAAGCTGGGATAATGCTCTCTAAATAAGATTTAAATAACAATCCATATCGGCAATGTGATTAGCAGATTAGAGCTTTAAACGTGGTCATTGTTATTACTTCTGTATCTACTACAAGGAGTATAATGTACAGTCCTCAAAATAAGTAACTGACCAGGTAATTTGCTTTCAACTCAACATTAGGGAGCTTTCGATTTCCACGACGGATGAATCTAGGACGGTTGAATGACACTTGAGTCATGTGCGCATGTGTCAACTTTATCATCCGTCAGTCCTCTAAATGCTACAACACGTAAAGGGACTAACAACCGCCGTGGTGACGACGGCAACGTTTTGTGTTTTACCGTCGTAAAAGCGTCCGTCATGTAAATCGAAAGCTCCCTACTATCGGACGAGTACACCAATGGCGAGTAGCTGAAGAATAGCGCTACCTCGCTAGTAACTGGGGCGTAACCAAAACATTTGAGAGCACCAAACCGGGGTAAGCTGCTAGGCTAGTAACTTGCGAGTCGCGATATTGGAGGCTGTTTTGGTGAGATCATGAACAGTGAGGCAAAATCTTAAGGAAGGAAGACAATAACGGGTGTGTATAAAGCTAATTTGAACTCATTGCGACCAGTGATTGCTCAATATTGTACAATTTATTGTTTGTCCCACAATCATGTCATACACATCTTTTTCGTTGATGTTATCAGCGAACCAAGGAAACGTTGGGTCCTGATCAACAGTTTTTACAATGTTTTCCCCAATATTAAAGTAAATTGCAGTTGGGCATTTGCTTGGCTTTAGGGTAAAACCCATACTGGATGCTTAATTTCATCTTTTAGGGGACGATGCTGAATAATGTGGACATTTACCTCGCTAGTTACTATTCTGGTGTTACTCGCCAGTTTTGCTTTCAGAATTACATCGTTATTAAGTTACGCTACAGTTAGGGCTGCTAGGAAGTAGCTTACCTCCCTATAAAGTGGTGCACTCGGCCGATATGTATATGTATGTGTTGTATATGTATAACCTAGGTAGTAACTTATTTTGAGGATTGTATATAATTTGAAAACGTGTTGAGAAGGGACTAGTAACGCAGACAGCGACTTATAAGCGCAATTTGATCGCAGCAGAGCATAAACAAGCGCGGCGCTTTGTATGGGCCTCAAGGGCGATCATGGGGACCCTACCCCGCTCGCGTATTTTCTTTATGCAACTATACGGGATGCATAGACGACAGATCGCTACACATGTACATGTACATGTACACGGAATAAAGCGTAGTAACACAATGGGATGCATCCCGTTATGTTGCAGAAAGAAATTAAGCACCCCGCTCTAGATGGTGTCCACTGCGTCCCCATTCGGTTCTTAAAGACCTTACTGTGTTTTGCATGGCTTTCTTCAGCGCAACGAGAGCGCAAGGCCTGATCGCCGTATGTGTGACAGGGTATAATCAGTAACCGGGTGTAAACTTGCTTTAATTCTTGCGATATTGCTCTACTGCAACCCCCCCCCCCCCCCCCCCCCCCCCCCTCCGTGAAAACGCCGTGTACGCCTCATGAGGAAAATGGAGGGAGATAGTGGAAGGGAGGAGGAGGAAGAAGGGAGGTTGAGGAGGAGTAAGCGCAGAAGGAGGAGGAGCAAGGGCGGGGAGGTTGAGGAGGTGGGCGGAGAAGGAAGGAGGAGGAAATGGAACAAACAAACAAACAAGCACCCCAACAAAACAACAAACAAACAAACAAAAATACTCAAAATGTTATAGTATATAGGCGCACACGATGGGTTATACCCCTGTCACACATACGGCGATCAGGCGGCTTGCGCTCTCGTTGCGCTGAAAAAAGCCATGCAAAACACAGTGAGGTCTCTAAGAACCGAATGGGGACACAGTGGACACCATCTAGAGCGGGGTAGGGTCCCTATGATCGCCCTTGAGGCCATACAAAGCGCCGCGCTTGTTTATGTTCTGCTGCGATCAAATTGCGCTTATAAGTCGCTGTCTGCGTTACTAGTCCCTTCTCAACACGTTTTCAAATTATATACAGTCCTCAAAATAAGTTACGACCTAGGTTATACATACAACTCATACATATAACACATATCGCCGAGTGCACCACTTTATAGGGAGGTAAGCTACTTCCCTAGCAGCCCTAACTGTAGCGTAACTTACTAACAATGTAATTCTGAGAGCAAAACTGGCGAGTAACACCAGAATAGTAACTAGCGAGGTAAATGTCCACATTAGTCAGCATCGTCCCCCAAAAGATGAAACTAAGCATCCAGTATGGGTTTCACCCTAAAGCCAAGCAAATGCCCAACTGTAATTGACTTTAATATTGGGGAAAACATTGTAAAAACTGTTGATCAGGACCCAACGTCTCATTGGTTCGCTGATAACATTCAATGGTAAAGAAAAAGATGTGTATGACATGATTGTGGGACAAACAATAAATTGTACAATATTGAGCAATCACTGGTTCGCAATGAGTTCAAATTGGCTTTATACACCCGTTATTGTCTTCCTTCCTTAAGATTTTGCCTCACTGTTCATGATCTCACCAAAATCAGCCTCCAATATCGCGACTCGCAAGTTACTAGCCTAGCAGCTTACCCCGGTTTGGTGCTCTCAAATGTTTGGTTACGCCTCAGTTACTAGCGAGGTAGCGCTATTCTTCAGCTACTCGCCATTGGTGCACTCGGCCGATAATGTTGAGTTCAAAGCATATTACCTGGTCAGTTACTTGCTTATTTTGAGGACTGTACATTATACTCCTTGTAGTAGATACAGAAGGAATAACAATGACCGTTTAAAGCTCTAATTTGCTAATCACATTGCCGATAAATTGATTGTTATTTAAATTCTACTTTTATATATCCATGATAATCGGTTGGCGGGAGTTTATACAGGTGTAGGCCCTATCAATAACATTTTTGATTAATCTGAATACAATAATAGTGATAATATCATTGTCACGACCCGAGTTAGCTCGGACTTTATAATTAAACAATTCGCTGTAATACCCAGACTTTGTAAACAACAATTTAATATAAATAAAACATAAATCATTAATAAACAATTACGCAACACATTTCACGCGCTCAGTGATCACTGATCTAGTCTGCTAATAAGTGCACTTATCGTTTGTATAATGTTCCACCAGAAGATCAGAAGATGGGCAAAACACAGAAGTTAGTTCCTCAGTAGCGATGTTCCGCACTGGACCGGAAGTTCACAAGTCTGCCATAGTATCGTAGGCCTATCTCTTATTAATGTTCTTCGGTTCTCATTCAACAGGAATGATCTCGACTGATTATTGTCCTGTCATAGACAACGGACGATCCTCGTAATGCCGTATCTTTATTTATGTTCTCCGGCCTCATCCAACAGGGATGGGCTATAATTATAGTCTAGCCAAAGATACCAGAAGATTCACGCAGAGCCGTATCATTCTTTTGAGTTTTCCGGCCTGGCCTTCCTGGCCTTCAGGGCATCCGCCCTTCCGTCCCGTTTTCCAGCGTCCTTCCTTCTGCCTTTTCTGTTTGTTTTGTTTTGCTCTCTCCCGCGTGGTTCCGTCGCCACGACGCCAGCGTATTGTCGCATCGCGTATAGTGTTGCGTATTGTCGCATTGCGTATAGTGTTGCGTATTGTCGCAATTGCGTATAGTGTTGCGTATTATAGCCTTGAACCCTGACAATCATGATGTGTTTGTCTCCTGACAGCAACGGTTCGTTCACACTATAACGTTATTTACTGTGCAGTGCGGTACGTTATTGCAATGGATTTAAAACATATTTAACTGTCATTGCGGCAGTCTGCGACGCATTGCGTGGACGCTGACGCTCTCATATTTTGCCAAACGGCACTGAATGCCATCGCATGCGGTGACCTGCGTTGACCCGGCGTGACCCGCGACGAATTACCGTACATTGCGGTGGAAGTACGGACACCCTCGCATCGCACGGCAAACATCGCCTAGTGTGAACGAACCTTTACTGCAGTCGCAGAGGACAAGTAGTTTGTATGCGTCCTTGCTACGTCGACGGGACGCTCACTTTTCGCTGCTACTGAGTCATTATAGCGCTCTGAACAGAACGCGAAACCTCCACGCTTGTTTTGTGCATGCACAAAACAAGCGTGGTGCACTGGCGCTCAAGGGCGACCATGGGGACCCTCTCACGACCCTCTGAAGTCCCAGCCAGTTCCCACTGCGTCACTGAGGGGTATGTGGCGATCTTGATGCGTTTGGCTTGGCGTTTTGATAATGTTTCAGCGTAATCCAAGCGCCGGTCTGATCGCAGCAGTTTGTGAAAGGGTTTGGTGATATTGATTTAAACGGGACAATTTTCCGCGCTATCACTGCGTGTTATACACTTTTTATAGCGCAGTGCGATCGCTGGCCTGATCGCCGTATGTGTGACAGGGCCTATAACATAAATCGGCTGAGTGCTGAGGGCGAGTAACTGAAGAATAGCGCTACCTCGCTAGTAACTGATGCGTAACCCAACATTTTGAGAGCACCGCAAACCGGGGTAAGCTACTAGGCTAGTAACGTGCGAATAATTTACGCTAAATCTTACACCTGACCGGACCCAAGAGTAAGCAGTATGTCAATACCTGGGCCATCATATTGAATGATTTCATTAACATTAAAGTCACCATCATGTTTTTAAACGCCAGGATCACAGTTGCACGGCACAGAGATTGGACGATATAAGTGGCATCAAGTTATTATTATACCATTGAACTATTCAATTACAACGGCTTTTTATCATGACAATTGTACCTTTTAAGTGCACAATTTGTATGTGCCTCTCGAATAAAAAAATGTTTATAATGTAATGATGGTCCATATTTTCCAGAGAATTGTAAGAAACTTTGACATTTTCGAACTCGAAATGTCGTCATTTTATCTGTCTCTCATACCTGTTCGATCGTGGCTCATTACTTAAATTAGCCGTGTTAACATTTGACCCAGGGAGTGACGTAGTCAACTGACGACACATTTTTTATTTTACGGAAAACCAGTCACAACGTCATTGTTTGTCTCTCTGATATATGGTAAACATTTGGCGCTTGAAGCTATAGGCTACTACTCTCCATCTCGTTTTTTTTTTGGGGGGGGGGCGAAGCCACCCTTATAGCATGAGATTGCAAAAACTTACACATTTTGGTCTTTCTAGACATAAGTGGGGGCCGCCATGTTTGTAGTCTTTGTAAATTACATGTACCTATGCAGTTTATTTCAACAGTACCCGCAGTCTGTGCTGGAGTCAAAGCTATATTTGTTTATAGTTGATTAGAGATGTGCTACTCCCAACAGAGAGACATAATAGCTTAACTTGTTTGACCAAGGTCATATGTATACCTAGATTGTTCTTCAGACTGTACCCCCCCCCCCCCCCCCCCCCCCTTCCATGCACACAAATCAACTTTATTGGTTTCCTGTACTATTTTTAGACTGCTGTGTTTTGATTCTTATTTTGGTTTGAATTATAGAAAATACATACACACTTTTCCCTGGTATTTTGGTATGAAACAGATGTTTGGTTACAAAACATGCTTCTTTCTCTTGGATCGCCCCCATTCCATTTCAATGGAATTTTTATAGACTGTCTCATTCCGATTTGTACTCATCGCGTTTTACCGTACCGTAATATGTCAAATGTCTCTCTATCGAATAATAATAACCTAAAGACTAAGGTGAACAAGATCAGGAAGCTAGGCCAATATGTCATCTCAACGCATGCATGTGAGCTAGCAATTATCCCTGGTCTGACAGAACATCATTAACAATTACCAGGTTTAAGGTATAACGGTAAATTAGAAAACGATCGTTGACAAATTGGTAGGACAATTAGGAGGGTTTTGTTTTTTAATTAAGGAGGCGACTCCGTGATATGGTAGGCCTATACCGGTGATCTAACGTTCCTGTAAGGATACATTGTGACAAGAAAGAGAGGAAATAAACAGGTGCTTCATTCTTATGTGCGTAAAACGCTATGGATCAGGAATGGATTTCAAATCGTGAGATAAACAGTGAAATATATCATAGATCTATAAATATACCGTATACAGTGTACGAGAACAAAATGTTTACATGCGAAATTCTAATAATACCTTTAAATATTGCAAACAATTCAATGTTTTTATCACTTACATTTTTGAATGGCATTTGACGTTAATGTGAAGATTTTTAACACCGGCTTTATTACTTTTAATGTAATGCTTTTAAGTTTATAAAAACCAAAGGAATATCTCACTGCAAAGTGAGATTATTTATTTACTTCATCAGGATATAAGCAATTATTATATTGTTAACTGTGGTGTGGTGATAGATTGTCTCGTGGTTGTACAGCTTGGGATGTTACAACACGTTCATCGAGTCTTCATAAATACCTTGGTGGGGGTTGAAAAATATCGGGGATCAGAAACAAATTGTCCCCAAAGTGGGGGAGAAACAAATGGTCCTTAATAATAGGGGTAAAAAAACTTCAAGAAGGCACTCAAGACATATTTGTTCCCCATCTAATCTTGTTCTTTATATTATTATTATGTTAACTTATGTTATTTTGTATCTTTGTATAAGCGCTTTGATCTTCCGGGGAATAGCGCATCACAAATACTTGTTGTATGTATGTATGTATTGGTCATGTTGGTAGATGATAGAAGTAGGTTGTCCAACCAGGGAAGGAATTATTTCAAACCATCTTGATTTCGGCCAGCCTGGTCTACGCTTACCCTCCTCGATCTGCCCTGCATAATAACCTTTTCTAGCTAGTTTCCTTGGCTTCTGGCAATTATAAAATATGCCCAAAGTAAGAGAGAGAGTATGGGAGTTAATCAGCCCTTTAGCTTAGTAGTCTCGTCTTCACACCTTAATGACCGAGCTCCTAAAGCACTTCCATTGGTTCTCTTCATGGTCCAGTTGATTCTTAGCATCCTCCGCCAACACCACAGTTCAAAGCATTGATCATGTTGCAGCTTGTATGTTGTTTTAAACAACTTAAAAGTGTGCAAGATTCACAGCCGTAGGTTGAAATAGAGAAAATATGTGCCTGAACCAAACGTACCTTGATTTTTGGGGCGCCCGCAGTATGGTTACCTTTTGACATTTTGGAAAATTAGTATCATACCCACTGTTTACGTCTCAAGTATATCACAGTACACACACACAAACACTTCGTTTCTTTAGCACGTAAACATCACCAACGATTGTTTACCGACCTTTGCAGTTAAAACCAGTTTAAAAGGTGGTTAAACAGGTTTTGGGCTTCAACATCACAGATATTTTTGTGGGAGATAGTTGTTTAAATAACAGCCCCCATCTGTGTTTGCACGCAGTGGTTACGGTCAATTGCGTGAAACGATGGGTATACCAATAACTTAAGTCGTGTTCATTGTGATAAATCAAAAGACAAGTGCAATACTGATAATGTTGACATTTTTACAAACTTCACACATGTTGATGAATTCGAGGTGAGAAAGATAATTTCCAAAATTTCAAACAAAACTAGTTTCTTGGATCCCATGCCCACCTTGTTGTTAAAAGCGTGTGATGACATTATGGTTCCCATCTGTTCTCCGTGAAGCAGTGATCACTCCTCTGATTAAAAAACAGACCCTTGACCCAGACGTCATAAAAAATTACCGCCCAGTTTCGAACCTCCCCACCCTTGGCAAGATCCTTGAATACCCCGCTGTTTCCAGACTCAATGAACACCTCAAATCCCAAAATCTTACTGATGAATTCCAATCCGCTTACAAAGCTGCTCACAGTACTGAAACTGCTCTTCTTCGTGTAAAAAATGACATTGTAAATTAACTTGGTAGAGGTAAGATTGTCATGCTTGTTTTACTAAATATGTCAGCAGCCTTCGATGCTATTGATCACACACAGCGTTCTTGCTAATAGGCTCAATAGTGAATACGGTATCGACGGCTGTGTTTTAAGCTGGTTCAATTCTTATATTACTAATCGTACTAGTACAGTTTGTTTGTGTTACTCATCTGTTCATCCACTAAAATACGGTGTTCCTTAAGGATCAGTTGCTGGTCCACCGATTTTTACCCTGAATTCCATCCCTGTGACTGCCATCCTGCGCCGCTTGTTCCTTACCACGTGTATGCTGACGACACCCAAATGTACGTTAGTTTTGATCCGAAAGTGCCTGGTGACTTCGACGATGCGCAGAGCAGACTAACGATGCGCATTGCCGAGATGGGGAAATGGATGTTGGCAAACGATTTTATATTTGACGTCATAGTCATCGAGTCATCTTTTATTTTTCTCCCAAATGTTGTCGAGTTTATCCTCCTAAATCTACCTGACCACCCATCGCTGTCTCCAGGATGATTGTCCTTATTCAAATCTTCCCCATACCTACACTGAAGTTTGAGCTGTTTTTCAACGTTTTGGACATCCTCTTCATAATAGTTGTGGCCGAAATCAGGTGATCTGTGCAGAATTTGGCACCATTTTCACGGAACCTTAACTTAAGATCTACTCATTTATATTCTGACTTTTTATCTACTCTTCCCTCCGTGATGGCGTATGGAACTGCATTCCAGCAGCATGATATTCTACTTTTATTCTTGCTCTTTGCCCCTCTCCTTTTTAGAATGCATACTGCGTGGGATTGTAGAAATAAGCTTATTATTACTAAAAACTACAATATTCGTACGCATACTGGAGCTCATCACCATACTTTAACAATACCAAGTAATTATTCCTGTGCACAGTCTGATACCCTAGTTCACCCTCCTTGCTGGCACAATGGCATATCATTATACAAACTTGCCACCATTACGTCATATGTCCACTCTTACACCCTTCCAATCCAAATTAACTCTGGTACACACACACCCCCACACACACAGCTCCACTAGTCCCTACTTGGACTTTATTCCCATCCACACCACTGCCAATTATCACTCTGGTGACTCAAAAGTCCACCACATCACTACATCTAACGAGGCTCTTTCGTGTTTCACCCTTCTTCTAAATCATGTCACATACATGTTTGTTCCTCCAGGAACCAACCACACTCTTTGGTCAAAATCAAAACCTAACGCTGTTTTTCAACCCCATAATCATAGTCATTCTCACTCGGTTAGCCCTGAACAGTTTTATGCCAACTGGAGCATTGCCTTACACCTGCGCAATCTCCAAAAAAGTTCATGGTCCACCTCAGTCCTCACATTTAACTCAAACAACCTCAGCCATCTGGCTCTTGTCCTACTTCTCAGTGTCCAAATTGAGCTAAACCCGACCCTGACAATCTAGAATATCCATGTGGTATTTGTCAATATGAAGTTAATGACAACGCTGATGCCCTCATGTGTGATAGATGCAATTATCGGTGCCATATAAATTGTGTAGGGGTCTCCGAAATACAGTATTTGCTAACAACTCTGGTAGCTTTTCATGGATATGGGTAAGGTTGGCCTAACAGGTATGGTGATTAACTGCAATGGTTTGAAAAGCATAAAGAAACAAGCAGCGTTTCGCTCAACAGAACACCACAAACCAGACATCATCCTGGGTTGTGAGTTTAAAATTGATCCAAATATTGACTCATACTGTGTGTTCCCAAGCAAGTACACCATTTACCGCAATGATCGGAACTCAAACGAGGGTGGCGTGTTCATCGCTATAAGAGATGCATTCTTATCAGTTGATGTTCCTGACCTAGGATCAAACTGTGAGATATTATGGTCACGCCTTCGGTTTGTAGTTGCGAAACCACTGTACATAGCCAGCTACTATGGTCCCCATCAGAATAAACCTGCTGCCATCGATGAACTCACCAATTCTGTCACAACGCTACTTGGCAAAAATCGGAGAAGCCTCCCAAATATCATCATTGGAGGTGATATAAACCTCGCAGATATTGACTGGGCATCATGGTCGCCTACTAGCAGTAAGACGGCATCAGTACACTCCAAGTTTCTAAACTTCCTGCTTGAAAACTCAATGGCACAACTAGTCACTGAAATCACCAGACCCATTTCAAACAGTATCCTGGATCTCATCACAACAACCTGCCCATCAGTGACATTGAGGTCCTGCCTGGCATCTCAGATCATCACATTGTTCTCTTCAAAATTAATATGAAACCAAAAACCCAACGCACCGCACCAAGGAAAGTTCATAACTTCCAAAAAGCAGATCCTGACAAACTCATAAATGACACTAAACAGTTCACTGAAAACTTCCTGTCTTCTGAACCTCATCTCAAAAGTGTAGACACAAAATTATGCACCACAGATCTGGACAAAGCTCAAGCCTTAAACGCCCAATTCCAGTCCGTGTTTTCCACCCAAACCTCGGATGCCACAACGGACAAAGGTACCTCACCATACCCTGATATTAATCACCTGTCAATCCACCAAGATGGTGTTCTTAAATAGCTTCAACAACTAAATCCAAATAAAGCCTGCGGCCCAGATGAAATTCCACCATGACTTCTCAAAACTGTGGCAACGGAAATAGCACCTGCCTTAACATTCCTCTTCCAACAGTCCATCGACAAAGGAACCGTGTCCTCACAGTGGAAGCAAGCGATAGTCACTGGAATATACAAAAAAAAGGCACCAAATCTGACCATGCAAACTACAGGCCAATATCGCGAACCTGCCTCTGTTGCAAAATCCAGGAGCACATCGTCTTGAGCCATGTTGCTAAGCACCTCAGCCTTCATAAAATTCTTCTTGACTCCCAGCATGGCTTCAGAGAACGACTATCAGCAGTCACACAACTAATTACATCAGTAAAACGTTTGATAAGGTCTCTGTTCGCCACCTATCAGCTAAACTACAGTTCTATGGCATCAGGTGCTCAACGCTCGGCTGGATCAAATCCTTCCTCGCTGATCGCAAGCTGTGTCGGTGAATGGCAGACACTCATGCATCATGGGCTCCTGTCACATCTGGCGTCCCACAAGGGTCTGTGCTTGGACCAACCCTATTTAAACTCTACATAAATTACATCCAGGAAAGCATCCAATCCAATATCAGGCTCTTTGCGGATGACAGCATAGTGTACCGTGAGATCCACTCGCCAGAAGACCATCAAGTTCTACAACAGGATCTTCAAACGCTAGCTCGATGGGCAGACACCTAGCTGATGGAATTTAACATCAAGAAATGCGCATCACTCAGTATCACCCGCAAGCGTCAGCCCAGTGTGTTCACATTGTACCGTTCAACAAACATACTAAGACTGAAACCGCTTTCTCATATATCGGTTCAAGGCTGTGGAATGATCTCCCACTCTCCATACGCACCGCATGCAGTATCAAATCTTTTAAAAAGATGCTTAAAACTCATCTATTTCCGCAGGTGTAATTTTTTGGTCAATTTCGGATGCAATGCACCCTTTTTAAAACAAATGTGTGTGTTTTTAATCCATTCTTTTTAATGCTTAAATTGTATCTGTATATTATTACATTGTGTATTTAATTATCTTTTAACCTATTTTAATGTATTTTGATTGGTTTTTTTTAATATGTTTATCTTTTATATGTAATTCCTGTAAAGCGCATTGATCGTGTTTTTGGAAATGCACTTAATAAATTACGTTTTCATTCATTCATTTATTCATTCAAAAGATTGACAATAGACAACCCGATAATCACCTCTTTAACGACTGAAGTGTGGTGGGTTGATAAGAATTTAATTATTACCCGACACCGATTCATTTTCTAAAATGAAACGCTTTTTATCGTTTTAGGAAATTTAAAGGCAAACTAGAGCGGTTCGCGGGGTTTCGCGGAATTTTTCGAGAAACAAAACATAAAATCTTATTGACGGTTTCCTTGTTCAGAATACTGCTTATCATCCCTAGTGGGAGTACCGTGGGATGCTGCTGTATATATTAGCTCTGCATGGTTTATGAGGTTGAGTTTGTACAAAGAGAAGAATCCTAACTAAATAATTTGACGGGCTACACCGAACTTATACGTAGCTCAAAATGTGAAAACCGAGGCACAAACCGAAATGTCCAAACCGAGGCACAAAATGCAAACCGAGGCACATTTTAATTGAGGTATCTGTACTTTTTGAGCCTAAATCAGCAGCGAACAAAAAAATCCTTGTGATTCCAATGCGAACGTCATTTCGGGTAGACCTATCCGTCATTTTTAAGCCTAAAAGGCTAAATCGGCAGCAATTTAGTTTTTCCTTGGCGATTTAAATGCGAACGTCATTTGTTTCGTCAAATGTGTAGCGGTTTTACCGGTTAGTTACAACGATTTTATACGTAGCTCAAAATGTGAAATCATGTCCAAAAAATTAAATTGGAGCAATTTTGTCCTTGCGATTTCAATGCGAACGTCATTTGTTCCGCCAAATATGTTGCGGTTTTGCATGGTTTTGCATGGCTCAAAATGTGAAATCAAATATCTCAACTCAACTTTTACGAAACTATTTGTATCAATCCATGAACTCACGCCAAGTGATAGACGCCTAGGTAGGCATGATCATAAAATGTTGTAAATAAAAGTATCTCTTTGAAAATGGAATACATGAAAACAAAGTACTGCATAATCACAAAGTTATAACCAAAAGCCTCAAAGCAAATTTTAAACCATTTTAGCTTAAATGGGCTTTACTTTCATGATGTCCAGTTGCTTGTATGTGATTATTTAGACATCAGTGAATAAATTGCAGCCCGATCCTTACGACTCCTCTGGATTTCAGAGGTAAACATGGCGTTTTCCACATTTTTGTTGCTACCAAATTTTCAATATCTTACTCAACTTTTACGAAACTATTTGTATCAATCGATGAACTCACGCTAATGATTTCCTCGAATTATAACTTGACTATATAACTATCCGCATTCATCAACAAATAACCTTTATAATAGTGTACAAATAACACTAAACACGAAATAAATCCGAGGCAAATCAACGATAAGCAAGATTTGTATTCCATGTACTTCGGGTCTACTTCTTCATAGGCACGGCGCCACGGGCACATCATCGCAAAAATTGATAATTCGAAAATCTTGATCATGACTCATGCCAGACGCCTAGGCGATTTTCTTGAATTACAACTTGACTATCTATCCGCATTCAATCAACGTAGGCAAATAACCTTATAAATAAAGTATAAATGACACCAAACACCAACAAAGTATGCCAGTGAGAAGAATGACAGGAAAATGATTGATGAAATACAATAAATACAAACACAAACCCCATTTTAATTCCATGTACTTCGGGGTCTACTTCTTTATGCGTAGAGACTATCATAGGGGCGCATCACTGTACATCCTAAAATACATCGCTAAATCGCATGCAAAAGATTCTGGCCTTAAATTATTCTCCTGGAACATATGTACACAATATCGAACGCGATAATAATATAGACCTAGGAGCATAACATAGGGCCTAGATTTGTATACCGCCATGGCTTAGCATAGACCTAATATGAATGAGAGACCTGGCCTTTTATGCTCCTGGGACACATTACGCAGTATCAAACGCGATATATAATAATCATGAGCATAAGCTCATGGGATAAGAGTTTGCTTCAAACCCACCCAGACACTAAGACAGCAACTTGTCTCACCCAAAGACAAAACCGAGAAAAGGGACATAGCTGGGCCGGTGTATTATATCCCTTGCCAGGGGAAAACCCGGAGGGGCCAATGCGAAGAAGCGTACATTGGCGAGACTGAAAGATCTCTAAAAACTAGATTTCTTGAACACCGCCGCCCAAGCTCGACCTCGTCGGAGGTCTCCCAACACATCCACATCGAGTCACCGGGCCATCACGTAGACTTGGAACAAGTCAAAATATTGGACCGTGAACCAAAATACTTTGAGAGGGGTGTTAAGGAGGCCATCTACATCCGAGTAAACCAGCCGTCACTCAACAAGGACGGGGGCCGATACAAGCTTCCAAGAGTGTTTGATCCGATTTTGGGATCACGTGTCCGAAAGGTCACTGACCCCAAATCTGGGTTGCCAGTCTCCAGATGAAGATCGATCGAAAATTCGAGGTATGTCAAACCATTGTGTTGAGATCATAAGCTTAATTTTCAAATTATTGTCTACCAACACAGATGAACTTTCACGCTAATGCTCATGCTGTCTACTTCTGACAGCAACAAAGAATGTTTATGCTGTCTAAAGGTGATAGCAATAAATAAGGTTTATGCTGTCTATAGATGATATCAATAAACAATGTTTATGCTCTCTACTGCTGACAGCAACAATAATGTTTATGCTGTCTATAGATGATAGCAATAAATGTGTATGCTGTCTACTGCTGACAGTAACAAAGAATGTTTATGCTATCTATAGATGATAGCAATAAATAGTGTTATGCTGTTTACTGCTGACAGCAACAAAGAATGTTTATGATGTCTATAAATTATAGCAATAAATAATGTTTATGCTGTCTACTTCTGGCAGCAACAAAGAATGTTTATGCTGTCTATAGATGATGGCAATAAATAATGCTTATGCTGTCTACTGCTGACAGCAACAAAGAATAGTTATGCTGTCTATAGATGATAGCAATAAATAATGTTTATGCTGTATTGGTGACAGTAACAAAGAATGTTTATGCTGTCTATAGATGATACCAATAAATAATGATTATGCTGTCTACTTCTGACAGCAACCAATAATGCTTATACTGCCTTCTGCCGACAACAACAAAGAATATTTATGCTGTTTATAGATAATAGCAGTAAATAATGTTTATGCTGTCTACTCCTGACAGCAACAAATGTTTATGCTGTCTATAGATGATAGCAATAAATAGTGTTAATGCTGACTACTGCTGACAGCAACAAAGAATGTTTATGCTGTCTACAGATGATAGCAATAAATAAGGTTTATGCTGTATACTGCTGACAGCAACAATAATGTTTATGCTGTCTATAGATGATAGCAGTAAATGTGTATGCTGTCTACTGCTGACAGTAACAAAGAAAGTTTATGCTATCTATAGATGATAGCAATAAATAGTGTTATACTGTTTACTGCTGACAGCAACAAAGAAAGTTTATGATGTCTATAGATGATAGCAATAAATAATGCTTATGTTGTCTACTTCTGACAGCAACAAAGAATGTTTATGCCGTCTATAATAGGTGATAGCAGAAAATAATGTTTATGCTGTCTACTGCTGACAGCAACAATAATGTTATGCTGTCTATAGATGATAGCAGTAAATAATGTTTATGCTGTCTACTCCTGACAGCAACAAATGTTTATGCTGTCTATAGATGATAGCAATAAATAGTGTTAATGCTGACTACTGCTGACAGCAACAAAGAATGTTTATGCTGTCTACAGATGATAGCAATAAATAAGGTTTATGCTGTATACTGCTGACAGCAACAATAATGTTTATGCTGTCTATAGATGATAGCAGTAAATGTGTATGCTGTCTACTGCTGACAGTAACAAAGAAAGTTTATGCTATCTATAGATGATAGCAATAAATAGTGTTATACTGTTTACTGCTGACAGCAACAAAGAAAGTTTATGATGTCTATAGATGATAGCAATAAATAATGCTTATGTTGTCTACTTCTGACAGCAACAAAGAATGTTTATGCCGTCTATAATAGGTGATAGCAGAAAATAATGTTTATGCTGTCTACTGCTGACAGCAACAATAATGTTATGCTGTCTATAGATGATAGCAATAAATGTGTATGTTGTCTACTGCTTAGAGTAACAAAGAATGTGTATGTTATCTATAGATGGTAGCAATAAATAGTGTTATGCTGTTTACTGCTGACAGCAACAAAGAATGTTTATGCTGTCTATAGGTGATAGCAATAAATGTTTATGCTGTCTATAGAAGATAGCAATAAATAATGTTTATGCTGTCTACTTCTGACAGCAACAAAGAATGTTTATGCCGTCTATAATAGGTGATAGCAGAAAATAATGTTTATGCTGTTTACTGCTGACAGCAACAAAGAATGTTTATGCTGTCTATAGGTGATAGCAATAAATGTTTATGCTGTCTATAGAAGATAGCAATAAATAATGTTTATGCTGTCTACTTCTGACAACAACACAGAATATGTATGCTGTCTATAGATGATAGCAGTAAATCATGTTCATGCTGTCTACTGCTGACAGCAACAAAGAATGTTTATGCTGCGTATAGATGATAGCAATAAATAATGTTTATGCTGTACATTGCTGACAGTAACAAAGACTATTTATGCTGTCTATAGATGATACCAATAAATAATGTTTATGCTGTCTATAGATGATAGCAATTAATCATGTTAATGCTGTCTACTGCTGACAGCAACAAAGAATGTTTATGCTGTATACTGCTGATAGCAATAAATATTGTTTATGCTTTCTACTGCTGATAGCAATAAAGAGAATGTATGTTGTTGTTGATGATAGCAATACAAAATTATGTCTACTGCGTGAAGCTCATAACTAAAAACCGAAAGGATAGCACGTGTTGTGATTTATAGAGGTTTATTTGATATGAACTGCTCAGAGGTAGTACAGGAAAGCAGAATAACTTGCTCAAGTTTCAGATGACTCAAATCGAGGGCTTAGTACCATAAGGCATTATCTCTAATAGTTGCTGGCTGTTTAAATGAATTAGGCTAGCATATGCTGAGCAATTGGTTATAAACTAAACATAACTCAGAGCAGCTATTGCAGATATGGTCATTTTGTTCACATATAATAGGCACTTGTAATAGCTGCCATATGTTACACTTCTGGTGCTGTATAGTACACCCTTGTGCCAATACACTTTTTACACATAGCAGCCGTTGTAGATAAGACCTATTGGCTCTAAACCCTCGAAATAATGAAACGTTCGGTACAGTCAAATTTTACTCGTGTATAGCCAATAGGCCTAACACTAACAGGCTTTTATCCATGTTATAAAAAAAAAAGTGCCCCCCGAAATGTCACGTACGGATCATTATAACTCGAGTGCAGAGTGATTTCACCGTATCACATAGAGGCCTAAACATTACCCAAGTCCATTATATTTTATTTGGTTAACGCACGTGCATTATCAAATTATTAGTCTTATTGACGCGAGTTGTAAAGAAATATTATTAGAAAAATTGAGAAATTACCTTCAGCAATCACTCCATTAATATTTAATAAACACATCAAAATTGCCACTTACTGCTTGGTGTATACCATGTCCAAGCGTGTGAAATCGAAAGAGCCATTACTCGCGGCTTAATTTTACCAAATTGTTTGGTGGAAAGACCGAAAAAGGCAATAAGCTTCGTTTTGGATGGGCAATGAAACCAAATTAAATCACGGTCTGTGGTACATTATCATGTAAATGATAATAATAATAAGAAGCCATTGTTATGAGTAGGACTATTTATATGTTCACATTGGAGAAGTGTTATGAGTGCCTTACCGTTCGATTCCTATGATGAAAGGAGGAGTATCCATACGAAACAAGGATATCCTTATACAGACCACATATATAAGAGGCCCTACTGTTTAGAAAATAGCCCAGTCGATCTAAAATTGTGCAGCTTGGGACACACTTATCGCACAGGTATTTCATTTTAGTATTATACAAGCAGCGAAACATATATATCACCCGGCCTACTTAGTCTTCCAAAATTAATAAGTAAGCCTGCCGCGCGAACATCATTGCTAAAAAGTCATTCGAGATTTTTAGAGTTCTGATCCTCAGTGAGTTGACCAAGTCAATGGGTTAATTCTGCTTCACGGGACAACAATCCTTGTAAATTGTAAAGAGAATAAACCTTAGGAAATATAAGAGGCGCTGTGTCGTCATGCCGTTGGCTACTTTCTCTACCAAATAGTTCTGAAGCCTGATATCAAGTGATCATCATCGGGCGTTTTCACTCTTCAATGCACTATCTGCGATCTGGTTTGGCGACGACGGCGGCGGCGTCCCAATCTCATCACCGTAATCATCATCTCAATCATCACCGACCGCCCAGCCCTGCTTCACGAGTCACTTGTTCGCTTGCTTGGGCGATATTTGATTGGCACTCGACTGCATTGACATTCCCATCAACTAAAGGAGTGGTTACACACAAACCCCGGTTACAAACTCATTACACAATGGCTAATTGCAACAACTTGTCACTCACAATGCGCAGTCTCAGATAAACTCTATTTCGACAGGTTGTGAAGATGTCTTGTGTAAAGCCACCAAAAAAATGACACATGTTTTTAAACAGGTAAATGATAATGATGAGGCCGAGGCCAAGCCATTAATATCAACTTTAGGTATAAACTGGATACATTTAGTTGAATTTATTTACTATGGTGATAGAGATTGCTCGGATGTCTACTGCTTCCTGATGATGAGCACCGTTATGCATAAGATTGATTGTAGTGGTCGATAATACACATCTACTAAGTGAGATACATCTGATTTTCACATCTTCAGAACTCGGATAGTACTTTATTATTTCATCGAACAACTTGAACTTGAAATTGACTTTTTATATTAAAGCGGCTATTTTATATTACCAAGTATCTGTGAGTGTTAAACGCACATTTTTGTCGTCAAGATGCCTGAGATGAGCAGCGAGACGGCAATGATGAGCCACGCGATACGTGCCATGACGGTACCCCGTCCTATGGTCAGCGCATCGGCAATATCGCCAACTACCGCTACGGCACCGCAAAGGACCTCATTCGCCATCCATGAATTATTGGGGCTTGGACGAGACACCCCTCAACCGGCACCAAACACCCCACCCCGAGACACATCAGCCGCGGCCATCTTACGTGGTTCACCCGCCGCGGTGATACGGGCCCATCACTTCCCGTCAGTGGTGACGAGTTTGCACGGCATTCCCCCTGCCGCTCTGCCGTTATATTTTGCCAAGCCACCTGCATTTGATCCCAGTTTGGCATTTGCTATGCAAAGCAGACTTTTTCCTCCACATCATCCGTTTTCACCACCATTAGACCTGAATACAGGTAAGTTTTTGACAACAAAAATGGTTCTTTTCACAATTTCATAATTGTTAGAAGAAGCAAGAATTAAAAATATCGATGCATGATCGATACCAAATTAGTTATCAATCTTTTCAATATCGTATTGCTAATCTAGGAAGCAATATTTTGTGTAACTTTTTCCGTTTTGCCTTCTGAACTTTGAACTAAACTTTAACATCTTAAAAATACTCGCATATGATGATTAATAGGCCTACCACCTATTTGTTTAGCCTGTAGACTAGAGTGACCACAGTGGGTCATAAAATAGGACTCATGTATCAGATGAAATTGAGAGAGACCCGGGCGAAAGAGATTATGCATTTTGCCTATGTTCATGTGTTTGTTCCATACCGTTCAACATGTTCAATATCACAGAGAAAGAAAGGCGAGGATCGAAAGGGATTCAATGCCCACATTTTCGGTAAATCGGGAACTTCGGTTCACGCCGAATTTCGTCATAAACGGCTTTATGGACAAACTGTATAATGTTCCAGCACTTAAAATGCTTTCAGCATTCAGTCATTTAAACCATTCATATCTTATTATAATTCAGTTTCATGAAACAATTTAATTCAATTCAATATTTATTTTCCATCATATCAAAATAGACAACAATTTAACAAGTAGGCCTAATATGAATGGAGAAGAAACAACTAAAAGCAAAAAGCCCGGCGATGTTACACCCCCGTAAACAAATGCTTCATTCGTCTCGTAGCTCCCTTATGGCCGTAACACGTGTGGGAGGTAGAGTTGAGTTGTACTAAAATAAAGCATCTTGTAATGAAAACATAACCTTTTTCCATAAGAGACTAACTTTTAAACCTAATGCAGGCCCTTGGACGCGAGCTAAAGTTTGATCCAGTGCCTTTACAATTCAACACTTTTGTTCAATTGTTCTAAAGTTAAATGTTCCTTAGACCAAATGAAATGACCAGATTACATTAGATGTATTATTCAAGTCAAAAATAATGTACACATTGACAATGCATAGGCTAATTGCTATAACTTAAAATAAAAATGGTTTTAATCTGAAATTAAAGTTCACCAAAGTAAAAAAGCTTTCTCTTTATTTGCATAAGTATGCTTTTTAAGCGTAATTTATATTCAAGATAAACGGATGGTTTTAAAAGTCTAAACAAAATTATTTCGTATCTTGACAGAACACATAATATGGCGATGGTTGCAACAACCAATCAGGTTAGGCCTACCATTAAGATTCTACAGATTTTATGCTACGTTTTTAACTTAAGCTAATTTAGTTGAAACAAAATTTGACGGATTATATAACTAATAATGTCTGCTCAAAGTGAAGGAAGCTCGTTTATAAGAGCTTTAACGGGAAGAATATATAAAAGAGCTATAGGGAACTGAAAAGAGTATTTCGATAGTTTTAAGCAAACTTCCGAAGAAATCAGAAAAAGAATAGTTTACGCCAATGGTAACTTAGGGTGTCTATCGATAGATGATATTGCGAGAAAAACTGTTTGATTGCTGGTCCTCCAATCAAAATAAAAGTTGACAATGTCGGTTAAAAGGTCAGATACCCCTACATCTAGTTAATTTAGCTCCAATATCAATTTCTATTAAGACCCAGGTTTTTAAAGCCACGTTTTGTACTTGGCATCTATCATGTATACATATAGGTGCAGAGAAGCTCTAATGTGCGTAAATACAACTTATGATACTGCACACTGGGTATACGTTTCTTCCCATTGTGGCACGAACGTTAACATTGTTGGGATAAACCAGAGGCCAAGAACTATAGTTTATATATAATATAGACAAACTTTAATGCTCCGTTGACATGTCAATTGCCTGAAAACGTGGCCATTGGAGCTATACACAGTAGGTAATTTATGAATCATATCATTTAATACTGAGAGTAAGGTATATATTCTGAGTTGAGATTTATGTATAACTTGTTAGACTTTATGATTGGTCTTTATTATAGCAGGTTGTTAATTGCGTGAGACGTGAAAATTGAGACCCATCTAATCCATCGCCTCTTACATCTTTCACAGCTATAATTAACGATTAGCCTTATTTAACAGTGTTAAAATTCACAGTTTCAATGTCAAGTTCAAATATTATATGTTACAGGTGCCCTAGCAGGACTTAATTTAAATATTATAATTTGATACCGATAGACATCATAATCAAAATATTAAGGGCTAAAGGGTTAAAGACAAAAACAGAAATAAAGTAATTATTAAGAAATTGCACCAACAAACATGCTTTATCAGATGTTTAAACTGCAAAATGTAAAAGCTACATATAGTATGGCTAATTCTCTCTTTCAAATATGTTTTACCCATTACAATATATTTCAAGATATTTAGGCTATCAATCATAATTTCTTTTTGAAGTATTATTCTACCATTAAAATGTGCTGACTTCTACCGAAATTTAACAAAGCTGTGACAATAACTGACATTTTACAAAATCCTCAAATTACGGATATGAAACGTAATTTTCGCCTGAAAATATTGAACATTTTGTGCCCGATATTTAATCATGATTATTGTAAAACACATCATTCATTTTAAGACTGTAGAATAGGCAAGGACACATTACCGTTACAATTAGGCCTACATAATCGGTCGACTTTTGCGTAAGATGGCGCGGCTGATTATAGGTGTCTCGGGTGGGGTGTTTGGACTTCTGGTTGGGCGTCTCGTCCAAGCCCCAATAATTTATGGATGGCGAATGAGGCCTAATACACCTGTGTTAATATTACGCCTCGCAGCTCTTAATAGTATTTCCACAACACGTGCATGAAGTGTCCGTTAGTAAACAATCAAGGTGTCGGTTGGTAAACACTTCTAATTGGCTCAACAAATCACGCTAATCACTCATTCTATTGTTTATTCACTCAAAATATTGACAATTTTACCGGTGTGTTTAAACCGGTATGTGTACTTGACTTCAGGTGAAATAAGATACACTAATGTAGTCGAATAGCGGTGTGTGCAAGTCTGCCAATTAACAAGTCTAATTAAGACCCGGAATTAAGAAAGGTGATGTTAAGATGTGGTGGAGCACCTGTGTCTATTTAACTGATACACTTTTAGTAGGCAATGTTTTATGTTTTGGAGGCTTAAATCATTCATTTCTTTTAACTCTTATTTCTAATAAATAAACTTCCTGTGAGTGGGGCAGAACAAGTTACCTGTTATCGTGCTGGAACCTATAGGGACATGAGTTTTTTTGTGACAGGTAACAGACCCGTGATGATCCCTATCAAAAGTGCGCGTTATCAAAAGAACCCATCAAAAGGATTGGAAAATAACCAACAATAGTCCTTTACGACCTTTTTGGAACTATTTTGGTTCAATGAGGGAACAATAGTATAGGTTTCATATAGAGGATGTTTTAGAGACACATTCGCTAATAGAGTGTTTGAACCTTTGAAGCGAAAAATATAAACCATTCAATTGTTAATTGTGAATTTTAAGGGAGCATAAATGTTTTGACACCCTGTTATTAGAAAATTATATCTCAAGCTATATATCTTCTGAAGAACAAATACGCATAATGCCCTTATAATCATGATCCTTTTGACAATATTCTTGATATGATAGAGAGGTTATCAGTATAATCAATGAATTTCTCGAATATCTTTGGTATAATTGATGTTGAAACCTTTTTTTGTTTATGTCGCTGTAATATATCTGGCGTGATATATGCTATGAACCAGTGATAACATTATAAACCTCCTCACAAAAAGTATCGAGACACTTAAAAATGAGCCAATAATTAACGGCCCAAAAGGGTATGGATTAATCGAAGCAAATAAACCAGTGCATAATTTTGTTCTGCGTATTTTGACACCTCGATTTTTGAGATGCGATGTTGCGTAGCGGAGTTATTGTAATTTCAATGGTCGTAAAGTCCAGATTCAAAAGTGACAATCATGTTTAAGCTTTACACACGTGTACAAAAATGCTTTATAGGGATGATTGTCACTTTTGAAACTGGACCTACGACCATTGAAATGGCAATAACTCCGCTCCGCAACATTGTATCTCAACATTCGAGGTGTCAAAGTAGTACATGTATGCAGAACAGAATTACGCACTGAGTTATTTGCTTCGATTAAACCATACCCTTTCAGGCCGTTATTTATTGGCTCATTTGTTAATTGTCTCGATACTTTTTGTGATGAGATATATACATTATGGAAAGAACATATACTTCGTAGTATACGTATGCACATGTGTCAATCATACTGGTGTTCTATTATAAGGTACGCCCATCAATGTAATGTACGTCTACTGAAAATAGCAATTTTGCTTTCTACTGAAAATATCAACTTTGCTTTCTACTGAAAATAACAATATAACTATAATTTTGCTATCTTCAGAAGATAGCCATCATTTTACTAATATAGCAATAGCACTTTATAACGCGGTGGCACTACAGATTAATTACAATGACGTTATGTTGACTATACATTTGATGACTTTATAAATGTTGTCAGTCTATAGTATCATAACATAACAAACAAATTTGTGAAATTCCCTAACTGAAAGGTTCTTACCACATTAACGAAAAACAAAATATGTAATATTTAAAGATATTTTCCGTAACACGTTTTTGTTAACATACAACCTTTATTTTGCCTATAGATTAACTTGGCTGCGTTAACCATTTGTTAACTTGACACGATCACTTTGTGTTATTGAGTACAGGGATGGGAGGTTTATAATGTACATTATTATCAAAAGCTCCAAAGGCGACGTCCGCATCACAAGTATAACTTTACTAGCTCTAAAACATACTCCAATATTACACTCAAATTCGATGTAAAATCTGAATTATCTTATTAGAAGAACCTGACAAATTTTATTTATATATTTATTTGACACTGACACCGGACGTATCCAATACTAATTCGCCATTATACCGACGGGCATTAGATCTTCATAAGACATGGTGATCTTGCGTAACCCCCGGGTCGACACTCTGAACAAGAGGTTGAAACCCTCGGCGCAACACGGTCTTTCCATGGTTTTAAGCAAACTGATACTCGCGTTGGGGAGTAAGTCTTCAAGGTACGGTAAGAAAAAAATGCCGTGTTTTATAGCATAAATTCGCTAACACCTTCCTAATGAAAATTCTGAGGTGCAAAATGACAGGCTCATGCCCCTGAAGAGCGTAAACGTATCGGGCGGACACGGCTAACTTGCCGCATAGATGTAATCCAAAGCTACATAGCGCACTTTCAGTGTACCACTATTTCAAAAGGCACTTCTAGGGCTAATTCATCTATCGTTTCTTTGGCTGGCGCGCCTTTTGGGAGTACGTCTGATTAAGACTACAGCGAGGAAACATCTGAGAAACCCAATATGCAAAGTTCGATATAGACATCTTTCGGTAATTGGGGGGACAGTATAATGGCTTTATGTATCTGTGTTGTATACGTCAATCGGGATTCAATACACTGCTATACAGTACCATAATCGAGAGGTATGCGAAGTTGTGTATCGTCAGAAATTTTGCTAATTTAGATAAAATGCATTTTCATATTTACTTTCTAACAGACGTGTGTCACAAAATATTTAACGCGCCATTACTGCATTTTGAGATGAAAATAATATGAGACAATTTCGGACACAATTGTAAGTCATGTTGTCCCCCAAAATAACCCGCATGACTAAACATACTAAAATGCATCTAAATGTATTTTCCCACAAAGATCTAACTCTAAAGCTAGGTTTCTAAAACTATCAATGTTCTGTGGTCTACACAGTCTTGAACAGACAAACAACAGCTTCTGGGGAGTGTTGAAGCAACCCGTGCAATAACACGGATTAAGTAATCCGAAATTGCTCGCTAATAACGCCGTCAGCGGGGTTTCGACTTAATTTTTGTGCCCATTGATTTGGCGCGGGTTATTTGGGGGGCTCTTTCACCATCGTGTTAATTCAATAACAACTCGGCTCGCAACAGAAATCAAATTACACTTTTTTTACATGTTTCAATTCGGTAAAGTGATTTAGCCCAAAAGGGGCAAACGATGGCCAATGAGCGACTGGTCATTTGAACTTGCCTTTAGATTGGCTTGCGCGCGCTGCATACACATGGAGTCATCATGACCATTTTATGGGATATTGGTGTGTTTTACGCTCGGAAATAGCCTCTCTGAAAGCAAAGCACAATTATTTCCGTATGTGATTCCTGATCCGCTTTACGTGTTGCGCAAGCTAAAGTTGGCGGGTTCCTGTTGCAAGCCGCCAGCGATATAGAATCCATTTACGGGAAAGCCAATTTCTTGTTCGGATTTCTTGACACTTACGCTCTTTACACTCACTTATTTATATAAAAAAGGTGTATGCAAGACTTAACAGTTGTTAAATATTGCTACAGCTATAGTCTTTGTGTAAATGCATCTTCTTAAAACAAGAACACGGGTCAATGTGTACAGAGTAGATTGCTACATCTCAGCTAGCATAACACAATGTTGACATTGTTCTAAGAGAAAATACCTTTCTGTTCCAACCATAAGTCAAAACATTTACTACATCATTATAGGACTACTGTCCCAGTCCGTCCATGCCTTGGATTACACATTGGTGTATATAATAGGCCCCTGGCAAACAGTCACAAAAACTAAGACACGTACTGCTATATTAAAAAAGTTACATACTACTATCTTCAGTAGATATACCTGCTGTCAGTAAAAAGCTACATACTGAAACGTAGTATTTATTAAATGACCTAAAGAGGCCTATATAATTCATACGGAGTGGGATCAGTTGATAAACATAAACAACGCAGTTGTTGTACTGTGCTGCTATCTTCAGTAGATAGCTAAGATGAATAGCGCGATGGCACACTGTGTTGTCTTTATTGCTCTTTAAGCAGCAACTATCATGCCTCTTCATATAGCCCATTAAAACACACGGTCGTATCCTTTACACGTGTTATCGTGTATTGATGTTCAGCTAGCTAGACAATATCGATTCCTGATTATGAATTGTTGAATTAAGTTCAAATCTTCATATAGTCTTTAGGTAAATAATTAATTGCTATTTTCTTTGGTTTTTATGAGTTGACGAAGAGATTTACAAAAGGGAGCTTAGGCCTTCTCTTTGCATCACTTGAGATTTGTTTTCAGGAAACTTGATAAAATCGAGAAGAAAAATATGTACTATGCATTATCTGCCGTGTATCGATTACTAACAAGAGTAGCTTGATTTAATTAACTCATATACCGCAACTTTTTAACACCCAATTTGATTACTAGAAACTCTATGATACTATAAGTAAAATTTACGATTTACCGCCAGAAGTTTACACCGGTTTTGTATTTCGCTAGCCTTTCGGGTCGCCGACGGTCGTCCAGTATATATACCCTTGTATAGTATAGTAGCCTATCCAAAATCACCGACAATTCTATAATTCTATACCTTTTTTATGAAACCTAAAAACATATCTTTCACTACAACCTTGCGGTGAATTGTGACACATGATCAGCGCAACCACTTACGCTTAACAATTATTTCACATCATTTATAAGTCGCAAAAACCCACCCCTCCTACCTAATCAAATTGATCAAAAACCGCGTACAGTAATATCAAGATTAGTTTAATTATGAGCATGTTTAACAGAAATAGCCCGCGAGTAAGTTCCACATGTATGCCACGTTCATGGTGAGCTCGGCGCGGCTATTCATTCAATTATCGTGATTGCAAATTGCATCGCGAGTTGCTATCCCCCGCCCGTTAGTACATAGTTTTGTCAGCGACGGGGCGCGAAAGCGACGAGACTCACCTACTAGGTCAACTTGTTAAAACTAAAAAGGCTAGTTGGATGGTGCTTATTTTAAACAGCGTTTGTCGCCTGTTTCCAGTATGTTGTAAGGTTATTGATTTCTAGACTAATCGAGTTAAGACTTCGTGCCCTTAGGATGTTTGTTTTGGCTGAGTAGTGAGTGGCATCGTCCTGATAGTAACGGTTTTGTTCTAATCAGCGCGTTTCATACAGTGTTCATTTTTTTCTCTTTACACGAAGAAATCTAATTTAATACTAATTTGACGGGGTATCTGATACACATAAGAAGAGGGTCCTTTCTCAACATTGACATAGTAGAAAGTGTATTGAATTGATCTACAAGTCTCATGTATAGAGCAATTAGGCTTGTAAGAAATTCCATATCGAGTTATTACGTCTTTGCTATCTACTGAAGATAGCATGCAAGTAAAAATGATCATATTATTGAAACTTATAAAACATCATACTGAACCACACGTTTTAGCTATCTTCTGAAGACAGCAATAACATCCCCATATCAAACTACAATTCCTAACTATCTACCGAAGATAGCAATTATAAGTTATCATTATAAAATATAAGCCTAACTAAACTACAACTCTTTAAATCATTCAATAATTGCAATAATTATATCCATCTAATAAAATGTAGGTCTACATTTAACATACCACCACGTCTTAAATGGTTAGCATGACAATCATGACAATAGTAACAATACATTATATTAGGCCCCTCTTCTATCAATACGGTCTCATGATAATTGCATTAGCGTATACTGAAGATAGCAACATAACGTAAAGGAAATCTGATGTATGTATTACACCCACCCTTCCGAAAATTGTGTATAAAGGACTCAGCTATTAAAAGCCCATTTGGTCAATGCAGGGCCACATATCTACCATGCAACATAATAAGCTAATAATAGCTAAAATCAAACATCCCAAACCATATTTCTCATTTGCTGAGTTAGTTTTATCGATAATATTTTCGCGTAGCGATCGAGACATCATTCAAAATATAAACATGCCACTGCCATAGGCTATTTGATCGCCTCTTCCTTAGACATCCGCATCAATTGGCTTTTCCTAAAGGTAGTCAATAAGTGACTTTTCCTTTCCAAGTGGCATATCCTATTGAGATGACACTTATATTTGATGCTCTCGAGCTTGTTTGAGACACGATCAACAGTGACAGACAGCCAGTAAAATACAGTTAAGGCGAAATACATGCTGTGTTTAGCTATCATAATGTTCTCGCCTTCGGTTTATGAGAAATAAAGGTATAGCTGTATACACACATCGATATGCAGAATAATAAAAGGCCTTATACCTCACTCGGTTTATAATCTAAATAAGGTGGGTTTTTTAAAAATAATGTGATATATTTGATTGCTTCTGTAGGCTTAGATGTAAATTGTCGTAAACCGAATATGTTCCTGCATAATCTCAATCATAATAGGCCTATGTAAAAAGGGTATAATTTAAAATAACTTTTTTTCTTGGGTCAACTTTATACCAACTGAAAAGGGGTTAAATTTGACTATTTTCTTATCATTTACTACCCGTTATGTGTCAAATGACCAAGAAAATGGTAAGAAATGACAAGAAAACGATTAACATTTAATTGTTTTTAAGTTTGTGTAACCATCTGACCATGATGGTAATAGTTGACATTAAAAAGGGGTAATTTGACTTATTGTTAAGTGCGTGGACATTTAGCATGTTTAGTCAAAAGGCAAATTGAAGATCCTGTTAGAATGTTGTGTAGACATTGATCAACGATCCGTCAACAAAGTTGCAACATATCTGACCTTACGCCACAACATTTTTCTATATACCGCGATAGTCAAAACGCCGACTAGGTTTCAATTCCGCATGAATTATATAGATAAATATACTCCAGGCTATCTTGTCCCCTTGGTACTGAAACAAGAGTCCTGCGGTACTATCATGTCCTAGGATTTCTTTGTTGTACTTTCTAATTATCCTTTCGACAAGACGGAAAGGTGAAACTGTTGTAGTGGCCGGGCTAATTTAACAAGAAGGTGCTGCGCGTGATTGCCTGGGGCGATTAAAAGGCATGAAACGTCTTTGGGGTTCAGGTTTTATACATAGACATCTCAATCATCAAAGTTATTTTTTTTAATTGTACGTGGAATTTAAATCTAGAATTCCTATAATTGAAATTGTATACATATGTTCATTTGAATGTGCAAAAAGGTCTTAGTAGGCTTTATAGCCATATGCATGATAAATTAATATATACTTGATTCTGGAAATTACATCTATGCCTAGTTATAGTTTCGAGCCAAATTGGAACATAGGCCTACCCAAAAACAATGATTATCAAAATGCATATGAAGAAAAACGTGTGGAATCACTCAGGCATTAAACAGACATTGTGCTATCTTCAGTAGATAGCAGACATTCTGATATTATTGCTATATTATAGATATCATGACCAGATATCATGCAGACCTGCTATCTTCAGTAGATAGCAGGTACGCGTGTGGATCCAATTATAGCTTATGTATCTTTATACATAAGCTATAATACACCATATACAGTCATGGGAGTATCAAGATTTGTTTATTTATATCATACCGTGTAATTGTGTATTTGTGTCTGTGTTACAACACAGAAAACGATACATTTCAGGTATACAGTTTGTAAGACTTTTCCACTATTACATTATTAACAGTATAGATATCCGCCCATTGACATTCTATTTGGAATAATTGAGTTAATTATTGGTCTAGTACAATGATTTGACCACAATGTTCCATGTGTATTTAGATAAATGACTTCATTGCACGTTTCTTGATTCAACTATAGCCTATATAAGCCTTAAGGGCATTTACAGTATATGTAATGGGCAGAAATATAACTCATGAAGTAAAAGAACACGGTTCATCAGTGTGCACTATTAAAAGAATATCAGTAGCTAATTACAATCAAATTGAAATTAGTTCTTTAATTCATGCGCAATATGGCCTCATTCAGCTCAATAATAAGCGCACTACGCTATATTGATCGGATGTGTATGTGTGCATGGTGTGATTTCCTCAAATTGCGGTAATTAAAAAAATCGAGAGAAATTACTCTTATTCTCCCGACGGTGATATCCCGCGGCAAGCAATAAATTAATGATAAAAATGACCCGATCCTCACGAAATACTAACGCCGTACTATTCACTGCTCTGCACCATCCCCGGACTAAACTATCGTAATTAAGTTAATGCTGTGCGCGTTGCGAGTCGCACCACCGCACCACAAATTGAACGGTGCTTGTGATGGTGTTACAGGGACAGTACGCTGGGGCGTCGCATTGAGAAAGATTGCAAACGCGTGTTTCCCGCGGTTCTGTTTTGATTAGGGGTTGTGTGTAATACCAAAGGGTGGTATTTAAACATTGAGTATAATATCCTTGCATCCGTATACATAGCAATTATTTAATTACAGTTTCTATTGTCTATTTTGAGCAATGATTAAAGTCCACGGGGGTGTGCTGTGGGGTGTGCTGTGGGGTCTCATCGTTTTCGCCATTCCCTGGCCTGATTGCTAATTCTGTAATTGCTTGAGTGTATAAGCATGACATCTGGCACTTGGGACATCATTTTTGTGGGTAGGAATGTACAGTATATTATAAGGCCTCTCTGATCTGGAATTATAGACTTATAGCATAATTTCCGTACGGAAATACACACGTATACTACTGCGGAGTCATATTTGACTACGTAGTTAAGTATAGCGCATACCTTTTTATAATTTCAACAGGTATGATAATTTCTTTAAAAAATCAGTTCGGGAAATGACAATATCCAACATCGAAAAATATAACAAATTCCTAGCTGAACCGTAGCTATTAACAGCCGTTTGGTGTAGAGATAATGATTGTGCTATCTACCGGAGATAGCTGCGGTGGCGTGATTCACGATATTGTTATTATACCGTGAATGGCGATGATAGAAGTTGCTATCTACTGTAGATAGCACTCAGCTAAAGCCAGATAATAACAGTTTGCTATCTACTGGAGCTATAGCAACAACATGTTGCCATGTTACAAGACAATACAGGCTTGTTTGAAATTCTAAAACTGTTTTGAATGTTAAACATCTTGGCATAAAGCATAGACAATTCTGAACAATGTGTATCGGCCGTTCTCAAAATTATCAGGATGGTAAAAATGGGATAAAGGCCTAAACAAAATCGTGCACATTCATACAGATAGGCTATACACACTTTGATCAATTTCATGATTATAAATTCGACCTATATACCTATATGTTACAACAAATCAATCTAATTTGATCAAATAACAGTATTATACCTCATTTCCCCCTCATTTAATGTAATAATTTTTGGGTCACATAACTTTTAACAAAAAGGCAATTATAAAATGTCAAAAATGCTCCTTATGTTCTATCCGTCACGAGCCTGGGCATGTCTTGCAATGTTTAAACACGTGACGGAATACATGTATACATGTATTTGTACACATTATTGAACATTATGGAAAAGGAATTGCTTAACTCATTTTTAATTGTATGAATCATATTTGCCCAAAATTCTGAAATGCTGCAAGTAAAATACAACGTCTGTTCATAAATTATGATTGAGATTTTTGTAATGTTTTTATTGTTACAAATTACACTTATAATCAGATTATAATGATTTCAGCCCTGAAGACCTTTAGTAATCTCTTTATACCAAACAATGATTAATTAGGGTTTAATATTCAAAGTGGATATTTAAAACCCCACTAATTAACTTCTGCTAACCGTGCTAACCACGTGAATATTGTCACAAGCCCAAAGGAGTTTTAAAAAAACCCAAATAAACTTAAAAACCCCGTTTTTAGATTTTAGTTAACAGTACTTTTCGGAGAAGGGGTAGTTTTTAGTAATTATTTTTTGTCATTAGACTTTCATTATCAGAAGCAGCAAAGTGAAATATTACGTGGACCCATATTTTTGTAATCTTTTTTTCAAGACTACACTCAAATTGATTAAAGTGAGATGAGTGCAATTTTTGTTAATGCGGTTTAAATTTTGTATAGTTCTCTGTAGATTAAGAATTTTCTGACAACATTACGTATAAAATAATCACTTAATATGCAATTAATTATGAAGATTGGAGGGCAGGGACAAACATGCCTATAAACAAGTGAGTACCGTTCAGGTAACCAAAGAAAAAAAGACAAGAATCTCATCCTTTCAAATTTAAAAAAAAAATAAAAAATAAAAATGAGTATAAAAGCTTGGCGCACTACTTTCCTAACATATGGGCTAAACACTGTTTTATTGACGTACCCAAAATTAATTGAGTTCGAAAAATTCATTAACGAACCGTGATGCGGGTCTAGCGTTAATGGCCAACTACACAGCATAAAGTGACGGAATTGCAACGTGTTACTCGTGCCTAAATTATGACTTCATTTAAGCTTAATTCAATCACTGTTTTGGGTCACCACGACATGTCTATCGCCAAAACGCCCTATTTCTTAATGTCTAATTATTACCGTGGTAACGTTTAGCCATCACCGGGAGACACATGCATAGTTGTACACGTCTTTGAGATGGTAGCGGTGTATAGAGCAACATGCAACAATTTATATAATCGGGTAAAATCGCGCAGGTGATTGAATCAAATACAACACCATTCAAGGACAAGGTGGAATTTGAAAACATGTTGGAACCCGATTTTTTTAACCTTTTTATATCAGCATTTTGTGGGTTTGAAAGCTATTTAAAGCATGTTGAGAAACAGTAGTTTGATTGCGTTATGTTAAAACAAGACAAATGTGTAAATAAATGAAGTCAGTTAAGCATTATTATTAACTGTCCATTATAATTTATTATTATTATTATATCTTTTTCGTCTAACAACAACTACAAAATCCCCATATACTTTAAAAAGTTCACTTTGTAAGTGTCTCGCAAAAGATTCGATAGACTAAATCTTGAGTCTTTATGATAGAGGAAGACATTTGTAATCCAGTCAGAGGCATAATATCTGGGAATATGTTCATATTTTGTTCGTGAAAAAAAAACCCAATAAAATGTGAGTAAAAATCTCTTCGAGTGCATAAGACAAACACAAAATCATTTAATATGGCATCATGATGTTATACGGGTTATCAGAAGAAACATAACGCCATTATTATGCAAAGGAATATAGGCCTAAGACTAAATGGTTAGTATCTGAACATATATAGCTATACTCATTCACCTTTATTCTATTCCAAATTGTTATGTTTTAGATATAGACGACGATGATTCTTGCAGTGGTAGTCCGGATAGAATTTTTGGGCGACCAGGTAACAGTGCCGCGGCCTCATTGATGGCTAAGAAGAAGCGTAAGAAGCGAAGACACAGGTAGGCTCACAACTTCAGAATATTAAAGGTTAAATATGTGAATTCCACGACAGGTGTCTGCCTTAACACTTTCCACGCGGCAGGCAGCTGCAGACGACATTCTAAAATTTCACAAAATGTTTCAAAAATTTCAGAATTATTGAATTTCATTACCATATTTGGAATCACCTTGAGAAATACATTACAATAAGTACAAACATGCCTAGTATTAGTTCAGTAATCCTTAAGATAGACTTTGAAAATTGGGAAAGGTTTCTGAAATATCTGTTTTGTATATGGTAAAACTAATAGCCGCGTAGAAAGTGTTAAGAAAAGCATGAATCCATGCTCTGCTTGTTGACCGAGTTTCATCATGCTTGTTATGTAAATGTACAGATTTCAATATTTTCTTTGTCTGATATTGGACATGTTTTGAGGGTTCTCATAGCCTTCCATAATACTCTGTAAATTACGAACAGAATAACGAATATTGCAATGAATATCACACCACATGCTATCTACTGAAGATAGCAATAGCAGTTTGAGCAATATACTATCTATTACTAAAGATAGCAACACTATTCCCGATAACCTATCCACATAAGATAGCAATTGGTTAAATTTTACGATAATAGCAACAGTCTGCTTAATTTGCTATCTACTGAAGATAGCAAATAAATCACGACTGTAGGCCTATGTATGCTGGGGGAAAAGCAACAGTTTGTGCAAGGTAATTTCAATAAAATAGCAAGATAGCAAAAGTTTGCATACATGCTATCTCACTGAAGATATCAAGAGATAGCACAATATGCTTTTGAGGATTACATGTGGCAAACTAATTTCTGGAACAATATGTGTTTTGATAAAACTGAACTTTGTGTGTGTAATCATCATGCACTTTTGTATATAAGTGAAAATACACAACAGATCATAACGTACATTTTCTTTTAGCCGTGTCATAATACGGTAGCCTATCCTTACAACAAAAGCCTGGTATTATTATGACTGCAAAGAGTTGTCAGCTTTTGGATAGAAAATACAATTTCCTTGATCTCATAGCCTGAGGCAGAAGTCTGAGGGTTTGTACATGCACTTGAAATACCTTGACTAAAGGCTTGGCAAACCTGGCAATCGTTAGTTAATGCCCTCGGGCTATAAAGAGTCAATCACACACTTGAAATGCGACAATGCGACATGGTGTATAAACAGTGTATAGAAAGATCATGGTTTATGATGTTTATAAATTGGGAAGATCAAGATATGATTCATTTATTTTAAAATATCTATACTTATTGGAACACGGATTTAATTAACATGATTAAGAACGCTGTTTCTATAATTGGCGTAACAATACCCGAAAATTCTTGTTTTATATCTTGACCGAATAAAATGAGCACTATGACTGACGTCACCTCTGAACTTGGGTGGCAACAAACTTATTTTATAATAGATTTAGGCTTAATATGACATATTTCATTCCCACGCAAGCCCTAACAAATCTCTTACCTCCATATGGTAAAATGTCAATAATGCTATTGCCCCCGTACAGTGGTGACTGCAGAGATAGAGCGTGCATTGCACACGCGCTATCAATGGCCAACAATCTTGACAGTGTGAGACCCAATGCCAAAACCCAACATTGCCAATTTCCCGCCAATTTCACAATGAACCATCAATATCAATTGCATTGGAACAACAACGAGTTGTTGCAAAGACAAACAAATTGGCCATCAATTCTTTATTTGATCGAGTTTATTAAATTGTGAGATCTAAAAACGGCTTGTTCTTGAGATTGGAATGATCGGTTTTTGTCGCACGTTTTCGCATCAACGAGTCCCCTTATTGGCTAGATCTGCATGGATTTCACCACCATGACCATGAACGGATAGAATACGGTAGTCGTGAATTGAGCCATCAAAAAAGTACATTTTTGATACCTGATACTCTCAGGTCATGCCACATACTTGTTAGCTTATTATGTCTCGACGTTTTGTCAAAACAAAATCCAAAGTTTGTTTAGATCACTCAAAAATATTTACTTTACATCCACGTTTACTGAAGAGGTTCAGTATAGCTCAGTTGACGGTTTGTGGTTATTGCATGGTTTTATCATACATTTGTGGCTCAGTTTGGGGCTCCAGTATCATGTATTTTCAGGTTATTTTGATTGAGACAAAGACGGTTATAACGGATTCCATTTTTTTTCTATTCTTTAATTTTAGGACCATTTTCACTAGTTACCAGTTAGACGAATTAGAGAAGGCGTTTAACGACGCACATTACCCTGACGTCTACGCTCGTGAAATGCTGGCACTCAAAACAGATTTACCCGAAGACAGGATACAGGTAGGTCTAGCTAACTACTATCCTTCAGGTTATTGGGTCTTTTTTTATGTATGTCTGGTCCTGTCACTGTTTGCTTTAAACTGCCTGTTCTCGCTCTCTGTCTGTTTCTCGGGGTTTTGTCTAATGTTAAGATGCCGTTTATGCATGTTGATTTGTTTTCTTTCTACACATGTATGTATGCATATTTTTTCAAATGATAAAGGGAAGTGTAGGCCTATAAGCAATGATTAAAATCATCCAGCTTAAATAATCATTTTGATGGGATCAGTTCTTTTTAATTGTCGTTTTTGGTTTGTTTTTTTTGTTTTTTTGGGGGTTAATTTTTTGTTTTTATGTTTTTATGTTTGTTTTTTTCTTTTTTCTTTTTAAATTTTGATTTTGATTTTTGATTTTGATTTCGATTTTGATTTCGATTTTGATTTCGATCTCAAATTCAAATTCAAAATTCGATTTTTATTTTTGTTTTTGTTTTTGTTTTTGTTTTGTTTTGTTTTGTTTTTTATTTTTATTTTTATTTTTATTTCGATTTCGATCTCGAATTCAAATTCGATTTTGATTTTGATTTCGATTTTTGTTGTTGTTTTGTTTTGTTTGTTTGTTTGTTTGTTTTTGTTTGTTTTTGTTTTGTTTTTTAAGGAATCGGTTGATGGGGCAAGAATTTTTAATAATCTATGCTGATATAATATCCAATGAGCTGACTGTTGTCATATTTATTTCGGTGGAAAGCCAATCCACTTATAGCTATTCAATGATCATCATGGGAATACGAGCTTTAAAGCGTTGCAACTATTTCTATTAGAGCTAATAAGATCTTAGGCAATATTGTTTTTCTGCTGGGAAATTAGCTTAGCGTGTATGGGCTACTGATAGCATAATAAGTTTTTTACTGCTGAGAGATATATCATGTTTATATCTTAGCTCACTAAGAAATGAATTAGCTCGATGTAAACTTCAGATTCCAACACTGTGTCGTGATAGTCGTATCATAGAGTGAGATTGCGTGCTAATGATGCGGCGTTTTAATAAGAGCCTACACCTATATGAAATTGGATATTATGTATATGATGAAATGAGATACTAAAGCCTCTTTCACGTTCTTGGTTGCCTAAATTGACAAGATAATGCCAAATATTCATCACAAATTAAGAGGCTTATTTTCATCACTTGTCGGGAAAGATGAGAGACGCGCGAAACGGCAGATTATCATGTACCCGATGCTAATGAAAATATAGCAGCCTTGTTTTTGATGTGATCCTCTTGCCAATTTCAAGCAGAATTGATTTTAAGAGGGTTGAGTTTCGGATCCCGATTTTCTAATTTCCGATGAGGAATGAGGTGTCATTTGAATTATCTTAAGTTTACGATAAAATGAGCAATTACGTGGCAATGTGAACTGTGTTAATCCTAACAAATAACCAAATGAGTTACAAGTAATGTAAAACTGCACATAAATGGCGAGTTAATGGTTTATTATGTAGATGGGTTCCTAACTAAAGCCCCTCAGATCAAATAGAGAGCGATGCATATACTTTTGGTGAATAAACACTGGTAAATTTAGGATACAACGGTCATAAAAGTTTAATTGTGTAAATTTCAAAGATCGGAACAATCCCCATACAGTTAGTATATATTCGTATTGCATATAGGCCTATATACAGTTTAATATAGAGGCGTATTGCATTCATATTTTCAGGGTATTTTGCACTTTTTGACATAAGCTTAACACTACAGGGGGTATAATATCATTTTACAGAGCAAATAAATGATTAGCAATTTGAGCGTGAAAAGGAGATTATATAGGCTTAGTGGGATTGATTTAAAATCAGCCGGCATATCATGGGGGACACGTAATATGTTAGCTAAGCTTTTATATTGATGAATGATGAGTGAGATGTGTTGCTATCTACCGAAGATGACCATAAAACATTGGCTTCTTAGGCCCATATGACCAAATATGTGGCTCAGCTTCTCGCATACTTACTCATCAACTTTGATTGAGCGGCTACTTTTTGGAGTTCTTTGTTGGTTATTATATTATTACCCGGTGTGCACATAGAAAGAATTGTCTTTACAATATTACGGGTTTTTACAGATGAAAACATAGTAAATATTTTACTTGTTTGCAAACATGTCTAAGCTTGCAGTATAATATGAAATAAATGTCCCAAAATATTGAGTTTCATTAAGTCACTGAAAACAAATTAATATTGTCCGAACAATTGTGAATGTCTTCAAACAAAGAAAGGGCAAAGATTTGGCAAATTAAAAATGATTTCACTCGTCCTTCCGCGTTCCGTTCAAGATTGGTATAAACCACAACGCAACAGCGTGTCACTGCATGATGTTGAGGCACATATTATCCATTTAACCAAAATAATCAAATATAATCTAATCCAATTTGATTTGTATGTGGAAAATATTTATTACGAATTAAACTTTATTAAGATTGAACTCGAAACAAGTTGAGACGGAACATTTTTTTTTCTCTTGAGAAACATATTACCTTTGTTTGGTTTTATGAGATTCAAAATCGTTTTTAATTATACTCTTATTCCGTGTCTTACCAATGTAGGTCTTTTCCTAATAAAGTCTTAATACAAAACTTGAAATGGTAGGAATGATGAATGGAACAGTTCATTTTGAACAGTTAAAGATCATTCATTCAAGTATTCAAATTTTGAAAATGTAGTTCTAAGAGTGTGCATTCATCACAAGGACAGTCTTTAATCATATTATATGTGAAGTAGTAATCACTGATGTTCATTAACGAATTGCAACTGTAAGAAACGACATTAAGCCCTATAAAACGTACATATAAATTGGGCAATCCCGTTCACAATAGATTGGACAATAATCATCCAGGCATTAACAACCACTTTCCGAAGCTCGTTATACTGACATTTTTTTGAAACTGAAAAGGTATTTTTTCTTCGATCCTTTTATTGGGATATGTGGGTCAGAATTGTAACCAGTGGTTTAAACGGGCGTGAAAACGAGTCAAATTGGAGTTTTAAATTGTCAATTTTGAATTTTATTAAATCTCGGTTCTTCTGATATACGAATGTGTTCTAACCTTGTGACCATTAAGAAGCTTCAAACTTGTACAAATCGCATGAGTTAATCGTAAATTGGGTATGGTCTGATGTTTACAAGTTTAATTACTTAATTTGCTTTAAACATGTTAAAATGGGTACAGGTTATAGGGGCCTATTCTTGTTTCAGTTTTTGGGTTATAAGTGTAACTTTGGGCGACGACAAAGTGGTTGTAACTGCAAAAATAAGATGGGATTTCTTTAGACTATATATTTATATTATGATATCATAGCCACTATATCATAGTTATAATCGTCATTTTACATTTCAAATTTTCAGGCATAGGCCTATTAGAAATCAACTTTATCTTGAATTTAAAAGAAGTCTTCTAAAAAACATATAACCATAGTGTGTACGCTTTGAAATTCATATCGTCCAGACCGGGAAGGGGAAACAATACTTTCCAGGAAGTTATCCCCTAGCTCACAGTTTCCCCTTTCCCTTGACTATGACAACTGCTTAAATTCCAAATATTAGCTCTATTGATCAAAATAATGACGTGGCTATGACATTGTTCGGTTGACATATAACAAATGAATGATCAAATTCATTAATACAATAGTGTTTAAAAACTAAACAACCTTGTACATGAAAGCCAATTTTCATTGTCTACGAATTTAAAATATAATAAAAAATAAAAGATGTTCTTATCAAATATTAAAGATAAACATGCACGCATCAGCGCTTGTGATCGCTTGGGTAAATATTTTCAAGCGTTACAAAAAAAAATCAACATCATTGGTCACTGAATTGGTAAATTGACAATAAATCAAGTTATTAAAAAGTTGAAAACAAGATATTATTTATTGGCACTTCGAAGTTATATTATTGGTGTTAAAAGTGGCGCAGTTACGCTGTTATCGTAAAACGGTACATCAAGAAATCTAACAAAATCACTGAGGGCAAAACCAGCACGTGTGAATAATCGACTTTATTGCATCCACTCAAAATTATTTGATGTTTATTATTATTCAAGAGAAATTACTTTGTTGAAGTGTTATCAATTTTGAAACGACAAAACACCACTAAGTGGAATTTCCATTAACGTATATTTATCCCCATTTTGAATTTCGAACTTAATCGTCTCTTATATCAGATGAAAGGAATACGCACTTTCGTAACGATATCATCAGCAATTTTACAGCCTTGGAACCTTTATAATAGGCTACACTATAATTTGTATTAACTAAACTCCTAAAAGTAAGTTATCACTCACGATGAATATCAGTGATATCTTAATTAAATACAAGTCCATATACAGGATGATTCAACTTGTGAAGCGCTCTACAAATCAAAATTCTCCAAAGACCATAATTTACACCAATTGCCGATTCAGTTTAGTATACGTTGGAACGGTCTCTAGAGATATATTCAAATAAGCTATATTTTCGGTTTATTTTGTCAGTTTTCATTTCGGCGGGAATCTTTCCCATCAGCTTTTGTATTCGATAATGATACGTAACTATCTCTTTGATATCTTCCTTTTATTGACAAGTTTGATATACAATCTCCATTGCATTTGTGTAAATTCGCGCGCTTTTATGCACTAAATTCTATATATCTTTTACATCGTAATTGGCGCGCTTTTTATACAGTGCTATCTCTTTGTATCTTTTGGGCGGACCTTTCAAATCATAACAAATTAAATGATGAGTAATCGCATCATGTGTATTGTGTACATCTTTAATTCGGATGATTATCGTATTTTCATCTATACTGATTATTAGATGTCAATTAAAGGTTTTTATTTGGACAAATTAATTGTAAGATGAATTTGAGATGACGGTTTCGTAATCATTCAACAAAAAGCTCTTTGATTATGCCACGTTGATAATTTGATAATATAAAGTGCTTGTTATTTACTGGTGACGTAGGAAATGATAACAATTATATCGGTGTAAAGTGGTAGATGGAAATCATGTTGCGCAGTGTTGCACCGCAGAGTTTTTATATGCATTAAACAGCTATCGTTGATTTTTTTTCTGCGCGGAGAAAAGTGACCCCAAACGTCACCGCGACCCCCCCCCCCCCCCCCCCCCCCGGGATTTGAACCACGGACCTCCAGCACCTTGGCTACTTGGCTTAGTATATTTCGCCAAGTATATAACCTGGGTCCATTTTTTCTTCGAAAAACTTCCACGCCGGGTGGAACACAGAGATTGGCTCGTTGGATTCTGTTGGATTTGGCAGGATTAGGGTTAATAAATATATACTCTAATTTCTGAACCTATACAGTTTGCTATAATTTTACAATGACTTGTATATACAGTTTCATGTCACTGCAAGCCTATATACCGGTTGACCGCTCCTCGTATTATCTTATATACCGACTTAGGGTCTGTTGCTATCTTCGGTAGACAGCAAGCTGATTAGAGCACGTGTCATAGTGATACATCAATGTATTGTGTTATTTAATGAATATACCATCTCTCTGGCGCTATCTGAAGTCAATCAAGTTTTGAATATGGGGTAGGTCTACTTTGAAACATCGAGAGAAAATTGTTCTTTAAAGGGGCATTAAGAGAAGTGGTGGAGGTAGCGCCCTCAAATACAAAAATATATGATAAAAACTTGGATTTGTATATTTTTACAATTGTATTACATGTATGAACTTACACCTATAGGGATAAAGAAAAATCAGCCCTCTTTGTACAACAAAACGTCAATTCAAAAAATGCTGGTAGAGCCGCAACCAGCATTTTACATGGTTAAGGGTGGTATTCCAACATATTTAAAAACATTGTTTTAATCAAGTTTTGCTGGGTGTTTTTTTAGTAGAAACAACAATAATGACAATTTTTAATGTTCCTCTTGAATTCTGAAGTAAATTAATTGAAATAAAAAAATTCAACATGAACTTGTGTCCCTTTACCTGAAGAAACCTTTTGATTCTTCACCATCCCTTTTGCAGAACACGATGTAACTTTGACTGAACTTTGACCTTTGATCTTAACAGAATCGATAAAGATGGGGTTTCTTAATTTGTCTTAGTTTTCCCTACACACACCTTTTAAAATTAAATGGTTTATTCGCATAGCCTTTTTGTTGTAGAACATTTTTGTTATAATTCTTTATTTCTTTTTTAAAAATGTAATCAAATTCCACCATTTCTAAACCAATCTATACGTTCCCCTTTATCATTTTCACAGGTATGGTTTCAAAACAGACGTGCTAAATGGAGGAAGCGAGAGAAATGTTGGGGACGTAGCAGCGTCATGGCAGAATATGGACTGTATGGTGCGATGGTTAGACACTCCTTACCGCTACCAGAAAGCATACTGAAATCTGCGGATGATGAAAACGGTGATTGCTGCGCTCCTTGGTTGTTAGGTGAGTCTGAGTGGTGGGATATAATGTAATCAATGGTAACGGGGCATAAAGTTTGGTTCAAATTATTACAGGATGCGTTATGGGTAAATATGTTTGGATGGATGTTTATACAATTGACATGTCCCTTAAAAACCATAAGCAGATACCTTTTGTTACAATAGGGCAATATGATTGTTTCAAATATTCGTAACTTGGCAGATCAATTAGAAGAATCGATGCGTTATTTATATAGGCCTATGGGGAATGATGATTTGGTTAGAAACTTGAAAAACGAAATTTCAATTTCATAAAAGTCTACTATCGTGCATGTTTAGATCAAAATAATAATAATCATCTGAGGATCCTCTAAGAATAAAAAAGAAATAACAAAAGGTTTTGGTAGACATAGGCCTCAATATGTGGAATTCTTTTCTAACTCGACATTCTAGAGTAGGCCTATGTTAAGTCCCATGTGGTTAAGACCGTGATTAATTGTATTATGTGTGGGGGTACGGTATAGAGTGCACTTAACATATTGTACCAATGCTAAACAAACGCTCTCTTTTACAGGTATGCACAAGAAATCAGTCGAAACGACACCACCGACGACGACGACGACAACAACGACAGATAAGAGTATGGATGTTGAAGATAAAGACTCTGAAACGAAAACGCAACAAAACCACGAACAAATACGCAGCAGTCCTGAACCAGCATCGAAGATCGCGGGAAATGTCGACGAAAACGCGCCAACTTTGCCCGTCGTTGAACCCGCAGATTTGATGGATAATAAAACGAACGATCCTGACAAATTACGCTCTGAAAGTATTGCGTCTTTGCGAGCGAAAGCTTTACAGCACAGCGCCAAGCTCAACGTATTTTCAGATGCAACATCGGTGACTACAGCGGCTCCCGTATCGAGCAGGGACGGATTGGGCGGTGAGAGGCCTCAAAGAATCCCTCACATTCATCGAGTTGAAGACATGCTAAATAATCGCAGTAGATCAAATTCACCAACGTCTACTGATGTCGACCCTGGTGATGATATGGACACTCAGATACACCAAAGAACAGTTGAAGAATACCGTTGATTGTGTCTTTTATTAAATAAAAGAATGATATTGCAAACATAAAAACAAATCAATTCAATCAATGCTTTTACCATAAAAAGAGAATTTGTAAATAGTATATATATTATTTATATATAAATAAATAGTTGTTGATTGATTAATATATGGATATATTATTATTATTATGAAAAGTTAAGTGTTTCTTTAGTGAAGATCGAAATACGTTGGTGTCTGAAAACTTAAATGTGTAAATTATTTAATGAAATTCAACATTTTGTATACATATTGCTGCTGCATGGCACTTAGAGAATTCACTTTGTATCGCGCACAGTGCATGGTATCTTGCAAACGCCACATTCAAAATATGTATTTTCGTAAGTAAGAAGGGTATGATAAAATGCTATTACAAAAACCTTTTGCAATGAACTGATTAAGGTTCACAGTTTTGTAGAAAACTGGTTTAATAACAGTAACCATCACATGACACATTTTGCTATTTTTTTATAACTATGTAGGCTGGCCTTATAGTATAGCCTATTACCTTACCACGCCAAATTCAATAATCATGATAATTGCCCAATACGGATTTATTCGGGATATGATAGGAAGAAAGTCGCCTCCATTTCCACCCGTGGTGGTGAAAGCTCCAAACCCACTGTCAAATCACCACTTTTTTAAATGCATGGCCACAATTATATCACCGTGTCCATGTTAAATTGTTATGTAATATGGACAATTTGTTGCTATCTACGGTAGATGTAACCAGCTTCTAATATTGTATTATATTATGCCATTAATAGTGTACAATTGGATCAGCCAATAGAACTTGCACAGGTATTTAAATGCTTCTGACTTGTGGAAACTTAGAATTGTGTGTGAGTTTAGTGGTTGAGTACATATCACTGACTATTAGTTCTCGATAGAAATTGAGTTAACAATAGGATAAATACGCCTATATCATCAGAGACATATATCAATAAGCGAGAGATTATAGTCATATTTTGGGCTATATGTTTTCCTTGATTGGAAATTTCAACAGTGTATAATTATGAGTGTTAAAGCAATTATAACATCATGCAATATTGCTTAGAATTGCTGGGTATAGCAAAGTACGAAAATAACCACTATAGATACGTGAATAACCACTATAGACAGATAGACTTACGTGAATGACACATGATTGCCTTTTGGACATTCCATGTATTGATCATAAACAATCAGCGCAATACGAGCAAATTATCGCGCCCTTAAAGGTTAATTTAAAAGTTAAGATTAATTTGGCAATTGCTTATAAATACAATTATTAGCTGCCTTTTATGATTTTTTTTTCACCAATTAATAGTTGATCAATGTCTCGCAAATTATTCACATTTGTTTGTATCATAAATGCCTATTTCGTGATGAGGGTGTGGTTATATTGCCACAATTTTGTAGACCTGTTCTTAACTGTTTACCTATTGTGTCTAACACGTCAATTCTTAACACTTTCCACGCGGCAGGCGTCTGCAGACGACATTCAAAAAGTTCACAAAATGTTTCAAAATGTCAAAATTATTTAAATTCAGTACCATTTTTAGAATCACCATGTGAAATGCATTGAAGTAAGTACAAACATGTCTAGTATTGGTTCAGTAATTCTTGAGATGGACTCTGAAAGTTTGGAGAGGTTTCTGAAAAATCTGTTTTGTATATTTGGTAAAACTAATAGCCGCGTGGAAAGTGTTAATCAATTTATACCAGAATGACACCCAGCAGCTATCGATGTCGAATGACTTTTTTTACAAATCAACTCTTTCAAAAACAGACAGAAAGTTTTGATGATTCACAATATGTAATAATAATTGCTATTTGACTATACACGTAGCCAGCGTCATATATTGGGCCTAATGAAATCACACGTTTGATTGTGTAACAGCCATTTGGCAAAGCAAGTTATTGGACAATACAAAGTATGATATATTAACAGTTTATTATATCTATTTATATGTGTGAGTTCGTGAGATCTACTGAATATTGTGCATTATTGTTGAAAATAGAGTGGTTGCCAGTCTTTTGCCACCTGAATGACAAGCTTTTTCAACTCAGTTATCTGTTATATTTTACTGGAACAATTAAAAAATTGTAATGTGAAGTGTGAATTTACCATTTCGTATAGTAGCATTGGTGAAAATACATATAGTAGCATTGGTGAAGATACATTGTCTAAAGTTATTGCTGGAATGAAGAAAATTATTCACAGGAGCTTTTTCAATTCAAGTTGAAGAAATAGATCTTAACCGACTATTTCACTTATATGGACACCTTTCCCAATGCAGTTACATTATTGTGTTATTTAGTTGGCCAGTACCTTTTAAGGTACTGGCCAACTAAATAACACAATACAATACACAACACAATACCTTAAAAGGTATCTGCAAATATTTTTTTGAAACAATTTTGATCAGACGTGATTTACTTTAACCCCCTCACGGCTGTTTGACTGTCCGATTTATAATTAAAATTATGGAATAAAAAAAGATTACATAGTGGCCCATATATGGTTTGACCTGATTTAGGTAGCGCTAATGAATACGAGTATACGGTGAAAATTTCACGAAAATTGTACGAGCCATTTTTAAATTATCGGCATTTTCTACTTTACACACATTTTTACATGTAACTCTATGGGAAATGTGGCCGATGAGGGCGCTATTATAGTAAATAATAATATTCAAAGAAAATTGTTGAAAATTCCCGATTTTTGTGGGATAAATAACCCCGACCGACCCTACTTGAGAGGTTCGTTAACCCGTAGCGCGGGGGGGGGGGGGGGGGGGGGGGGGGGGCCGGTCGTTGCCTAACCATGATATCACTTCGAACAGGTCCATACACAAATACAGTGGCGGCGCCAGCATCATATTTTTCTTTTCTTTTTTTTTGGGGGGGGGGGGGCAAAAGGGGGAATTATCTTCAGGGGGTCATAAAGAAAAGAAGATGCGCGCAAAGCGCGTATTTCTTTTGCCATTTTAGGCTAAAATTGTCAAATGTGGTCTTATTCTAACTAATTTGGTATGAACCAAAAATGTAGCTATTTTATACTTAACATTTGGTTGAGTTTAACCTAATTGCGCGTTTCTAATTTTAACTAAATTTAAATTTGTTTGAGGAGGGGCAGAAAAACTTCTGTTGGGGCCGCCACTGCACAAATATGGTGCATTAGGATTATCAACTAAAGAGCAAAATGGGACGAATCAGATGGTATACGTCTTAATACATTGATGTAAGTTTGTGAAGAACAATGCAAAGTGTTATAGCCACGTGATATTTAAAATGTATGATTTATACCGCAATGTGTAACTTATACACCATAATTGTCATCATAGCGATTCAGAAATGAATTCAAATAATAAAAATGTATCATAAACATGATAAATGAAACTATTCGTATAAAACTTGTTGTTATTTTTTGTTTTCCTTAAAGGTATATTATGTGATCTTTCCAGGGAACGCCCTCAACATCGAAAAAAAAATTGAAAGCAGATTTTTTCTTGCAGATTTACATTTCTGATCATAAATCGTACATACATTCCAAGTTACAGGGCGATACGATTCTTAATTACTTCAAAATCATGGTTTTAGAGTGAAAATAAACTGTCGGGATAACACACAGTTTATACTTTCACTCTAAATTCACTCTAAAACCATGATTTTGAGGTAATTAGGAATCGTATCGCTCTATAACTTGGAACGATTTATGATCAGAAATGTAAATCTGCAAGAAAATCTACTTTCTAAAAAAAAAATGAATAGAGGGCGCTCTCTGGAAAAGATCACATAATATGCCTTTAATGTAATGCAGTTACATTGTTACAAGCGTGAAATGTATCAGGCATGATCGGGGTTTCATATTAACCCTTGTCCTACAGGGGTACCCCTAAAAGGATATTCACCGGTGGCACAAAAATGCAACAGAAATTAACCTATAGGGCATCTATATTATAGTAAACTCTTTTTCTTTTACATCTTTTGCGCTCATTTTGACGAGGAGAAATTAGGGTTCCCACATTAACTGGGTGGTAGGGTAAGCTGTCAACGAGGGGTTGGGTGCCACCTTAAATATTTAAAATAGCTATTTTGTAAAACATGATATAAGTCTTGAATCTATGTAGACAGCACAAGTCATGTTGTACAAACCTGCCACGTACATTACACATTTCGTTAAGATACAGACCAAAACCACATTTTTTGGCACTTTTTGGTCTGTAACTCAAAAAATAAAAAATAAGATATCAAAATAAAAAAACGCTCCTGGGGAATGTTATCAGGATTATCATAAAACTAGTATGACAAAATTTAACAAAATATATGTTGAGTTATCTTTTCCAAACCTAAAATGGGTCAAAAAACATGTTTTTTATAAATTTTTCCAAAATGGTCAATTTCATTATCATGGTTGGATTCATTGAACCCTTTTCTGCAAAAACTGTATACATTTATAAAGATTTAATGAATATTGAAGAAGTTACGGCAGTTTTACGGAGGCTGTACCTGAGAGTCCACAGCCCCCTTAAACGTCCTTTATTTCATATCTTTTACACTTTTTGAGTCAGTAGTTTGGAAGAACAGGGCATATTTTAACATAATTGTTTTCTTAGAAATGGGCAAAATAGCTCAAAATAGCCCCAAATACAATAGGTGTTACCATGGCAACACAGATTTGTTTGCATTTTTAAAATCCATTTCAATATGTGCTACCATAAGACCTTCCACCATACCAAATATATAAGGAAAATCCATATTTAGATTTAGTGCACATAACACCTGGTGGTATTTAGGGGATATCTGTCTTAAATAGTGAGTATAGGCCTATAGAAGAAAGACAGTAATACCCCACACAATCCATTCCATGGTGAGCATATGAAATGTCGGCACCATTTGTTTTTAAAACAAGACAAGTGACAAAATTTGAATTTTCAATGCTTTACTCATATTATTACTATTTTCATTTGAATTCCTGTATTTCAAATTGCGAAGGTTTGTCAAGCATTATACATTATGAAAGACCGTTTGAGCTCAAGAGGTTGGGCCGCGTATAGGATCGATTTACCTTATTTCAGTATACTGGTGGCTTTGATAAATGCTAATAATATAGCCTTTTTGTTTTATGGGTCTCATTAGAGATACAAACAACACACATGCTGGCACGTTTCTTTTCAAATACATTTCTCATTGTATTAACATCACATTTTTTAAACCATGCATGCTATAGTGACTATATACTCAAATGGATTGACATCATTATTTTGGCACTCGGATCTTTATATCATAGCGACTTCTAGAATTTAGCCACAACCACACAATTCCATTGAGCATGAATACGAATCAACCATTCCCTTGGTGCAATTCATTCCATATTTCATTGATTTCAAAATTGGTAACAAATTCAATATAGGCCCTATACGGTACATTTTTTAGATATTTTGCTGCAGTCGAAGTGGCTATGAGTTTCCTAACAAAATTAATTTCGCTAAAGAAATGCTGCTCCACTTTTCTCCCATGATAAAATCTAAAAGCTCGTAAAAGAATAATTAGTCCACTCGGTAGGCAGAACACATCGCATTTGGGAAGATTCGTGATGCAAACAAGAAAATTATCTTTAAATTGGTCATGTTTATCTATCCCGTTGACAAAACGAAACGTGAGGATGTGCAGTTGTACGTCTCTTAATTTGACCATTGGTGCTATTGTGGTACATTTTTATTATAGCTAATGTCTTGGAAAATTTTATTCTTTTCACACTTCGATCTGATATGCTGTTTTGAAATAAGGGAGTCGTAGCGGTAATGGACATGATTTGTTTATCTGTTTTAGCGAGCTGATATGGTATAAAATAGCCTCGTGCGAAAAATCCTCATCTCAGAACTACAAAATGAGTGTCTTGAAATTTGGATCGCGTATCGCAATCGATATTATACAAATACTACATGGTTAGAGGGGAAATAGTGCAATCTATTTTCCCGAGGTACTTGCTACAGGCCTACCACCCCGAACCCGGAGGGTGAGGGGTGGTAGGCCTGTAGCCAGTACCGAGGGAAAATAGTGTGCCCTATTGCCCCGATCATACCATGTAGTATTTGCTTTATTACACCTCACTGTGACTCTGGGGATGAGGTTGTAGGGAAATAGTCAAAACTACCACACGGGAAATAGCTCAATTTCTTCAATAGCTCAATTTATTATCACTGTGGCCAGCTCATTTGACCAATGAAATGGCAGGATTTATGCCTATTATCTCATGAATATTTATGAGGTGTAATAAACCTAAAATATCTTGAGTCGGCTTTTATTGTCTTAACACTTTCCACGCGGCAGGCAGCTGCAGACGATGATTCCAAAATTTCACAAAATGTTTCAAAAATGTCAAAATTATTGAATTTCATTATCATATTTGGGATCACCATGAGAAATGCAATGAAATAAGTACAAACATGCCTAGTATTGAGTCAGTAATCATTGAGATAGACATTGAAAATTGTGAAAGGTTTCTGAAAAATCTGTTTGTGTAATGGTAGAAATAATAGTCGCGTGGAAAGTGTTAACATCAACAATTCAACAAATCGGTGTTAGCGATTATTTCACCATGTTTCTAATTCTCCAATCGTACGGTGACCCATTTGGAAACCCTAAACGGTGGAGTAAACACGCTTGCTTGATCAGATTGTATATCGTGCTATCTACTGCTGATAGCAGCAGACAGAACGCGACGCGAGGCACTGCACGATAGCTTACCGCTCTCTGCTGTGATTGCGAATCTGTTTACGGTATAAACATGGTAAAAGCAATGGCATTGGATTGGATGATATTTGAGCACAAACGCTGAATGCAATGTACAAGCTAGTTTAGACACAAATCATGCTGAAATTATATTGCTGTTTATTTTATTTCATTATTGCTACACTTTATTTCGTCTTTGACTTGTTTTAGTCCATAACATAATTTTCACGGAGGCGTTTTACATAAATGTAGCAATTGCCTTGACATTTGTTACAACAATCTGTAGAAAACGTAAGAACACAGCAACTTTATTTTTATGGAAAAACATGTATCTTCCCTTGGGACTCTTAATGTTAAAACATTACAGTTGAAACGTCATACATTTACGTTGAAAACTGCATAAATAATTATGAAAAATCGAGCCAGTCATGACAGACGATCACCTCCTTCCCTCCCGCATTGCCTGCCTACATATATCGTCTATTGGCAATTATGTCCTAAACACAGAACTCAGCGTGTAACATGAGTGGTGTAATTACTAGAGTAGTTCATTATTTAATTACAGTCGCAAATACGGGCGTAAATATGATTAGAATATACTGCTAATCATGCCAACACACTCCGTGGCCCTGGACCACTGTTATCAAGTTGTATATTGCCCACCTAATATATGCCCCGTAATCACACACACGGACAATGCTGTGTGATTTAATTACGGGAAAGTGATAGCATTTTTTAGTTTATGTAATTTCGTTGTATATCGTTTCTCAAATCAAAATATTTCTGAATTCAAAAATCTACCATTACGTTGTAACCTGAGACCATGGGTATCACACTAAGAGGGGCGGGCGGGAGCGGGCATGTCCGCCCCCCCCCCCCCCCCCCTTGGTTTTAGTAAAAAATAGGCCTACTTCAGCCACTTTTTGATGAATAATAATCAATATCTATAGAAATAATTCCTAGTTATGAAAATGTAATTGATATAATTACTATCTCGATTTGGTATAGATAAATAATCGATATTTATTAATTACATATGAAATAATTTGATTAAATTTGATCAGATTGAGATGTTATGATTCCCTTTCACTGTGCAAGTATATGGCTAACAATGGCAATTATTGGTATATCACAGGGTATATGAAAGTATAACAATGATGGGAACTGAGAATCGCGCCATTTCCAACCAATTATCACACTATGAAATAATTATCACTTATATATTCCAAACATTCATTATGATCAGCCTTATGTTTTGGCTACAAATATAAACGTAATATCGAGATAACCTTGTTTATAAATACCAATCGTCGGGAGCGGGGAGCATTGAGCACTGCTTTTATGAAAGTCTTTATAACAACAATTACGAACAGGTTTTCGAATAGGCCAAAATGTTAAACCTTTTCACAATGCAATGCAATGCGTTGACAACGTATTGACAAACTTTCACAACGTATTGACAACTTTTTCACCACTGACATATATTCACATTGCATTCGCGTTGGCAAACTTTCACGACGTATTTATACACTTTCACAACGCGTTGACGAACTTTCATAAACGTGTTGACACATTTTCACAACGTTTGGAAAACTTTTGCTAGGGCCTACACGAAAATAAATCCGGAATAAGATGGAAAAACAATATATATAGGCCCAATCATGCCAATATGTAAAGTGCAATTCTATTGTGAAAAACGATATTTGTCTTGGATATCTGTTAATGCATCTATGGCAAGCCTGCGTGGTTCGTCTACCTAATTTGTAAATACCTATTAATCATTCTTCTGGAAGAATATATCGGGCTTATTAGCAAATTCTTGAAACAGCAAGGGGTGTTCACGTTATAAAGAATTATAACGGACAACACTTAAAAATAGGTCATCAATATAATTATGCGTCCCGCTTGATGATCATTGACGAGGCCTGTAAAGACTACCCGCCGGGAGTTTATTGAATTTAACATGAGACAATATTTTGCAGATTAAAATAGTTATAAAAATCACCTTTTGTGAAGCAACTCGGATCTATAACTTATTATAACTTGCAGTCAAGGCACACACAGTTGACTTATTTCTTAAACGTTTCATCTCGCGCTAAACTATGATCTCCGATTTCCCAAAATGCGAAAAGACGTCAATCCCGTAGAGGATATGGGAGACATGTCCTCACACCCCCCCCCCCCCCCATATTTTAGTAAATGGACCCATTTTATTTATTACCGAGTCCCTTTAAAGGTATATTATGTGATCTTTCCAGGGAACGCCCTCAACATCGAAAAAAAAATAGAAAGCAGATTTTCTTGCAGATTTACATTTCTGATCATAAATCATGCATACATTCTAAGTTACAGGGCGATACGATTCTTAATTACTTCAAAATCATGGTTTTAGAGTGAAAATAAACTGTCGGAATCCCGACAGTTTATATTTTCCACTCTAAATTCACTCTAAAACCATGATTTTGAGGTAATTAGGAATCGTATCGCTCTGTAACTTGGAATGTATGTATGATTTATGATCAGAAATGTAAATCTGCAAGAAAATCTACTCTCTAAAAAAAATGATGAATAGAGGGCGCTCTCTGGAAAAGATCACATAATATGCCTTTAATAAGACAAGTCAGATCGAAATCTCCCTCCTTCCACGTACACTCCTACGAAGATCTATATAACCTTAAGATCTATGATATAACGGAACGGCAAGAGTCTGTAAAAGTCTTAACAATGGCAAAAGTGAAACCGAATGCGGAATGCCCAATGAAACCAATCTTTACCCTTTACTACTTGGCGGGCTTGTCGATAAAGTCCGACCGAATTCCAAATGGTCCATAATTGGCGGTGTGGAGAACTCATTTGTCGCCAGTTTGTTGTGATAAGGTAATCGACTATAACAACGGATTAAACCTGTCGATCAATCCATCCTTATTCATTCATCCGATATAGTTCTTATCTGACCAATTTGTCCCAATTGTTGAGTTGTCAAATTAGCCATGAAATCAATGAATTCTGAGAGCGAGCCAGGTAGGAGGCGTAGGAGGCTCCCTTAAATGATGACGGTTCACCTGATACGTCGGCCAACGTGGGTTTTCTCAGCTTTTACAAATCCCCGGCTGGCATTCCCTATTATCTCACACGATAAACCCGTAACCAAGGTAAAACCGGGGGAGGAAGAGAAGTTAAACAATGTGTGGATTATTTGACAAAATTTTATAGAATATTCCACATAACATCAATTCGTAATTTAATTTTCCAATTTGTCATTACAATTGGAATAGGCCTATCTATCACTATCAGTATCAGGTAATTACAAATACTTTCATTCAACTGAAAACAGATTTGAAACAATGTTTAGTCTAGCCTGATTTCCGAAGGTCTGCAAAAGGTGCCCTGCGGCAAATTTGGGTTCAGTTTGAAATAGCACAGATGACTATCTGTGGAAATAGTGACTTCATAGGTCAAACAAAAATTCACAGATCACAAACAAAAAACACTGTTGATGTCTTAACCCGGATATTCTTCGTGCATTAAGAAAATGATTAATTTATCAAAGATCACATTTATAAAAGACAAGACTTAACAAATAACAAATGGTAAGGAACAGAGTTGTAGAACACTAATCGTTTTTGTCCACCCATATTCACATTCTCTAGAACAGTCATAGCACACACAACACAAATGTCCATGGTAAAACATGTTAACACTTTCCACGCGGCAGGCAGCTGCAGACGACATTAAAAAAAATTCACAAAATGTTCAAAAAATGTCAAAATGATTGAATTTCGTTACCATATTAGGAATCACCGTGAGAAATGCGTTGTCATAAGTACAAACATGCCTAGTATTGGTTCAGTAATCCTCGAGATAGACCCTGAAAGTTGGGGAAAAGTTCCGAAAAATATGTTTTGAATATGGTAAAACTAATAGCCACGCGGTAGTTTAACCAGGGTAAATATATAAGCGTATGTGGAGCCAGACGTAAAGAGATACTGACTTGAGGTTAAGATCCCTCTTGTTAATATTTGTATCGTCATCTTCATTGTCAATTTCGGCTGCTTGTCAAATCAAGAATCAGTGACAGTATCGTTCATATGCCTACAGGAGTGTGTTTTACGGTAAAAAAGGGTTTATTGAAATTATTTGAGAAACCCATATAATAGGTCTTTCACTACATTAAAAATGGAAAAATGTGAGTAAATGATTTTGAAATATATTTGTTTTTTCTTATAACTACATTGTTTTAAATAATCTTTGAAACCACACTTCCGCCTCAGTTCTCTCGAAACTGCTGAATTTTTGTTGAAAAGTTGTATGGAAGTCGTTATACCTTTTACTAGTATTGAAAACAGATTGTACACTGCATCAAAGAAAATACCAACGACATTATAAATAAATATATATATATATAAACAGACCAATTTCACAAGTTGAAAATTCAAGTAAAGTATTTATTAATACCTCCATTACTTTTTTACATTTAATTCAAACATACTCTGGAAATGTAGGCTTGATATTTAATAGTTACTCTTAGAGAGGTGGGGTTGCAGGTGGACATTCAGTAATACCAAATATGGAACCATTACTTCATAGCACCTTGAAAAATACTAAAGTTCTTCGGATGTCTTTATGCACTTATCAATTGCAAGCCTGGCCCCCGGGATATGCTTGGCGGGGACCGTACACGAGTGTACAAAAAATAGGGACAGCGGTCCCAAATAGGTCGTCCGTTTATAGGGTAGATTAAAAACAAGGTGGATCTCAAACCACAGGCATCTAGAAAGAAAGAGGTTAGACCACTAGCGGATCCAGGATATAAAAAATAAAATAAACATCCTGGAGTTTGGTTGCAATTGTACTTCACCTGTTTAAATGTAATTAATTTTACATATGCAGCTAATTTTACATCTTGACCTCATATGACCTTTGACCTTGGTATGTGACCTTTGACCTAATTAACATATGAATGTTTCCATGTTGCATCCGTGACCCAAGTTTGGTTGCAATTGGTCATTGTATGGAAAAATGAAGAGACAAAAAAAAAATGAACAAGAGACAAAAAAAAAGTGTACTAATTTTTACATCTTGACCTCAGATGACCTTTGACCTTTCTATGCGACCTTTGACCTCATTAACATATGCGGGTGTCCATGTTGTATCTATGACTGAAGTTTGGTTGCAATTGGTCATTGTATGGGAAAGAAATGGAAAAATGTAATCAATTTTACATATGCAGCCATTTCTACATTTACATCTTGACCTCAGATGACCTTTGACCTTGGTATGTGACCTTTGACCTCATTAACATATGAAGGTTTCCATGTTGTATCTATGACCAAAGTTAGGTTACAATTGGTCATTGTATGGAAAAGAAATGGACAAATGTAATCAATTCTTCATATGCAGCTTGACCTCGGATGACCTTTGACCTTGGTATGTGACCTTTGACCTCATTAACATATGAAGGTTCCCATGTTGCATCTATGACCGAAGTTTGATTGCAATTGGACATTGTATGGAAAAGAAATGGAAAAATGTAATCAATTTTACATATGCAGCCATTTCTACATTTACATCTTGACCTCAGATGACCTTTGACCTTGGTATGTGACCTTTGACCTCATTAACATATGAAGGTTTCCATGTTGTATCTATGACCAAAGTTTGGTTACAATTGGTCATTGTATGGAAAAGAAATGAACAAATGTAATCAATTTTACATATGCAGCCACTTTTACATATACATCTTGACCTCGGATGACCTTTGACCTTGGTATGTGACCTTTGACCTCATTAACATATGAAGGTTCCCATGTTGCATCTATGACCGAAGTTTGATTGCAATTGGACATTGTATGGAAAAGAAATGGACAAAACAAAAAGTGTATACCAAATTGTAACAAAAAGTGTATACCAAAAAGTGTATACCAAATTGTTGACACACACACACCCCTGTGCGTAAGACGTGTGAATAGGGGATATGGGTTCCACACTATGCAATAGGGGATATTGTGTATACACGCTCACCGGGCGGATTGTGGACATTTTCCGCCATTTTGTGTGTATGTTTTTGTGTATAGGACATCGTACTATCTAACAGGGGTGCACATGGTGCATGCTAATAGGGGTCCCCTATTGGATAGCACTATAACATGATTTGCAGTAATTTGCACCTATCTAGAGATTGGGGATATCCCCTATTGCGGGTGTATCCCCGATTGGGCGGTAGAGAGTGTGTGTGTATCCCCGATTCCCACCCTAAACATACGCACCCCACACACACAGACTACACACACAGACTACACACGAAGGATGCTGCCATAAGGTCTCTTCCTACGGACGACCTAAAAATGATGCCCGGCTATGCGGGGGAGTGTACGCGGACGTACAAACTGTGCACCCGCTAGCCGGGGCGTGTAGTGGGGACGTACGCTAAGGTACACAAATGTACACCCCGGGTGCTTGCTATAAATAAGCTAGAGATGCGATGCGCTTGACGAAATAAGCCTTATAACACATATGTAACACATAGAAATGCATTCCGTTATGGTTGCAGAAAGAAATAAGCGACATTGGGACTGTAGACGGGTGAATACCTTGTCCTGGTATGGGTGGCCGGGACTGTACACTTTGCTGGGACTGTAGCGGGGACGTACAAAAAATGGTGCCCGGCCCTGTGGGGACCCTACACGATTGTACCCGGGACGTCACATGGGCAATTTGGTCGTCCCGGCTCTAATCCCCGCTATCCCTGCAATTGATAAGTAAATTACATTTACGTAAAATGTTTTATTGAAATGTCTAGAGAGGCAAAAGTCTCATTTTAAACTTATTTTAATGGAATGTCTAGACAGGTAAAAGTCTCATTTTAAACATAATCTAGGCATCTCTTTAGGGAGAGTAAAAACATGTAAACAACAACATCACACGTGCGATGTTGCTCATGCATATATATGCATACAACAGGTGTCTTTATACATAAACGATACGTAGGGACTGTCTATGTACAAAACAGCAATGTCTTATAGTGCACAAAATACACAAGATGTGTTGATGGACATATATATATGTCATGTGCATATACATGCATGTTTTGTGCATACATGTGCATAAGGGGTCGTCCATAATTTTCGCCATTTTCAGTTACGTACAAAGCGTACGTAAGAGGGGGGAGGGGGTCGAAATATACCCCAACCGTACGTAACTTAAATGTCGATCTTGAGAGGCGGGATTTTTTTTTTAAAGTACAAAATAAAATAAAATAAAATTTCGCCATTTATTGCGTACGTAACTCGAGGGGGGGAGGGGGGTAAAAAGTTACGTACGCTCTGTACGTAAGTAAAAATGGCGATAATTTTGGACGACCCCTAAGGCACATGTCTTGAGACATGTTGAGCATAGAGATTTAGCCTATAAGAGATGTTCCCTGTGCATAAATATGCATATGAGACATGTCTTGTGCATAAACTTGCTTCTTTTATCTATCCACATAATTGTTTGTTATTCACACCACACAACACTATTATGTATCTAACCATCCAAATGAAGTATTTGAGTGGGACACCCTGTATAGTGATTAACATACTTCAATCAAATTAGCATCAAGTAGATCAAGCAGTAAAAGACTACTTAAGAGGCTATAATTACCAATTCAACCAATCAATCTGAATCGTTAACAGGTTCTTGATATGCCAATGTCAGGCCACATTAAGAAGAAAAAATGTTTCCCATCATAACTTATTCAAAATGAAGGGGTTTCCATTCTAAGGAAAATTTGTGGAAAATAGGGAGAAATTGTTGGGTTTTTTTTATCACAATGCTTAGAGGAAAGTAGTATTTAAAACAAAACCTATGTCTTGCTATTAATCACAATTATAAACTCTGCAAACCGAATTCTCCAATATAAATAAGCTTCGAAAATGGAAGATAAAAATAAGATCCCCCCCCCCAAAAAAAAAAAGAGAAGTATGCTTTGACAAGGAGTACTTTTGGGTTTTTTTATTTGGCCATATAGACAGGAGACAAGTTGTTAGTTTTAAATATGAAGTGGAAGCACCAAGGTGAATGTTAAGGGGATAAATATTTATATTAGAGAGACTACTGGAATTTGTCTTTTTACTCGTTGGAGAGCTTCTCTTATCTGGGTTTTTGGAGTTTGGACAGTTCAACATCATGATAATGTTGACAGTTACCATAGGGATGGGGACAAGTAGATCATATAAAATGCATGACATAATGACTTTCATTTCACATTCACCAAATGTAACTTTTTACACAGGTGGAGAATAGTCAGGGTTGGACGTTAACTCTGAGGATCCCATACATTGCCGTTGCTATCAGGTTTATCCAAGTACGGTATATTCCAAATCCACGGGCGATCTGTACATTTTGAGAAGAGAACAAAGATAGATACAAAAGATTAGTATTTGGTCGTACTTCGACAGGAATTTAGTATTTTCAACATAAAGCAGGATTGCTCCATGTCTAGAAATACATATTCAAATGAAAAATCATCTTCAATTCATTATTTTGAAAATGCTTTCATGTATGAAAGAAGTGGCTCGTTCTCCTGAACCTTAGCTTTAAAGGAATTTAATAACTTTAAGTTTCCATCAACAGAAATACGCTACTTGCACGGTACAGATGGAACCATTGAAAGCGAGGCTCTCCCCTCACCACGCACTATCACACAGGTTTGTGCATCGCATGCAGATTAGAGGGGAGAGCCTCACTTTCATTTTAAAATGGCAATTGCGTGCAAGTAGTGTATACAGTATTTGTTTGACCCTGTAAGGTCAGTAAAAAATACCACTATTCCCCCTCCCAATTTTGTTCTCCTTTCTGCCCATTTTGCAATTGCATATTTTGATTTCTTATCTAACACCAGGTTTTGTAAATAAATATTGTCCAGACTGTCAGATTACTTGCATATCTTAACAAATCAAGTTTTCCATTCAGTTTGAACTTAAAATTCTTCATCTAAAAAAAGTTGCTGAATTGCAACTTACAAGGGTTTCATCCTTCTTATGAGTAACCCCCCCCCCCCCCCCCCCCCTTTGGACACCCCACTGGATTTTGTATTGAAAATACTAGAATAAAAATAATGAACTATCAAACAGAAAGTGACTCCTTCATTATTTCTCAAAAACCTTTATACGAAACAGGCTAATATTTTGAATTGGCAATGTTCTACATAATGACACTTTCCATTTGTTTGTTTCAACATACTTATCAAACTGCCAAGAGTCATAAGCCTGTTTCTGAAGGACATTCAAATAAACAATGTATTCAATGAGAGAAAACATTGGGACCACAAGACATTACTTTAACATTCTACCACCCCCATGGAATGCATTGAAATGCAGAACTTGAACTGTGAAAGGAAAGTGTGTCTGATTCTCCAGCAAGAGCCTCAAAGTTATCATTTTGGGACTGGTGGCGTAACCAGGGGGCATTATCAACTCTGCCAGAAGGCACACCCTCTGATGCCTCCCTCCAATGAAATAGAAAATCATGTATATGATGAACCAACATTTTAGTTGGTTATGCCCCCCCCCCCCCCCTATGCCCCCCCCCCCCCCCCCCCCCCCCCTGACCACAGGAAAGTCCTCCTCTTGCCGCCACCCCCAACCCACCCCTCATATTGAAGACGACCCTAGTAACACCGCCACTGTTTGGCACAAATTTGCAAACAAAATATTTGCCATCATCATGAGCATGGATTTGGCCATGTCTTCATTTTACAAAGGGTGTACAAATGATCAATGTAACAGCCCACTTAGTAACAGGTGTTTCATCAGTTATCAGCTAATTATTACATGCCAATGGCAATCATGTGCTATGTATGCGAAAATCTGAGAATGTGTAGTATTTAAGAATAGACAAACTCTTATCTTGAGAGATAGGGATACATAGTCTAGACTAGAATCGATGATATACTTTAAGCAATATTAGGCCACGAAGGTGGGATTGGTGGGCATTTTTTCTCCAAAAATGTTTGAAAATGTGCCACCGAATCAGAAATTTGAGAGCGGGGGTGGGTTTTTTCGTGGCCTTATGTGATCTTTTTCAAAGTTTTCTCTTTCTCTCTTACAATGAAGTTTGACTATCAAGAAAGCCATTCCAGGACTCATAAATCTCTCTTGCCAGTATTTTTGGTAAAAAACATCGCAGAACTTTACTAAATTACAAGAGAAATCTGCTTCCAATTTAAGGAATTTGTCAACATCTTTTCCAATTTTCATCATAAAGCATTACGTATTATTGTGTTTATTTGCGTACAGTTGCGATCGTAGCCAGACACACTGTAAATGGCAAATACACAGTGTCAAACCATGGAATTCTATTTACTACTGGGGAAAAAACACTCAGAAAAGATATTGTAAACTCTGACAGTTAATTTTAACCTATTCAAACCATGATTTCCGCGTATTTTGGTGATTGATCGTCATAGCCAATGTTATTGCACCTACAAAAATGATGATTGATCGTCAGGTCCGTGTGACAAGGCATAACCCTAACCCTACCATATATCACAAATTACCACGACCGCGCAAGTTGGTACCACCCCCTGTGGAAGTTTTTCGATGAAAAAATTGGACCCAGGCTATATACGAGGCGAAATATACTGAGCCGAGTAGCCTTGACAGCCGTGGTGTAGTGGAATGGAGATGGGCTTTGGTGCTGGAGGTCCATGGTTCAAATCCTGGTGTGGGGGGGGGGGGGTGGGGGGATCGGGGGGGGGGGGTGGGGGGGGATCGGGGGGGGGGGATATTTTGGTCAATTTTTCCCGTTGAAAAACAAATTCTGAAAAAAAGTGGGGGGTAGAGTTAGGGTTAAAGGGTTCTACTTACCCTCTTTGGTGTATGGTACAAGTGGAGCATCCCAGGGAAGAGGAAAGAATAACTGTTCAGGTTCTGAGGTTGTGGTATTTGGATCTCCTACTGTAAAATACTGGCTACCAGGAGCCTGGAATAAAACAAGTAAATACTAGTTGAAATCAGAATGCTATGTAAAATTTCAAAATTTAATCAAGCTTTGTTCACTGCTACAAATAGTAAATACAGTATCCACTTTATACCAATGCACATAACACTACAGTTTCAACAACAACAACAAATAAGATGCAGCATTAGGCCAAGTAAAATAAATTACATGTTGCTCGTCCTGATTTTTTGAAGACAAGGAGGCAGGGCTTTATTATTTATTATTTTCCCATTTTGTGCTATTTTTATTCCAAAATGGCCGCCATCTTTAATATGCACACCATGGTATGGTTTTTGTACTGTTTGACTAACTGATGCAATCTACTGACAAACAAATGATTTGTTTCATTTAAATCCACATAAAGCAAGTTTCTAAGTTCAGAAACAATAAAAAAAACCTAAAACAAACCCACCATTTTTTGTGTGTGTTTTTTCTCCTTTTTTTGAATAGTAAATAGTTTAAAAAAAAAGGAGGCGGCAGCCAAAAAGGAGGCAGGCGGGGACGAGCACCCGGAGTGCTCAGTGGTCATTACAAGGGGGTATCATGCGCGTCCAAGGACTTTCAAAAAGTACCCTAAATACGTCATCGTGTTAATAAGCACCCCCTCTTGTTATGACCACTGAGCACCCCGGGGACGAGCAACATGTAATTTATTTTACTTGGCCTTAAATCACAGGAATCTTGGAGCCTAATCCAATTAACATTACATTTAACAAGGAAAGCTTTCCAAATAGGGGATGGTGTCAGCACACATGTAAGTGATTGCATCATAATATTGTTCGCATAATTCCACTGTAATGACTTTTGTACCCGTACAATGGGCAACCAAAAACCCACCCTGTTCTACGACGGGCCCGGCCAACCCATTTATTTATTTTTTCTTATTTGATAATTCTTTTGTTTACAAATGTTGGATTTTTAAAGATTTTTAGGAGTAATTCTGTTATACCCTTCACAGAGGTATTCATAGTGCATGATTTTTAAGAATGACGCATACTACCGATGTAGGTGTGTAGGGTATAACAGAATTATGCCAATTTTTATATTAAAAATTAAATGTTGAAAATTCATCAAAATGTAGAGAAAAAATGGCCTGACCCCCTTCCCTGAGAGAGGTCTGTTTGTTCGTAGAATGGTGTGTTTTTGTGTGTCGCCTAAAGCAGATATAATTCGCGTTTGACTAGATAATGCATTGGTATCCTAACAAACCGGTCCAACTTGAAGAGACAGAGTATTACTTGCATTTTAATAGTTACTTGTGAATAGAGAAAACAATTTTAAGAGCCCAAATTTGAGAAAGGTCTCTGATTTCCATAAAAAATATCAAATTAACTAAACTATGAACCTTTACCTATTCTTAAGATAACAACGCAAGTTTAATAATCAATCACTCATACAAAATATTACATACATTTAAAATAAAATGAAAAGTTAATTCAATCAATTTGGACAAAAATATAATAAATTGCCATCAAAAGTAGGCTAAAATGACCACTCATTCTAAATTACCCTCTCCTAGGTTTCACTGGCAATTGGGAAGGTTTTGCGTTAAACGAACCGCGCACAATGTATGGGGTGTATGCGTCAATCATACTGTAACGTGATTACAACCGAATCGTTTCTTGCACCAACCAATAATCATTAATCACATCAAAGTTGATTAGATTATCCCAATTCATTTAGGAGTTGGACTACAAGGCTCTTCATACAGAATCTTATCAGTGAGTTGGGATCGCTGTGTGGAGCGACCATCACGCAGGAGTGCCGAGTATAAGGAGTCGAGAGAGAAAAAAAGGTGAGTAAATCAAATTAAATCAAATTAGGTATCAAACAAGTTTTATGTTTGGTGTAAACCTGTCAACCTCCTACTGTCAATAGTACCCCTGTAAAAATTAGAAATGTATTTTTTGCGCTTCTGTGCGTTTGTAAAAAAAACCAAAACATATGAACATCTTGTGAATGAAAAACATGCACATATATTTGGACACAACTCAGAAAATGAGTGCATGAAAATTACTATTTTACAGTTTTAAGAAAATAATAATCAATTATAACTATTAGGGTTCATCATTAGCTTATTCTAGTATGTTGGGTTGCATGAGCATGCATATCAACTGTATTTGGGTCAATACTTTAAATGTTCAGATATTAATCATTCTTAAGTAGCGTTTCAGCTAATACAGATTTCTCTAAACCATACCATATCAGATTTCAATAAAATCAGTTTTCAATCAGTTTCAAAACGAGTTGCATTTCAATTTCAATTTTCATTTCGGAGTCAGACTTTTTTTCTTTCTGTCCTTTTTCTAGCTAACTAAATTCAAGTCTTATACAAACATACGCAATGCACCATCAATTCACTAGTAGTCACACACAAGCGGTCTTATTACACAGGTTACGGGCAATACAGAAACTACACCACCCCACTCAATCCCTGTATGTCTAACACAGTTCCATGCAGGAGACAGAATTGCCTCGGAGAAATTGGCAATCATGGAAATTGGTGGGCAAACATTGGCTATCAAAACATTTGCCATCCTTTATGAGATTTAGCAGGGCCGGGCAGGGTTGTAACAAAGTGATGATTCAATGTTTCCTTGGTGTTTTACAAGATTTAAAAAAAAAAAATTACGGGACTGAACAAAAAATCAATTTGATTTTGATCATAATCAAAAATTTGACAGTGGTGATCTCGTCCTTTGTGGAAAACAGGCTTCTGAATTGGTGTCACACTGATTTTTTGGCACAAACTAAATATGACCATGATTGTGTGTTAGGGTGGGTGGGATGGTCCATGGGGATGGTCGGAAGTTGTGGGTGAAATGGGCATGTCTTTAGATGAAGGAATTGAGTGCTGCTGCCAAGTATTGGGACTTTTAGGTCAGGGGGTATATTTTAATTTGATGTGTTAATTTTTTGTTTTATATTGTTTTGGGGTGGGTTTTGTTGGGGGTGTAGTGTAATTGAAGACTTTTTTATATGAAAACAATTGTTTTTAACAGAGAAAAACACGTAAAATAAAATATCCATTTTGAATCATCTTAATTGTACATTTTATTGGTAAATGGTCATGCATATGCAGCAAAATTGACCACAAATATATTAATACTTTACTGAAAAGAAAAACTCTATACATTAACACATACACACACATAAATGCAACAACTCTTGGGTGTAATTTTGAGAAAAACATAGTATTAACTTTTCAATTTTTGTTTCATTATCCTTCTTCATGAAAACACATTGACTATCACTAATTATTTTAGTCGCAATTTAATATAATTTGACCATACTGATATTCTTCTAAATCGTCCCCATTAGATTAAACTGTAACAAAGTCCACTTAAAATATCCAATAGAACTACAAAATTGCCAATCATTTGAGTCCAATTTTTGAAAATTGAGTTACTTATTTATAGGACAAATTAAAACTGCACACAGATTTATCATATCTGCTCTGACAGATAAGAATTACAAAAAGATCGAGTAGATCTCTACATTTATTGATGACCAACTAGACACAATTTTAAGACAAGGGAGGCTGTTTGAAACTGATCAATATTTGTGTCTAATAAAAATATTTGAAATGCACCCGTTTCCGGGGGGGGGGGGGGGGGGGGGGGGGGGGGGGGTATGGGCACTTTTTTTAAGTAGGGGTGTGCCGCCCATGGTCTCAAAAAAGGGGGGGGGGGCTACAGAACTGAAATGAGTGGATTTTATGACGAAAAATAGGATCTTAGGATCTGATTTTTTTCAAATTTTTGTTTGTTTGTGAAGAATTGAGGCTTTGGAATGCAAAATTTCAGAATTTTTGAATTTTCAATAAAATTGGGGTCTTAAGAACTGATGCAGGTTCAAAAGAGGGTCATAAGAGCTAGCAACAGAGGGTGAAAAAGGGGGTCCTTAGCGCGGCACATACCTATACCTTTTTCTAATGTCAGTGCCCCCCCCCCCCCCCCGGGCCCTGTTTGTCCTTCAATTCCAAAATTGGGGCATGATGAGGCTCTCCCTCCATAGAAAGATGTTATCAAATGTTAAAATTATTTAAAATTAGCTAAAGATGTTCTGAAAAACCTGGTTTCAGATTAAATTAAGCTAATGTTAGCAATAAAAAAGGTTTGTCTAAGAAACATTTGGCAAAAAAGTTTGATTAGTAGTTGTTATTTTAGAGAATTGGCTATGGGGTATGCAATTTAAAAAATACATTATTGGCCATGTTTATTTTGGCCGGTTTCCAAATTATGCATATCATTTTCATGTTGATTCAAGCTTCTTCTTTTTTTTTAAATGAACCGCCGCCGAGTAGAGCTACGCGCTAAACCTATTTCACATACCAATGCGCACAGGTTTCTGAGACAAACATTTTCTTGTTGGCCTTAAACAACTAGTCTTTTGTGCAGGCCACAGGTAGAAGCAGAGGTGCAGGTCAAACACCAATTCCAATATTGTACCATCCATGATTCTTACCTACTGTGGGGTTTCTCATGTAACAAACATTCTTATCGAACAGAATATAACTAATTTGTACCCTTAACACACCTATTTCAAAAAATTACTTTTCTACTTACAAATTTGTCTGGTATAAATAGCACTCCTATCTCATATGATCGGATCATAAGTTGACTTGCGTTCTTTTCTAAAGCTCCCCATGCAGCTTTGGATAAATTGGCACTGGAAATGTGTTCAAAATAAATACATACATATCAAATTTAAGCAAATGTTGACAATATAATAATAATAATAATATAGGTTTTCCCAGTTAGTTTAACACTTTTTTCATTATATTTCATATCTCGTTAAGTTAGAATTCGTCTCCAAAATCTGATTTACGCATTTTGTTAGATAAATTTCGTCAATGAGCATTATATTTCAAAGTATGACCATTTCATTTAATTCATTGGTCATTTCTTTTCGTCAAGGAAGGATTGAATTCGTATCACCTGATGGATAGCGGGTCTATGCACAAATATAATTCGTCTTTGTTCATTATTTTTAATACTTTTATCACATATATTCGTCAGGTGTTAGAAGAATAGGCCTACATATTATTGCAGGTTAGATTTGAACCACCGACATGTGTTCTTTTGCCTTGTTGATTCAGATCCGAACAGACCTACATTTCATAATTATAAGAAAAAAAGAACGAACAAGAAAGAAAGACAGAAAAAATAAATATATATATAAAACGTATAGGCCTATAGCTGGATTTTACATGCTTCTAGGTAGGACGTTCCACATGGGACGAAATAAAGTGAACTGAATATGAAACTATTTGATCAAAGACGAAATAAATGTATACATTAGTAGGTTACCGCTGTATCAGACGAAATGGAAGTGAGTTAGGACGAAATAAAATGAACATTAAATGAAACTCATTGCGCAAAATATGAATATACTTGACCAAAGACGAAATTTACTTTAACAAATGCAACCTTCAAAATGTTGGGACGAATTCAAACTTAACGAGATATGAAATATAATGAATAAAGTGTTAAACTAACTGGGAAAACCTATAATATATATATATAACAATGTTATATAGGACCATTGTGTCAAATGAAGGGCTTCAGACTGTTGTGTTCTACAGTTCTACAGGAGAAAAAAACCTGTGACAGACCTATGGGCAACACCGATTGTCCACGGTGTGTGTACTATAGCATAAACCACTACCACTATATTAAAGGCAGATTGTGATGTATATAGAAGGGATTTCACCTTTGAAATGAGAGCAATAGCATCCTAGAATCCATAGCCTAACACATACACACAATCCTACTACATGATTTACCAGCCTGAAATACACTATTAGACTGATTTACTCTTGGTAGGAGTGAGGACCATATTATTTCTACAGGGGACAAGTAGTGAACTCAATATTTATATAATAATATCAAAAAACAATTTATTTTAAAAATATATTGCTCGCGTCTGGAAAATGTCGGTGCATAATAATAATCAATACACACTTTTATTGTACCGTTTGGGAGGCCCGTATAAATAATAATTAAACTTATTGTTAGAAACATTCATAAAATATTCTACAAGTTTTTCAAGCGATCAATCTGATTTTCATTCTGATCAAATCTTTTAATTTACTTAAAACATGTCACTTGATACAATTTTCTGCTTTTAGTCGGCAGCAAACAAGCTCAAATTGCCATCTTTTTGCGCCATGCTTAATGCTCATTGGGCTAAATGCTACTTAAAGGTCTGTATCACATAACCCAAAGTGGAATTGATATACGGGAAAGGATGGTGAAAAAAAGACTGAAATGCGCAATTAGTACAATTCTGACCTAATTTCACATTTTAATCAACAATTTTATGAAAAAAATGACTTTTATTTATTTAATTTTAAAGCCTGTGTAAATGCAGTAAAAGTAAAAGTGGTCACTTTTGCGCGTTTAATTTGTCACACTTTGCCGATTTTGAACTGTTTTGTGTTTTTAAATTCACGATTTGTAGCTTCATCACATAGACCTATACGCAACAGAAATATTTTTGCGGTAGCTGTGTTGAGCACGAAAAGCTTTTTTTGCGAAAATAAATGTAGCGCGAAAATGTCCTCTTGTACAGTAGTTGCATTTGCTATGGCAAAGAGATACATTTCTGTAAAATCTACCTTCATGATGAATTGTTGTATTTGTATATTATTTAGTTACTATTTACTCTTTTTGCTATTGTAATATTTTTGTTCAAAAAATACAAGGACAGAGGACAAACAGTTGATGTACAATTTGTGCCAATAAATTGGACCAATTTGCCGCCTAGTACATCGGTACTCATCACACCCTAATCATACTCCTTTGACAACTTATTCATATTGAGGAATTACCATAAGACAATAGAACATGCTGGTATGGTGGGCCTAAATTTATCGTAATGGTAAATGACATGCCAAGCGCAAGTGTGCGGGGTCCAGTTGGCTGGCTCCCGATAGGGGTTGTAAGGGGGCAGAGCCCCTTTGCAATAGGAAGTTTTTGAATTTTGTCTGCTAAAAACATGATTTTTAGCTGCATGTTTTGCTATTTTTTCCTCATATTACTGAGTCTCAGGCCTTACTATTAAACAAGCATTTTCTTTCAATCTCATTTATATTAATAATTATACTTAAAAATAAAAGCTGATTGTTTGTGTTTTTTTGTTAATTTTTTTTAAAAATCTGAGGGAAAAAACGTGATTTTTAATTGTATTTTTAGCTATTTCATTGAGTCTCAGGCCTTTTATTTCTATACTATTACACAAGCATTTTCTTAACATGTTATGTAAATCAATAACACTAACAATGAAAGTGATCATTTTGACACATTCATATATTTTTGTTAATGTTATGGTATGTAGTTACAAATAAAAAGTTGTTTTTTTTAATTTAATTTTTTAAAGTCTAGTCGAATTATACTCAAGAGAACATGATTTTTAGCTGTATTTTTGGCTATTTTCCTTGAAATTACTGACTCTGAGGCCTTTTGTTTACTGTACTGTTAACACATTTTCTTTAAAATCATTATTGTACTTTTGCTTCGTAATGTTATCATAATATGTATATTTACAAAATAGAAAGAAAGAAAAAAATGTTGTTGTTTTTTTGGGGGGGGGCGGGGGCGAGGTCAATGGGCAGAGGTTGCAAGTTGGCAGAGCCCCTTTGCTGTGGGAAATGTTTTGAATTAGATATAAGCTGCATTTTTAGCCATTTTTCCATCAAATCTCTGAGTCTTAAGGTAGCTATATCAGCTATTACACCACTGCAGAAAAACAACTATAGTGCCAAATGAATTATATCTATACTTTTTTATTTTGAGACCACAGTAAAGAAAAGTAGACAAAATATTGCACCGTTTGAAAACGGCTTGATGGAAATTTATCTTTTGAATATACACATCCAGTATAATTTTGAAGCAAATCTGAGCATGACACCGTAGCCGATATAGCTACCTTAAGTTGCAGGGTAGCCAGTTTGCACATTTTGATTTTCAATTGGTATGTCTTTAGGAGGGATTTGATTTTATCGGAACTATATGCTGTAGTGTCCTCCCCCACCTCCCACCCCAAAAATAATACACCCAAACAAACAAGTCCAGAAGAAGTATATAACATAACTTTGGATGACCCATATTTGACCCGAAATAACCCACATAGTAATGGTAAACTTTAGTATACTTTATTTATTCTGATCGATAGTATCATTTTTGAGTATTTAAAGAAAATTGTTTAATAGTAAAGAAACAAAAGGCCCGAGACTCAGTCATTTGGAAGTAAAAGTAGCTCAAATTACAGCTAACAATTGCACTTTCAGGGACTAAATTAAAAAAATTCCCATGGCAAGGGACTATAAAACAATGTTTGTATATTGGTGCTGCAGATACTTTAACAATGGCATGATTTGTGTAGATTTTGTTCAGAATATTTGCCTGAGTTGATTTAATGTACCGTTACATGGACGTACGCCTCCCAATCCACGTAACACAAAACAATCTCATTTACTTTTTCCATTTACCTCCCACTACAAAATGTAGCGAATACCGTACTAGGTAGAAAGGGGGAAAATAGTAATTAAATGAGAGTACTCTACGACTACGAGAGAGCCAATATAAAATTACAAGAAGTTAACAAAAGTGGCTTTTATCCTGAACACTATTGCAGTACAAACCCGGCTAAAATTACTCTACTCTGGCGAGCTAAGCAAGTACGTCTACGTAGTCTACCTATCAACTGAGCCCCCGTTTGACTTTCGCAAATGGCGGATCAATCGTCTCGTCCTGCGAACAAGACATTACGTCTCTACGGATCGAAGATTGAGGGAACTTGATATCAGGCAGGTGTAGTGATTACCTAATGATCAGGCTAGGTAGAGTGGTTTTAGGTTTAAATGAGACCACTTTGCTTGAATTCTGTGTGTCCTCAGGCACACCCATTACATGGCTATTAGCAAAATGACGTGTATTGGAATACATGTATGTATGTAGTGGATGCACTTTTAGGCCATATTGAAATAAGTATTTGTTTCATGTTGTTCAATTTATTATGTTATTATTTAGCAAAGTTACAAGTATTGGAATATGTGTATGCATGTAGTGAATGCAGTTTCAGGTCATGTTAAATAATAGTGGTTTGTTGTACTTGGTAATATGCAATGTTGAACCTATTATCTTATTTAGCAATATGACATGTATTGGAATATGAGCAAGCAATCGGTGACATTTCAGGCCATTAAAACATGTTGTTTGTTTAGTGCACATGTGTGGTAGTGCACTACAAAGAACTAGCAATTTTAGAAAATAAATCAAACATTTTTTCGGGGGTTGACAGAATATGCTGTAGAAATGGATAAACAGGTCAACAGTTTGGTAGTGGATTTCGGGACACCATTCCAAAAAAATAGGGACAGCGGTCCCAAATAGGTCGTCCGCAGCCAATTTTAAATCTTGACCTCAGATGACCTTTGACCTTGGTATGTGACCTTTGACCTCATTAACATATGAAGGTTTCCATGTTGCATCTATGACCCAAGTTTGGTTGCAAATTGGTCATTGTATGGAAAAGAAATGGACAATACAAAAAGTGTGTACTAAATTATACATATTGACCTCAGATGACCTTTGACCTTGGTATGTGACCTTTGACCTCATTAAGGGGTCGTCCAAAATTATCGCCATTTTCACTTACGTACAGAGCGTACGTAACTTTTTACCCCCCTCCCCCCCTCGAGTTACGTACGCAATAAATGGCGAAATTTTATTTTATTTTGTACTTTAAAAAAAAATCCCGCCTCTCAAGATCGATATTTAAGTTACGTACGGTTGGGGAATATTTCGACCCCCTCCCCCCTCTTACGTACGCTTTGTACGTAACTGAAAATGGCGAAAATTATGGACGACCCCTAACATATGAAGGTTTCCATGTTGCATCTATGACCCAAGTTTGGTTGCAAATTGGTCATTGTATGGAAAAGAAATGGACAATACAAAAAGTGTGTACTAAATTTTACATCTTGATCTCAGATGACCTTTGACCTTGGTATGTGAACTTTGACCTCATTAACATATGAAGGTTTCCATGTTGCATCTATGACCGAAATTTGGTTGCAATTGGTCATTGTATGGAAAAGAAATGGACAATACAAAAAGTTTGTACTAAATTATACATATTGACCTCAGATGACCTTTGACCTTGGTATGTGACCTTTGACCTCATGAACATATGAAGGTTTCCATGTTGCATCTATGACCCAAGTTTGGTTGCAAATTGGTCATTGTATGGAAAAGAAATGGACAATACAAAAAGTGTGTACTAAATTATACATATTGACCTCAGATGACCTTTGACCTTGGTATGTGACCTTTGACCTCATTAACATATGAAGGTTTCCATGTTGCATCTATGACCCAAGTTTGGTTGCAAATTGGTCATTGTATGGAAAAGAAATGGACAATACAAAAAATGTGTACTAAATTTTACATCTTGATCTCAGATGACCTTTGACCTTGGTATGTGAACTTTGACCTCATTAACATATGAAGGTTTCCATGTTGCATCTATGACTGAAATTTGGTTGCAATTGGTCATTGTATGGAAAAGAAATGGACAATACAAAAAGTGTGTACTAAATTATACATATTGACCTCAGATGACCTTTGACCTTGGTATGTGACCTTTGACCTCATTAACATATGAAGGTTTCCATGTTGCATCTATGACCGAAGTTTGGTTGCAATTGGTCATTGTATGGAAAGAAATGGACAATACAAAAAGCGTGTACTTAAATTATACATATTGACCTCAGATGACCTTTGACCTTGGTATGTGACCTTTGACCTCATTAGCATATGAAGGTTTCCATGTTGCATCTATGACCGAAGTTAGATTGCAATTGGTCATTGTATGGAAAAGAAATGGACAAAACAAAAAGTGTATACCAAATTGTTGACACACAGACAACACACCCCCACCCCACACACGAAGGATGCTGCCATAAGGTCTCTTCCTACGGACGACCTAAAAATGTGAAATTTGTAAAATCAACTAATCTGGTAAGTAGTTAAACTTAATTTCGGCACGATATGCTGCTTTCAAGCCCAGAACAAAATGCACTGTGCTTAACAGACATGGGCGACCCCCGGGGGGGCCAGTCAAACATAATGGTGTACACATGCGTGGCCAAAAAAACGCGTAAAAAGGGGTGTTTTTTCAGTGTTGGACGCATCACGCACGTGACGCCGTTAAGGGTATCAAAAACGCTGATTTTCAAGAAAAAGGGTGGCTTAAAATACAGGTCGAACGTGTTTAGGGTAACTTGTTTTGTTCCCTGTTCCCAGAAGAATGTTATCCCCGTTTTTGCGATTTCTTTTGAGCGTCTCATTTCCAATTTGAGAATGCATGTGTGTCACTCGTTTCTACAGCGTCATAATCGCCATAGCAAACCGAGATAGCAAAGACCGTCCCCCAGACCGTCGTTTTGTAGCGTTCACAATATGCGCTAGAGACTGGAGAATCCCGACGAACTGACATTTCAGCTGATAATTTTGACAGCGGTAGAAGAGAGGACGACAACTCCCGCGACAACTAAAGCAAAATACACCTCTGGTAAGCTTACGATTTTGCTTATTTCGGGTAAATCAAATCTTTTTGGGAGTATACAGTTTGATGTTACCTTTCAATTGAAATAAATTCTTTCCTGATGAATTTTAAAAGCAGATCTGACTGGACTGACTTACTGAATGTTTACATTGTCTAGCTACATTGTAATGCAAGATCCTCCTTGACAACATTTAAATGTACATACAAGAAAGAACAATACCCATGAATACATTTTTGTCTATTCATATCTACGGGCATATCTATTGCAGGCAAAAAGACAAAACTTGTTTAGGGGTCATATTCTGGCAAGAACTTGTTTAGGGGTCAAAATTTGCAAGGAAAGCGCGCTAAAAAGTTGTTTAGGGGGTAATTTTGCTTGCAGGGTAAAACTTGTTTAGGGGGTGTCTGGAAAATTTTTGGTCACGCATGTGTACACCATTATGGTTGACTGCCCCCCCCCCCCCCCCCCGGAAGTGAATAAAGAGCCCAGAATAACATGATTATGCACAAGCCATATAATACAGCCTAGTTATGGGCAGCAATGAATTTGCCGTGTGAAAAAAAAGCTATCTTTTTGATGATTTACATATTAACACTTTCCACGCGGCTATTATTTTTACCATACACAAAGCAGATTTTTCAGAAACCTTTCATAATTTTCAAAGTCTATCTCAAAGATAACTGACCAAACACTAGGCATGTTTGTACTTATTTCAATGCATTTCTCATGGTGATTCCGAATATGGTATTGAAATACAGTAATTTTGACATTTTTGAAACATATTGTGACATTTTGGAATGTCTTCTGCAGCTGCCTGCCGCGTGGAAAGTGCTAAACCACTCCCACTGCATAAGAATAATATGATAACTTAAAGTAAAAATAATATGGATCTGAATAGTTGAATCTATTATATTAACATTTAGCAAAATGACATGCATTTAAATTCATTTAAGTAGGCTTTATGTGAAAAATATGTGACCAGTCGCTTCAAAAAGGACATGTTGTCAGCAAACAGTCTTGAGATAGAGGCCAATATATTTGGTGAAATATAAAGAAAATAATAGAAACAACCATGCTTCTTCAAATCATATATTGTGTTTACAAAGTCCGATCACCTTCTACATGGTATCATTTCAAAGCTTAAAATGTGCTCTCGCAAGTCATACCAATAACTCAGATTTAATTCAGGACTCCAGCATGTCCATTTTGATTTGACGGATCATATGCACTTGAATTATAGCCATATCAAAACGTGTAATTGTTAAGTATATCATATCATTTGTGTACAGCCGCAGCAAAAGGGTGCTGTTGTCTCTTAAAGAAAAAGTTGAATTACCAATACCAATAAAATGAGCTTTTTGAATGCTTCAAAATGACACATTTCTGGTTAAGATTGGATACTGCTTTTTGATTTTATGAAGCAAAATTACTGTAAAATTGTCTTTATTTTTTCTTCTTCTTCCATACCTAATTCCATCAATATCTGAAAATGCATTTTACTGACAACTGCACTTTTTTGCCACAACAGTACACATTTATGCTGGTATATGGTATTTACAACTTTAGGTACATGTATGCAGATTTCTCCTATATCTTTTCTAAGCTTCTTTATGACCAAAACCTTAACTTGCGAAATCATGCTCTTACCTTGTAACAAGAAACCATGGGATGTGTTTGCTATCAGGGGATAAACGGGTGTAGGTTTTGATGTGGGGAGAAGCCCTGGTGCGCCCCCTATAATTTGATTTCCACTGCCTGAGGATAAAAATAAAATAATATTATATATAAACAAATGTTAACATGATAATTCATTTTTCCTAAGTTTTTGCCTTAACCCTAACCCTACCAAATACCATCTACATCTACGAATATACTCAATAAAGTTGTCATGAGACAATATCTAATTGAGAACAAAATACTGACGTCAGTCAGAAAACATGGTACCAAATACACATAAAAGATACATAATAAAGTACACTTTAAAGGACTTAAATTATACTAAGACCAGTTTTAAAAGAGTCCACTTTGTTGCAGTCGAGTAATGAGGACGGTAGTGCATTCCAGTCCAATATTGTTCGCGGGAAGAAGCTGAATTTATACGCATTTGAATGTGAAGCCATGACACTAAATTTTGAAGCATGATAATGACGAGTTTGTGTTGCTGTGGGTCTGTTGATATAGTCCGGTATTGGAACCGCGATATCCTGGGTATGAATGTTATACATTGTGTTAAGGCGTGTGTTCTTTCGGCGTTTTTCAAGTGATAACCAGTTCATTCTGCTTAGTAATTCTGTGACTGTACCCTCTGATATTTCATAGTTGTCTTCCACACAATCTCCTAGCGTATGTGTAGACAGTTTTCCATGACGTAATCAACCGAGCCTATATATAGTGAGCGCAGTAGACTGCACGAACATGAAGCTGATAGCTGTGGCTTGCCTATGAAGGCCGGCAGTTGATGTGTGGAGGGTCCCTGGATCGATTCCCAGTCGGGGAGCGGCGATTTATTTGTTCATCTTCTCCCAAATCCTCGTTTTGTTAAAAAACAGGTCGAGGGTTAGGGTTAATGTGATTTTTCCCTCAGTGCTAAAGCACTAAAACAGTGAAAAGAGTCAGGGCTTTCAATTGGACTTGAACCAGCAACCTTGTGAATGTAAATGCCACACTCTTGTCAATGAGAGGGTTAAATCACATGTAAGTTCTTGGGTTTCAGTGATCATTCATCAAAATAAAAAATGAGGCGAAGAATGTAAAATTACATTTTTTACTACGCTTTCATTACCCGATTTCGATGTTTACCACATCAACAGCAGGAATGCACCAATTATAAATAAGGTCTATTGTTAGTCATGTGGATCACTATAAATTTACACAAATATGATATATGGTTATGAATTTATGACAAAACATTATCATAGACATATTTCATGTGTTTTACTAACCCTTCAAACCTCCTAGACATATTTCATGTGTTTTACTAACCCTTCAAACCTCCAATGCCATGGAGACCTTAATCGCCACCTATACATCTAACAGCTCTGCTTCCTCAGTCAATCTCACTGCGCAATCATGGCAGAATAAACAATTTGTTTTAGCTGAACTCGCATAGCTAGGGGGTCATGAACTCTTGACTCCCACATAAGTGAACCAGATTTGATTTCCCCCTTTTTGATCCCTATTAATCTGCTTGATACATTTTCCCCCTTATCGCTTTCATCGGTCTGTGAATTCAGTTTATAACGTTTTCACAAGAGGGCAGTATATAAGGTATGAAGACATCAAAGACCTTGAATTGCATCTGTAATTACAGACTTGAATGACCAAATGAGGGCAGCATACTGTACAATCCCTGTCTGAATACAGATGATGGCAAGCATAATTTATGGTGTTAAAACTGGCAGCATACAAGTCTTACATTATTGTACTTGAAAAAGACATATGTATTTTAGTAACATCCAAAAACATGAATTAAAATTATTAAACTGGAGTTGATTTCCCAGCTTGAACAGTTTTAGGCTGAAATAATTTAGTTTTAACAGAAAATGTGATACTTGAAATTTGTTGATGGATATCTTGGATTACGTGTTATACCAATATGGAATGCAAATTTGGTTTATTCATGTCGTCTGTCTGGATAGTTTGCATATTTCTTTAACAAGTAATTCATACGGAAACATACCTTTGTCCTATTAGTGCAAAGCTTGAATAAAATTAGTATAAAATATAGTACAAGAAAGCAAATAAGAGTCAGGCACTGAAAAAATGCTTCAGATGAGCTAAAGAGTCTACAAAAACTTGAATGCCTTGCTTGGGTGGATTCTCCAGTTTAGATAAGACCTGGTTTATCATACTTTTGTGACAGTTTAAAAAAAAAGGTTTGTTCAAATGATACCTGTAATGTTATATTACAAATTTACATTAAAACAATAGACAATGTACATTTAACCAGAGAAAATAAGACAAGTACAAGACAAGACAATACATGACACGACACGACACGACATGACACGACCCGGCACGCCATAACATGACATGACACGACATGACACGACATGACACGACATGACATGACACGACATGACACAACATGACACGACCCGGCACGCCATAACATGACACGACATGACACGACCCGGCACGCCATAACATGACACGACACGACATGACACGACATGACATGACACGACACGACACGACATGACACGACCCGGCACGCCATAACATGACACAACATGACACGACCCGGCACGCCATAACATGACACGACATGACACGACATGACATGACACGACACGACATGACATGACACAACATGACGTGACATGACATGAAGTTAACATCCAAAAACATCAATTAAAATTATTTAAACTGGAGGTGATTTTCCAGCTTGAACAATTTGGTGGAGCGTTGCCTACTAGAATAAAATGTCCTTTTGCATTGCCATTTTTCTTTTGCATATTACACTATAATATTAAAGAAACAGGTGAGGACTGAATCTTGTTTGGGTAACGATTGGTTACATCTGTAATGAGTTTCACATCATTTTCAAACCTTTTGTATTGGTGCTTATAATCCCTAAAAAAACCCACTAAAAAACAAAACATGCTGCAATATCATAATCTGATTTCGGAAATGCAAAACAACAAAAAAGACAAATGCACAAACAAACAAAATTCCGGAAGTCTTACATCCCAGTATATGTCATGACAGACACCTGTTCCTTTAATTTATTTGAGTAGTGTATTATCAAAATATCCATAAATATTCCTTCATTGGTGTGAAACAAAATGGTGCAGGTGTCCTTTAAGGCCAAGTAAAACAAAACAACAGTTGATCATCCGGACTTTTCAAAAAAAAGGATGCAGGAGGGGCTTTTCATTTTTTATTTATTTTATTTTTTCAAGATGGCCCCCGGCTTTTTGAAGTAAAGATTTTACAGACTGAGCCTCTTTACATTGTATATGCATTTATTTAATGTACAGATGCAGTTTTAATAAAGTTTTACTGGAGCAACTTAAACATTTAATAGTTTTACATGCAATTTTTCGAAAAGTTTTACTATAAAAAATTAAAAAATAAGCGGGAAGCGGGCGGGGACGATCAACTGTTGTTTTGTTTTACTTGGCCTAATAGACCTTGCTTACAACATTCCCTGTATACTTACTGTAAGAATGTGTTGAAGTAGAGTTGTTTCTTTGCAGTCTGTATACTGTAGGGTACGGATCCTCCCGCAGGATAACCCTCTAGACTTGTCCGGATGTTATCTCTGCTTGGGAATATCTGGAGAGGACAAATATAAAATTATCACATAAAAAGAATATTTTGGCTACATAGATTTGTTTATCTTTTCACAGATCAAATAAGTTGACTAAAATGTGTATTGGCAAATATGCTTCCTACATACAGGTCTCTGTAAAGGGGTGTAAAATCAGGAATTTATCAACATTTAACCCTTTGAACCCGGAGTTATTATAAGGGTTCAATACACCCACCCTGACTTCTCCGGGGGTAAAATGCTAAATATAGTACACCTATATCATCCGTAACATATGTTACCGATGATAGAGGGCAGTATGCCATTGTACTACACGTATAACGTAACCTATTTATAACATAAAAACGTCCATTTTTATCGCCAAAATTGCCAATCATGACAGTAAAACAAAGCATCCCTGTCTACCTGAGAATCATCTGCGTCATATTGTGTTGCATATTCATCCAATTTTGCGCTATTTTTGACTGTTTTCTTCAGCTAAATGACATCAAATCACAACGAAACAATGTATTTCACATCGGGTGAACATCACATGACTTTCAAGTCACATGACCACTCAGTCATATGATCAATGTGTCATCTGTTCGCTCAGGTCGATTTTTCAACCTATCGGGTTATACGACGTTCTCCCTAAATCGACCTATCGGGTTCAACGGGTTAAAATTGTAATAAATATGAGGTGGCCTGACGTTTCAATTCCAACAGAATCTTTATCAAAGGCAAAAATGATACTGTTAGGATCGAAATGTCAAGCCCTCTCATATTTACTACATTATCTTACACAGGCTATTTTATGGATTTTTTAAGACATTAAATATCAGGTTGCTTTACAAGATTTGACTTTGCCTTGAACCCTACATATCTGATTCTATGACTTTTACTCTGATATAACAGAGACCTATGGTAACAGCATATTTGTCTACACAATTTCACTTCTTTTAGTAAAATCACCCTATGAATCACTGTAAAACAGATTTATGTTTTCAATCACCAGTGTCTCCCCAAAAATACTACTCACCAATTTTAACATGCGGTTGTCATCTCTGACAAACGATGCACTGTTACCCTGGGATGCCGTCATGCTTTGAAGAAATTCTGCACACAGCCACTTGCTTTTATCGGGACCTAAGGAGCCTACACTGGAGAACTGACCAATCACAGGCCAGTCTTTGACATCAGCCCCCACAGGTCCATGATTTTTGAGAACCTGAATACCCAATAAAAAAAATTTTAAAAAAAATTGTTATCATAAACTAGGAGTCCTCACATATTTTATGCACAAGGTCTAATTTCTAGTTTGTCCTAATGTAATCCAATTATCTTTTTATTCTGAAAAGGTACAAAATCAGTTCCAACCGTACCAGCAAGGGGACCAAGGATGGATCCAAATGGATTCAACAGCACTACACCAACAATGTAAAATATAGAAATGGCTAAAAAGGTGTGAAAAGGATGGGACCCCTCCCTGTGCTTGCCATTTTATTGTGTTGTTTCTTTTGCCTTTTAAATGTCCCGTCCTTGGATGTTGTAATTGCACACCTGTTTAGCCATTTCAATATCTTGTTATTGCTGGGTTTTATGGGCCTATCTCAACTCATCTTTAGGTTAAGTGCTTGGCCCAAAATATGACTATTGAGGGCAAAACAGAGTACAGGTAATACAATTGATTGAAAAGGGCACAGGAGGTTTTCCTGATTGACTGACAGCTACAGGAATTCAGGGTAATTAACCCTTTCCACACGGCTATTAGTTCTACCATAATACAAAACAGATTCTTCAGAAACCTTTCCCAACTTCCAAAGTCTTCTCTCAAGAATTACTGAACCAACAATACTAGGCATGTTTGTACTAAGTTCAAAGCATTTCTCATAATGATTCCAAATATGGTAATGAAATTCAATGCTTTTGACATTTTTGAAACATTTTGTGAACATTTGGAATGTCGTCTGCAGACGCCTGCCGCGTGGAAAGTGTTAACTCGTTCCTTGTAATGTTCTTACCTTTCTCATCTTCATATGGCCCCATTTGCTCTTTGCATCCCCTATATGTCTTCCTGGTACAGAGCCTATGAGGTACACTCTGTCAATAGAATTATAAAGACATTTGACTTGGCACCTACAACAAAGTCACATCTGGGGTAGGGACATCAAGATCTGCTATTACTTTTGATTAATAGATGGGGAGGGGTATCCTGTAAAATGTTTGCTCTAATGGTGAATTTCTCAATTTTTGTTAGCTCATGGTTGGTATGATACCACAAATCATGTTGACTTGCAAATGATCAGTCAGCTAAGAAATGTCTTGATAAAATTGCTCTGCCAACTGGTAATCTTGTATTGAAATTTCATCCAATTTGAGTAAAACTTAGCACTTTATTATATTCAGAGACTAATATTTTAGTATTTGTCAAAATCTTCTTTGCATTATTCAAACTAAGTTGCACACACGCCGATGGTTGGATGTCAGTACATCCTTTAAATGAATATATATTCAACATGGAAAATCACTTGCAGCATCCGCTTGCCTAATTGAAATGATGTCAAAAGAATCATGACAGCAGCTAAAAACTGAAAGAAAATCAAAATGTGTCTCTTCAACATACTACTCACATTGCACTAGACATGTCATGTTTCTTGATATGTCCTATCCAGTCATGTAGAGATTTCACCTTGTAGGCGGAGACATATTCTAGTAAATCTCTCTTGAAATGACTAGGTGAATCACCTACTAGGCTGGTACCTGCAGGTGATGTACTGCTTAACTTGGGAAATAAAGGGCTAATCCAAACACTGTAATTAAAGAGCAATACACACTGATTGATTAGCGAAATATAGCTAGGGAATATTATTGATCAAAGTCCCCCTACCTGTAACAATTTCCATCTAGTCGTGAGGGGTAAATCAAAATGTTGAGAGCCCCAAATCGGAATAAGCTATTTATGGTCCTTATTTTCAGAGAATGGTAAAATGACATTTTCTGACTCAAAATGTCGTCATATTATCTGTCTCCCAGACCGGCTCACCTTGGCTCATTATTTAAATTAACCAAGTTAACATTTGACCCCGGGAGTGATGTAGTAACTGATGACACTTCTTTTTTTTTAACGGAAAACCATTAACGTCATTATTTTTTCTCTGAATGGTAAATATTTGGCTCATGCGACAAATATTGTTTAGACGATGTTAATTTATATGGATATTAACCTCGCATTAGCTACTATTATTAGTTACTATTCTGATTTAGTGATTTTACTCCCAGTTTTGCTATCAAAATTACACTGCTAGTAATTTATGCTGCAGTTAGGGCATAAGTACTAGGGAGATAGCTTACCTTTTTAGTAAGTTAAATCAATTTGGTGCATTCTGCCGTTTATGTTAAAAATCTCAAATGTCTTCAGCAGCAGTCCCATGTGTTACTCTCCTAAATGACCATGGTCACACCCCATTTATTCTGTGTATAGTATTTTACCTACCCCTGTGTTTTCTGGTGCCAGTCTTGATGAATAAGGTTAGAAGTATGTATCACAACTCTCATACCAGTAGTGTATAATAAAAACATCATTTTGCTGCAAAGAAAGAACAAAATGTGGAATGTGTGTTAAACTGTACCTACGTCATCTCATTTCAATGCTGATACCTATTTAAAACTTTGTGTATATTTTCTAATGTCCCCTCCAACAGGTTAGGAAATATTCTAAGTGGTATTTGGTAAATGGACACATGCGATTTATTTTCTAGTTCAGCAACTTTGTACTTGTTAAATAATTTGTATTATTGTTACCTTCAAAATATGAAACAGTGAAATAGTGATTTTTTTAAAAGTGAACATTCTCCTTTGTCAACTCATTGAAATTGAGGAGAGGATTTGTTTCATACATTAAATTGGTCAGGGTTATTCCATCAGTTGAACTTACCCATCACATACTCTGTCAATGGGGAAGTCCCTCATTTTCCCCTTCAAAATACACAAGGGGATGTGTATTTGTGAATAACAAATAAGTACAACTTCTTATGATATCAGCAGTGAATAATTCACTTGATTTTAGAAATTACGTAAGTTTGACCGTTTTTTAAAATAATAATCAGGCTTCTTGGGAATCCTGTTTGTCTCCCACCTAACCTCAACTTTCATCTATGAGTCAGGAGAAGGGTAACAAGGAGAAAAGAGTAATAACCAGACTGACCAATCAGGACACCTTACTGGATTGCCTGTTGACCAATCACTGCACCCGTTAGAAATTCATGTGCAACTTTATTTCCATACCATATCCTAGGGTTACTTTGGAAAGTGGGCGACTTTGGACAAAACATTCAAAATCTTTTTATTTCATTGACCGGAATCAACACTTTCATGATGTTTTGTCCTAAATCGACCCGCTGGTTCCAAACCGCCCCAGTTTGCAGTAGCAAATTTGATTGCTTATAATCTACCTGTGATGTGTCCCCCACATCATTTCCAATTTTGCTTGACAGAGTTTGACATTGGGATAGGCACTGGCAGCTTCATGTAATCGGATCTTGCCTTCTCTCTGCTCCCCATGCACCAACAGCAATGGCTTAGACCTTATCAAAGCCAAAAAAAATGTTGTTTATTGTTGAATGGTGTTGGTACCTCAAATTATAAAATATATCACACATTTGATTAAGATTAAGATCTATCTATGGGATAAAGCTATAAAAGGATTGATCTTTTCCTAGAGTGGCTAGCAAACATAGACATAGATTCAGCCAATTTGTGCAATCAACCCACTTCAACCTAATGACCTTCACGGATATTTGTACAAAATCACAATCTATAAAACACTTCATCCAATCCCCATATTAACCCTTAAAAACCCTTCATACCACAAAACCCCATCCACAAACTATGCTGTCTCAGTCTACTTCAAAGTGATTACGACGGGAGATATATGCAAACAGAAAAGTTATATATGGGAGTGTGATCCCCTGGCGCAGTGGACTAGAGCATATATTTACAAGCGGGAGTACTCAGACTCGAATCTCTCTGCCAGAAAAGTCAGGTTGTTTTTTCATTAACAATTCCGCTAATTTCTTCCCCCTGAGGGCTGTAAGGGCTAGTGAGCAACTATTTGTTTGCATTCCATTAACCCTTATAACCTTGCCAATTAACCCATATCATCCACCACTTTTGAAATCCATCTTACCTAAACTTTTTTGGATATTGCTCTATAAGCCATGGTATATCATGCATATAGTTGAATTGTGCAGACTCCACTAGCTCGCCCATGCATTCTGATAAGATATCTGCAAAAAATATAATGAATATTAAAAAACTTTGTTTATTGAGGCCCGAGGGTTTCGGCCAAATCATACTTTTGTCCTGTAGGGGCCAAACCCGAATTTATGCTGAAAATGTATCAAACAATTTGGACCCTAAAGCTACATACATAAGTCTACATTGTAAGGGTCTTGAGTCCAGGACCAGGACCCTCGAAATTTGAGAAAACATCAACTAAATTTGTACACACACTACTCTGTCTTCAATTGAGAACACAGTGTTCTCAATAGTGATGCACTTCATCACACCTCATTTTCAAACGGCCAATTATCTTCAAATAAAATAATAGCAAAATATTGAAATTCAATGTTTAAGAGCTTACCACTAATGTGTACAGCTTTATTGCCGTTATACTTTGAAGAAATTCCAGAGACTTTTGTAAGAAGGAAACACAGTGGAGATGCTTCTTGAATGACCTCAACACAGTTTCTTGGGGATGAAGATGATGATCGCTTTTTGTCATCACCTTCATCTGTTTTCCTCTTCTTGCTGGAAGGTGTGCTGCCACTTTCATCTGTTTCAAGTAGAAAAGAGGATGTATGTCTGCTAAATCCAGTGAAGCATTCAATATACAATTTTATTGTGAACAAACCGTATTGTTGTTCTCCCATCATATTAGAGAGTAGAAAGCTTGCCTAAATTGCAATAGTTTAGTTAACGTGTGTTATTTGCTTTCTATCAATTTTAGCACTTAGGTCTACTAATACTACCACTCACAATCATGTATCTTCTAGTTCTTGGTGAAAACATGATTGAAAGGAATATATTATCAACGGCTTCTTATTTTCTAAATTGGCAGCTTTTATATAAATTGATAGATATGGGTTGGGTATTAAAAGAAACTCACAAATGTACCCCAAAATTATGGAAACATTCACTGCAAATGATGAGCATTTACTTTTGGACAAACTTAAAGTAAACTAAAAAGTAAATGCAATTCTAAACACAAAAGTAAACGCAAAACTAAATGTTTCTTGCATTTTGCACCCAATTGACCTCAAAGCATGCTCAAAGTGAGTAAAAATAATCACAGATGTTTCAACTATCTGTGATACAGCGCTTTGATCACTTTGAAAAGGCGCTATATAAATACTAATTATTATTATTATTATTTATTATTATTATAATGGGACAGTTATTGATAAGAGGCTGGGTGGAAAATAGCTTAGTTGTTGGGCTCACCTAAGTGTTTAGTATTGCGTTTACCTTTGAGTTTACTTTTAGTTGTCCAAAAGTAAACGCTCATAATTTGCAGTGATTGATTCAGTTGGTAACCATGGATGGATATGGGTCACATTGATTTTCTAATTTAACAGGTATGGTACATGGGCAAGGATTTCCATTACTATTTGCTGATGGTACATTTCTTATCTAATTTCTTTTTAAAAGTACATTGAACCCTGAGCTGTTCACCATTTAATAGAGGTTCTTCCTACCTGGGTGTCTAAACTCCTCCACGTGCCATTTATTTCTCCTGAAGCATTCAGACCCATACTTACACATAGGCCTCTTATCTGCAGCAGAGTCGGCTTTCCTTTTAGTGCCAGGTTCACCTGAAGATTGCTTTGAAGTACCTGGCTTTGCTGAATCTCTTCTTTGTAAGGATAACTTATCTTTATTCCTTTTAACAGGGGACACTGTTTTATGCTTTGACATATTATCATCATCAATATCTGTGTCGTCTGAATCGGAGACCTTGTGTGAAGACGATGCAGACCTTTTTGAGCTAATCTGCTTCTTTACATTACGGAGCAGAGATGGAGAACTGCTGCCGTCTAAGGAGCTATCATCAGAATCTGATATGGCATGACCCATGGATAATGCGGCTGCCATGGCAAGGTCTTGATCTTCTTGTTCTTGGAGTCTTGATTGCTCTTTTTCAAACTAAAATGAAAAAATAAACAAGTATAAAAAGACCTGTTGGCAATCAGCTGTGTGATTTCTGTTATCCATCACATTCACACATTTAACTTTATCTATTGAGAAGAGGGGTAAAAAAAGGACAACGATAAATGACATTTTTGGGACCTCCCTACCGAAGAAAATGACCGTCCCCTTACAGCAGCGAATGAATACAGAAGAACACGGGCATGCATGAAGGCCCCACGCACTACGCATCATTTGCATGACGTGTGGTAGCTCGTTCACGTAGCGTAGTGTTGTTCCTTCCACTAGCATGGAGAGTAGATCAGTGATCGTATCGGAACAAAGTCTGAGCCACCTCTGACTAGACGTGTGGGTGCATCCAAAACTGTGTGCGTGTGGCCATAATCGCGCGTGTACACCTGGATTACTTTGTGTACACCTGGATTACTTGCACGCAGTGAGATTAAAAATATATATATTTCTCTCTAATTTGGAACTTATCAAACTATATAGCCTAGTACTCCATCATGTCCATGTACTCGGTAGCCTGCTAGTGCTAGTCAGTGCTACACCTAGTAGCCTGCTAGTGCTAGTCAGTGCTACACCTAGTAGCCTGCTAGTGCTAGTCAGTGCTACACCTAGTAGCCTGCTAGTGCTAGTCAGTGCTACACCTAGTAGCCTGCTAGTGCTAGTCAGTTCTACACCTAGTAGCCTGCTAGTGCTAGTCAGTGCTACACCTAGTAGCCTGCTAGTGCTAGTCAGTGCTACACCTAGTAGCCTGCTAGTGCTAGTCAGTGCTACACCTAGTAGCCTGCTAGTGCTAGTCAGTGCTACACCTAGTAGCCTGCTAGTGCTAGTCAGTGCTACACCTAGTAGCCTGCTAGTGCTAGTCAGTGCTACACCTAGTAGCCTGCTAGTGCTAGTCAGTGCTACACCTAGTAGCCTGCTAGTGCTAGTCAGTGCTACACCTAGTAGCCTGCTAGTGCTAGTCAGTGCTACACCTAGTAGCCTGCTAGTGCTAGTCAGTGCTACACCTAGTAGCCTGCTAGTGCTAGTCAGTGCTACACCTAGTAGCCTGCTAGTGCTAGTCAGTGCTACCACCTAATATCTATCTTATTCTTATGATACAGAGCTATCTTATTCTTATAAGTTATAGATGATTATATTTATAATATCATTCCTAGCAGGTGTCCGAATTGTCCAGCCCTGGCAAATTTGCCAGTATTTACAGTTAATCCAAAAGTAGCGCTTCCACACAAAAAATGGCATATTCTACCCTTCATATATCAATTGTTTAACTCAATACCTATATATTTTGTGTCGCTTCAAAATTCTTGGTTGCGTTTTGCCAGAAAAATGATGAAATTTCAGTCATTTTGTGGCAAGTGGACATTTGCCAGTATTTACAGTTAATCCAAAAGTAGCGCTTCCACACACAAAATGGCATCTTCTATCCTTCATATATCGATAGCTGAACTTGATACCAAAATATTTTACGACGCTTCACAACAATTCATGGTTACGTTTTACTAGAAAAAAGATGCAATTTCAGTCATTTTTTGCAAAAACTATTTTTGAAATTTCATTTTCAAGCTTTCATTGAAAGTGCACTATTACATTAACAAACAGGGAAAACTCTACGCTTAGGAAGAAAAAAAGTTGTGTTGCCGGTTGCCCTCAAGTGCCAAAAAAATAAAATCGGATCGGTCGGTCTGATTTTTTTTATTTTTGAATTTTTTTTATTTTATTTTTTTAAATATTTTTTTTGGGGCTGAAATATAAATATATATATGCTTTATGTCAAGACAAAATTGGTATAGGCCCATGTCAATTTGACTAATGTTTCTAGTGTAACAATAGTCTAAAAAACATTTATTTAAGCTTACTTATTCATTTCAAGCAAGAAATAGTAACATTTAGACAAAAATAAAAAAATGTGACCCTAGTTTTTACGATTTTAGGGTCGGTCGCTGAGGGCAACAAAACTTTTTTTTCTTCCTTATTGTGTGCTTATTGGTGAACACACACCAATCCCCACCCCCACCACAAACCCCTCTCACCCCCATCCCACATGCACAAACCCACTCAACCCCAACCACAAACCTACTCCACCTTCCCGCAATACCCCTCCAAATCTAAACCACCCCTACAACCTCCCCCCCAATCCACCCCCATGCCACCACAACCCCCACCACAGACTCCCCCCAACCACAAACCTACTCCACCTTCCCGCAATACCCCTCCAAATCTAAACCACCCCTACAACCTCCCCCCCCAACCCACCCCATGCCACCACAACCCCCACCACAGACTCCCTCCCCTTCCCATCCCCACCACAATTTCCACAAACCCCCTCCCCTTCCCATCCCCACAATGAACCCCTCCCCTTCCCATCCCCACCAAAAAAAACCCTCCCCTCCACAAACCCCCTCCCTTTCCCATCCCCACCACAAACCCCTCCCCTTTCATTCACAAAACCCCTCTCCCACCACAAACACCCTACCCACCCCACGGCCTACTCTCACCACCGCACCACAAACCCCTCCCCACCACAGACACCCTACCCACCCCACCCCTAGGCCAACCCTTCCCACCCCATGCATCCACGCCACCATCCCCCTTCGCCACCATACACCCTCTCCCCAGGGCCATCCCATTCCCATTCGCCACCACAAATCTCTGCCCTCCATCACAACCCCACCACTAACCCCCCTCCCAACCACAATCCCCCATCACTAACCCCTTCCCAATCACAAACACCCTCCCTATACCCCACCTCACACCAAACCCCCTATTACAAAAATCCCATGGTATCGATTATCGTTGCGCCGCCCGGCATCACTACAAACATTTTTTTACAATAAGTCAATAGACAAAACTTTTGCTTGATGCTGAATGGATGTTTCTGACACACCCCTTGTATTTCATTGGCCACAAGTACTCATTTAGGCTAGTGGATCCACCCAGATATAGTGCTGGGTGATATCAAGCCTCTCAGTCTCAAACCCAAAATCACAGAATGTTCTTCATCTCTTCAACAAGTATCAGAAGTTGCTTAATTCAAACAGGAAATCAAACATAAACCTAACCCCAACAGATTTTTACTCCATTGGAACAATTATTTTGGGTTTCAAACATGAAAAATAGTGAATTTATTACGCATTTTGTCTTGGTGGGAGAATTTGGCCACTAAATCGGTGGCCAAATTTGGACACCTGCTAGGAATTATATAATTCTAAATCTAACCTGTTGTTGTAAACGTCTAGCCAAGGCCTCATCCGGATCTATTACCTGGTATCGATGAGTACTATTATAAATATTCTTCTCTTTCAAATCTTCTATTAAAACCAAGAAATTACCATGTAAAGCTTGTTTATTTGGGACAAAACATGCAAAACACTGCTGCACTAAACAGGACAATGTTGCAATGTTGGTACTCGCGAACCTATGCTATTTACAGCTTGTAGCCCAATACAAAGTAGAAGTTTTCTCTGTCTTTTAAGATTCGTCTTACAAAGCGTGAAACTGTGCGTCTATCAATTATGACTGAAAAAAGCCTATCATTTAAGCGCCTGAACTTTGAACTGCATGTAATCAATCAGGACACACAATCAGGACATCAACATGCGTGTAAGTTGTTGTGAGCGATTGTGATGATAATGATTATCTTTTCCTATCGGTAAATGTCGATAAATATGCTTAAAGTGTGACCTAGATGAAGGTAGGTATGAGTGCAAGATACAATCACAGAGTTTTAATGAAATCAACACTTTATCATGAAGGTTGTTTTCCAATGAACTTGATTGGTTATAAATTAGGCAAGGAAGTAAGCTTATTTTTTAATAAAAGCTTACAAAATACTAACATTGAATTGATTAATATTTAGCTTTAATAAGATATATCAAGCCTTATTACTCATAAAGCGATAAGACCTGTTTTAAACATATACCTTGCGATAAAATCAGCAAATGATGACCCGGTCTCTGCTGCCTAGTACTAGACTAGAGCATGTGTGGTCCAGTGGATAGGACACAGGTCTCACAATACAAAGGTTGTGGGTTCGAGCCCCGCTAGGTCCAACATGTTTGTATCCTTGGGCAATGTACTTAGTCTCAATTGCCTCGTGGTTCGGAAGTCACGTAGAAATGGTGGTCCCGTGTATCGGAAGAGCAAAAATCCGAGCACGTTAAAAGGTCACAGATTCCTTCGTAAAGAGTAGGGGATCATCCCGGTCTGTGGCTGTACACACATTGTCCCAAGGAAACTAGGGCCTTGGCGTTAATATCCTGACTTATGGATTCTGCCGAGTATTGATGTAGATGTAGATGAGTACATGATCATCATTACATCAATACTCATCATGATAATGTAGAAGGCCATACCAAACTGGAATACTAAATAAGTATTCGAAATATATTCATTCTGTATTCGGAATACTTATTTAGTGGTATTTTTGTGGTTGAATGTATTCCTCCAATTTTAAAGCAAATTTCTGATTGGTTTGACTACTAAAATTAATTTAAGTATTCAAATCTTTGTGGTTTGAATACTTAAAATCAAATCTTAAGTCCATGGTTTGATTACTAAAATACAGATCAGGTCATTGGGTCAAAGTTCAATGGTCAGGTCAACTGACAGATCAAATTCAACTGCCTTTTTTTGGTTGGAAGCACAGTGGGTTGGAAGTGAAGTGTGTTGTGTGCTGGTATTGGTGAAAATAGTGATACCTAAATACATGTAATAGTGTGCATACTATTAAGAGAAATTTTGGTGGGTGTTATACTACTATCTTATCAACAGATACTGAGGTAAGAATTATTTATTTTGGGTTTTTCACAGGAAAGACAGGAACATAATCAGAAAATGTAGAATAAGCTTATATGAAATGTGTTATATTTTTTAAAGTTTTTATAGTTACCCTTATTTATATCAAGCCTAGTTACATCATACAAGCTGCATGCCTAAGACTAGTGTGAAATATTTATGTTGGAATACCATGCATGCCTTGTATGGGTTGTTCTGGGAATCTTTAGAATCTCCTCAGCTTGTATACATTCATGTACGTTTCACACTTGGTGAAAACAAAGGTCAAGGACCTCTATGGATATAAATGTGGTCAGAATACTAGTTTGGTTCTAGTATTCATCTTCTTTGTATACTAGTATTCGAAAACAAGTTAGTATTCCTTATTTGGCGCTAGTAGTCATCTTCTAATTTGCATACTAGTATTCGAATACTTGTTAGTATTCCTAATTTGGTGTTTGGTATTCCTAATTTGGTGCTAGTATTCATCTTCTAATTGGCATACTTGTATTCGAAAACATGTTAGTATTCCTTATTTGGTGCTAGTATTCATCTCCTAATTTGCATATTAGTATTCGAATACTTGTTAGTATTCCTCATTTAAATATTTCGGCCTATAGGAAGACTTATATTAAAATGAGGAATACTAACAAGTAGTTTGAATACATTGGTATGTATTCGAACAACTAATTTACATATAGAATAAGTGGTTATTATGTATTCGGATACATGCATTCAAATGTATTCGGAATACATATCGCGAATACTTAATGAATACATTCCAGTTTGGTATATTTCGAATAAGAAATCGGATTTGGCATGCATACATGCATGCTTGTTTATTGTTAATTCCTTCAATTGTATAGCAAGTAGAATAATGATGATATTTGTTTAAGCACTAGCCAATATCACTGACTGCTAGCTAAGACTAAGTTACATCATTCACACCATTACAGCAACAAAATAAGTGTTTGTTTACTTTTAATTTTTTCAAATAGTAAACATTTTTTCCAAATGTCTGCACTTTTTCTTCTTTTTCAGCACGTTTGTTCAGACCTGGAAATAGCACCTGCCCATAGCGGGTCATTTTTAAGTTGGGCGGGTGAAGATGCAAAAGTACCTGACCAACTGGCGGGTGAAAAATTTCAAACTCACAGTGTAAATGAGTTACAGGGGCTGGTGGAATATCTGTCGGACAGGTATTTTTTGTGAGTTTCCTGCCCGACTGGTTGGTTGAAAAAATTGGTAGTTCAAACCCTGCTTTTGTTGCCTTATATAGCCTAATTTCAGGCACTTTTGTCTGGGTTTTTTTAAACTTTTCTGTGCAAACTCATTCTCATGCCTGCATTGAAAAGTGGTGATCTTAGCTAGATATGAACATTTCTGCAGATGTAATATGAAATATTGATTTTTGGTGAAGCTTAAGTAAACATAAACATGGCAAGGAATTTTTTCATAGTGTGTATTGCCCAGTGAAAGCATATTTTCAGTAGTATAGTCAATAAGTCAATTAGTCATTACTCATGCAGTATTATACTTTTGTCATTCATTGGTTTTTTGAAGTGGCCTGTGACACTGAGCAAATGATGAATGAAACTCCTAAGAATGATTGTCAATCTTGCAAAATTCCATAAGATTCTACAATTAGCTGAATTACTAAATCCTGTGTACACTGTGTGTGTTTGTCACAAAATCATATGTATGAAGAAAAATCGCTTACGATTGTAGATCAGTTAAAAATACTTTTGAAAGGTACAATTGATAAAATCACAGTTTTTGTTTATTTCCGATAGGGTTACACTAAAACTGAAAAGAAAGATGCAAAAACATGCAAAATTTCAAAACAATATTGATCAAAAAGATGCCACATTTTAAAACATCTTTTGAAAGATGTGGTGGGTGGGTAGGTGGAAGAATTTTCTTAAAGGTACACTACACACAAAAAGGTTTCCAACAGGAAGCAAATTAAAATTAGTATTCAAATTTGTCCTTCTTATTAAAATTGTTTTTCTTTTCTTTCCTTTCAGCAATCGTAACAGACTTCATAATAAGCATTTCTCATGCTCATTTAACAATATCAGACTTTTTCTGTATTGTCTTCAACTCTTCATCCCCACCAATAATTCATTACTAATTGAAATGGCTGAAGCCAGTACACCAGACCCCATAGAAACAGCAGACACTACCAAACCAGATGATTTGCCTACACCTGTTATCATGGAGCCCAACTCATCAGAAAATGACACCACTGCTGCTGAACAATCGGCATCCACTGCTGCTGAACAATCAGTATCTCCGGCTAAGACACCTCTGACGCCACAGGAGATCAGCGACAAGATCATGGAGCGAGTACACAAGGCCGAAGAGTTAAAATCAGTCGGCAATGAACGCTATAAAACAAAAGACATCAAAGGTGCCATTGGTAAATACCACAGAGCTCTGCTCTTTGTCAAAGGGCTGGACTCCATGGCCCAACAGGATGTGGTCCAGAGACTTCAAGGACTTGGCAAAGGAGATTTTGGCTCATCTGGTACTCAGGACTTTGGAGAGATTATTGGGAAGTTATTACCAGATAATATAGAAGGAAGAGTGGCTGGGATTCAACAAGGTTGCTATAATAATCTTGCAGGTAGGTTATGGACAAAGTAAATAGACTTCCATCCATTCCAAATTTAGCATAGAATAGATGCGACAAACCATCAAAATTGAATGGTCTACTGAAAGAGTTGAGAGTCCCTACATGCATCAGAGTCAAATCCCCATCCACTAAGACATAAATCAAACATACAGGCCTATAATATTCTGTTCAATCCAACTGCATGGTTTCACCATTGAATACGTACAAAACCGATATATAATAGATATATTGTGCAATTCATTTGGATAGGCAGCATGGTAACACTGCAGATTATAAACTCAAAAGTAAACGCAATACTAAACACTTATGTGAGCCAAACAACTAAGCTGTTTTCCACCCAGCCTCTAATCAATAACTATCCCTTTATATCACAAATGGTGGAAACATCTGTGATTATATTCACTCACTTGGAGCATGGGTGCAAAATGCAAGAAACGTTTAGTTTTGCATTTACTTTTACGTTTAGATTTGTGTTTAGAATTGCATTTACTTTTGAGTTTACTTTAGTTTGTCCAAAAGTAAATGCTCATAATTTGCAGTGTAATATCAGGAATATAGGTTTCAGGGCAAACAACATGTAACTATCTCAGAAATTTGTTGATTAGGCTAATCATAAAAAAAATAGACCGTTCTAAGACAAAATGAAAATCTTATATAATCATAAAAATACATTTTTGTTGTGTTACAGCCTGTCTTCTACAGCAAGAAAATCCTAATTATGAAAAAGTTGTGTTCTACTGTGATAAAGTCCTTGAGATGTCGCCGTCAAATCCAAAAGCTTTGTTCAGGAAAGGCCAATCTCAATACCATCTTCGTGACTATCCTACCGCACTGGAGGCTCTGAAGAAGGCCAGACAAAATGCAAAAACAGGTCAGTTCAAGTATAGAGCCATATTATGGTTTGAAAAGCCAACTACATATTCATTTAAAAATCTTCTTTCAAGTTGAGCTACTCATAAGTTTACTTTGTAGGCTACCATATCTCATCTTTCCAACTGTAACTATATACTATGTCACTAATCACCAAAGTCACAACACAAGTTAAGTCATACAGACATGAGCAACTTTATTGTACTATTGAGGGCCACATTGTGAGTTGAGCTGTTCGCAGACCCAAGATGTTGTCAGTGTAGAATTTCGGTGTTGTTTTGCTTGAATTTAGGAATGCTTTGCAGGATGCAAAAAGGCGAGCGGACTGCTTATTGAACACCACTGTCATAACATCCGTCTTAACTTTCTGCAGGTCATTCCAATAGGTCAAGGCAAATCACTGGTTGGCCCAAATAAAGTCAGATCAAGCCAGCAGTTTTGTGTAAATCACAGGCCATTGTGTAACACATTAGTTTGTTGAAATTCCTCTTATCTATTCTGCACCAGTAAGCAGTGGTGGTAGTGGCAGTAAAAAGTGTGTTTCCACAAAACCTGTTGCAACGTATCGATAGCTAAACAGCTTTTACGCTCTCTTGTTTTCATTTCCCTCAAATCAGATCCCAACATCAGAAAGTACATCTCATTGTGTGAAGCTCGCATCACAGACCAGGATAAACGTGAGAAAGTGCGATACAAGGCTATGTTTGATAAGCTGGCAGACGAAGACTCGGAGCAAGGAGATGAGAATCACGCTACCATTGCTGCATCTGGAGACGATGTTGCAACCAAGACAACTGCTTCAAGTGCATCATAGAAGATTATGCGACTTAGTACTCAGTTTGACTATATATAGATACTCGTACATACCATGTTCATATTATAATAATGGAATAACTTTTCCAAAATGTAACTTTTCCTTGGACATTTTAACAGACAAGAACACTGTTTCATTATAGTTACATTATAGTAAAATTTGCAACATGGATATTTGCAGCTAGCTGCTCTTGTTGAATATTACCCTAGTTAATGTGTTCAGATGTTTTGCTATATTCTTCCTAAAGAAGAATAATGATTCTAGATGAAAGGTATAATGTTCAACTACTTTCAGTAATACCGGGAATTGGCCAGCTGAACAGCTTCAAAGGAAAACAATGGCTATTGTGGCACTTGCCTTGCAACATTGTCATAATTTAGAATGGTTATTGTGCCACATGCTGTTATAACATTATATGCTTTCAAAAAGGGATTTTTACCTATAGAGTGGTAAATTAGTCAATACTTGGGAGTGTGTTGGCGCAGGGGTAGTTCCCTCGCCTTTCACCAATGAAGTCTGGGTTTGATTCCGTGCACGGCCGCGGCTTTATGTGCATTTGGTGTATCACGATCCATGCACGCTCTCGCAGGTTTTCTCCTGAATCTCCGGTTTCCTCCTGCTTTCAAAATCGGTGATCAGTTGTTTCGGTTATCAAAAAAACTTCCTTCACCCAATGGAATTTGGGGAGCTGCACTGAAAATGGTGGATGTTACAATCTAAGTATGGATAGGTTTGCAATAATAGGCAGCACCCTAGTTGATGCGATCTGATTCTGATGATTCACCAGTGACAGCGAAATTACAGAGCTTTGATCAATCTTGGAAAGGTGCTATCTAAATCCAGATTATTATTATTAATACTTTGGAACCATTTTCAACCCTTTTTATATCCCTGTGGTAAAAGCTGGAGGGATCATATGTCCATATCCATATGTTCTATTTTGGTTAGCCTTTTTTGGATAGGTTCGGCCTGTGCTATGCTCTCATATGAAAAGTCAGATTGAAATCTCAACCAAACTTGGTAACAATTCGGGTAAGGGGGCAGGGTTGTAGCTACAGCAGGGGGCACCAGGCTGGCCCGCCCGGGACTAGTAATTTGTACCTGGCACTCGCAGTCAATGAAAGCCCTTCCGCCCGGCACTAATTCACCACAAATTGTATATAAGCTTTAAAAATATGATATTAACTAGTGGAAGGAACTTGGAAGTAAAACTGAGTATATTATGGCATTTTCCTGTTTTGTTCACATAATACATCAATATTTGGTCAATAAATTCAGTAAGCTTACGTCGTAATACCCCTGGCCATAAAATTAGAGCCTGGCACTAAAATTGCTCTAGCTACAACCCTGTAAGGGAGACTTGAGAAGCTTATGGGGTGTTAGACTGGGTACCCGCGTCCCTCTATATGGCCGCCATCTTTAAAAATGGCGGACCAAATATAGGGACTGGGAAAATAGTACGTCCACAAAGTGTGCGGTTTGTCGTGGAATTCCACGACAAAATACCAGTACCGAGCATGCGCGGCAACAACAGAAATACCACCTGATTGGTCCAATTCAAAGGCAGTGCGTCGAACGATCGTCACGCTGCGCCACGGGGAAGCAAATCGTGCGCCCTATCGCGTCACGCGATGTACAACGCCGCGTGAAACTACCGGCGCTCTGTGGCGTGATGGTGCGTGAATAAGCTCATTTTTTCACGAATTTATCAGCGCACACTTTTAGAACTGTATTTTTTCCAGTCTTCACATTTGAGCACCCTCGCAGGGGCCGTGTGGAAAGTCGGGAAGACAGGAGGATCCAGTCTAATGGGGTGTACACAGATTGACCTCTAATGACCCCTACATGACCTTTGACCACATTTTGCCAATACTTTAAACTGCACTTATTGCTGCTGTTTAGGGCTCTCATATGTAAAGTCAGACTTCATAAGACTTCAATCTCAGTCAAGCTTGGTGACAATATTCTTTGGGTATGGGACCTGAGATGCTCATGGGGAGTACACAAATTGCCTCTAATGACCCCTACATGACCTTTGACCCCCATTTTACCAATACTTTAAACTGCCATTGCTGCTGTTTAGGGCTCTCAACCAAACTTGGTGACAATATTGTTTGGGTATAGGGGATTTGAGATTACTCATGGGGTGTCCCCAGATTGAAACTCTAATGGCCCCTGTATGACGTTTGACCCCATTTAGGTGAATCTCCTGGCCAGGGGATCGGCAAGTTTCAACTTGCACATTATTTTCCCTGTGCTTCTGATTTGCCACAGACCCCTTCCTCTGGGGTCGTGACGCACTTTTTGGGGGTCGCGGGCTAGCCTAATTTATCAAAAATTTGACCGGGAAAATTGGGAGGCAGAGGAAAATTGGGAAGGGAAAGAAAGGGAGAAGAGGAGACAAAAAGGGAAGGAAAGGAAAAGGGAAAGAAAATGGACAGAAAGGGGAAAGGAAGACAGGCAAATTAGTTGGGAAATTGCAGATTTTCACGCCGGTATTGGGATGCAACTTTCTATCCTCCCCCCCCCCCCCCCCCCCTTCACTTCAGAAATTGGGAAATACAATAAAAACCTTTCTTCAGAGGTCCATGCAATGATATTCAAAGCAATATCTATCTGGACAAATTTTACCAACTGTTATTTTTTTGAGGAGGGATACAATATTCATCTTTGTCTTCCGACTGCATTAACACTAAAAAAACACAACAAGTCCTAAGTATTTCTATGCCAGTTTTGGCTATGTGGAGGCACACTTAACATGCTAAAGTCTCATATTGCAATTATGACTTCCCCTACAACTTCATACCCATAGTCACAGTGAGGTTTCAAACAAATACTACATCGTTTCTATCAGGGTTTGGTAACAAAATGGTGACATTACCTGACAATTTTGAAAACAAAATATGACTGATGCAAAGAAAACAAGATCAGTGTTTAAAGAGTCATTGCATATCAAAAAGTTCCCGTGTGCATTTATTTAAGGAACATATTGAAGGTACTAATACTAGTCAAAAAGTTCTAGCGCATTTAAGGAAACGTTGAGGATAAATGAGTGAGTCAGTTGTTGTTTTTTGACTTAAGAGAATAATTGCTTTATTTGCATCCTAAATATCAGAAGGCATATGTATAACAATGATTAATGAAGGTGCTGGTTGTTAATGATATTAGAAATGAATAAAGTTTTAATCAATGTTAGAATTATATTATGGTGAGTTATTTCAATAGGTTCACAATCAAAAAAAGGCGTCAAAATATTGGAAGGGGAAAATTCCAGTGAGATCTAAGACATAAAATTAACCTCTCATTTTAGAAAAGCTTATAAGGGCACTAAGAGATCCTTAATGCTTATGTACATACTAACTACCACCTAAAATTATAGAGCTTAATTTGCAGTGTTTCATGTGAAATTCATGGATTTGTTGGCGTTTTGAGTTTCGATGAGATCACATCGAATCTACCCAAATTCATCTAAAAGGCCACAGATGGCTTCTTACTTATTTGTTTCATGGTAATTCAAAATAACCTTGAAGACCACCCATGGCTTAACGCGTGATGCATAGTCATGACCTCCTTGATTCAATTGGTGGTGATTTTTAACCAAAATACAAAAAAAGTGAAAAAGCACTAATATACCTTGGAAATGCTGAGAAAATGTCTTTGTTTTTAATTTTTACTGATTTTTTAAAAAGAAATCTTCAAGAGTGGTTTCTATGTATACCAAACAAGGTAAATCAAATTGATCCATTTTTTGTTTGTTGCTGTAAAGCTAGAGAAATGCTTGAAGCAGCATGAAAACATGACCCCAGTGGCGACAGAACCAAAAAATAAAAATAGGGCGGGACGAGCCCAAATTTTGTTTTATAATGTTCAAACATGTAAAAATAAGCATGCAAATCATGAGGTTATTCAAGCTTAAAATTGATGAAACATTGAAACTTATTTTCGCAAAGATTATAAAAGTTGACACTAAAATGGTCCAGTGTGACATTAAAAACATGTCACCTGTATTTTTTGGGGTGGGGTGTAGGTGTAGGCCTACCCCCGCTTGCGCCTATGTAGTTCTCTGGAGACTGCACTGCATCCATTTGTCTATTAAACCATGAAAGACACAATTAAAGGTGTATGTTCCGATCACTTTTTTGGGGCTATGATTTTTATTTTCACATGATATTTTGATATCAAAAGAATCCCCATATTTTTCTCATTATGCCTGTAAAATCTTAGGTGCCAGAAATGTTCCATTTCGAAATTATAGGCTCAAATGTGGTGAATTACTGCCAAAGGTGGTTAACCACCAGCCAATTTGTGTGCTACTCAATGGACAACATTTTTGCGACCTTGTGCTTCTAAAATTAGAAGTTATGCAACTCAAACTTTGGAATGTGACAATTTTAAGGATGACCTTTCATGTAAAATAGAAAACATCAAGTTGATAATGGGGCAAGCAATCAGAACATCTACCTTTAACATACTGCACATTGTAGAAACACATTTTTATGGATATTTTTTTGTTAAGTCAAGATCAAGTACTCTGGAGTATACTCATTTTTTCTTCTCGCAATCTTACCTGTTCATAATCAATACCAATTTGGTTTTTTTTGGCCACTCATTATTTTCACTTTTTAATAGCATATTTTTGGTATACATATTCAATTGGAATTACAAAAAGTGTAAATAAAGCGTATTGATCTGGTTTTTATGAGGAGACATAGAGATTTGTTGATAATATTTGAAAAAATGGCTGGCATACCAAACAGAAACCAGTTGAATTGTTTTGTTTTATCAGACATTTTGGGACATCATGTACCCCCCCCCCTTCCCCGGCATCAGTGGCGTAGCTCAGGGGGGAAAATGCCCCCCCTGACGAAAAAAACCCATTTGTGCCCCCGCCCCCCACCCCCTAAAAAAAAAAAAAGGGGGTGAGAAAAAAAGGAAATAGGAAAAAATTGAGAAAAAAGACCGAGGTTATTAGCCAAATAGAAGGCAAAATTGTAAATGGAGTACATTTACTGTGCGATTTTTTTTGGACTGTGCGAAATTTTTCGACATTACCCGTGACTAAGTTACTAGAATTTTTTGGGGGGCAACCTTTTACGAAAATTTTAGAAATCTTGCCCCCCCTGAAAAAAATCCTAGCTACGCCACTGCCCGGCATGTTCAAATTTGAATCAATCAAGAAATCTTGCCCCCCCTGAAAAAAATCCTAGCTACGCCACTGCCCGGCATGTTCAAATTTGAATCAATCAAGATTTATGATGGCCAGTAGAAAAATGGATATTGACCTTTTTTTTACCAAGAATAGAAATAACCATCAGGACTGCCATGTTGGTATTCATTAAAAAAACACACCTCATTTTAACAAAATTATTTTCAAAAATCTCTGCATTGTTTTGAAGACAAATAGAAGGGCGACCATGTAGGTTTCACAATCAAGTGAATAACCATATTTTCTAGGAAAAAATACTAGACTGTGTAAACAAACAATCAACCAATATTGTCCCATAAGGTTTATCGCAAATAGGTACAAATCAATTGCGTATCCTTTTCTGATGCCTTGTGGGATAGAAAAGTGTACAAATTCTTTATTTGCGATATTAAAACCTTATTCCTTCAAGTTCGTTTGTTTGTACCGGGGCGGGAAGTGTCAATCAATCACGTGGCTATGACGTCACGCGGCCATGCCCCGGTACAAACACGAGGTGACAGCATCCCGCATGGCCGACATGTTATCACGACGTCGCTCTTGCTGCTGTAGAAAATGATCAATTCTTTGCAGAATTAAACCGTTTAAACTTACAAAATGGTGACCAAAAGATGTGCTTGGGGTGTATGCAAAAGTGACAGCCGGTACAAAGACCGTGATCACATGAAAGGAGTTTGGTTTGTGCCGTTTCCAAAACCGAAAAGTCAGCGAGAAAAATGTGTTCGCTGGGTGCGATGTTGCGGCAGACCACATGATCAATTGAATGTCGACAAAATCAGAGAACACCACTTTGTATGTTCCAAGGTAGGTACTACTTTATTTCTTTTATTATGTATCACAAAAACAACCTGTCGGATCTGCTGTCAGGTTTTCAGCCATGACAGTTTTAGTAAGCTTATTAAGCAGTTAAGGCCATTCACAATTGATTTTGAGTTTCCTGTTGCAGGTTTAAAAAAAGGGACGAGGTGACTTTTAATTATTAATTATTAATTATATTTTATTTTATTTATTTTGAAACTAATTATTTTGTGTTCGCAACCAATTTCACTACCCTTATAATTATATCGAGGACTCTGCATATAATTATTTTCCAAGTATTATTAATTTGATACCCAAGTAATATTAATGCAATCATGTTCTATGTTTGTACATTATCATAGCTGATATGATTAAAGTCAGAAAGTAGCAAATAAAGTTGATTGAAAGTCATTTTAAAGGCGAAAATCCTAAATAAAATTAAAATAATTAAATATTTTGTAATTCTCAATTTCGGACGCGGGCGGCAACAGGAAACTCAAAATCAATTGTGAAGGGCCTAAGCTTTTTTTTTATCACTTTATTTAAAAAATCCCAACTGGTTTTATTTATGGTTTACTGCTGTAAAAATAGGAGTGATTTGTCTAGCACAAGCAGACGGTGAGGTGTCAGGACAACTCGACCTTCGAGACAACTCGGCCAAGACAACTCGGCCTTCGAGACTACTTGGCCAAAAGACAACTCTGCCTACGGGACAACTCGGCCTTTTGAGACAACTCGGCCTCCAAGATTCTGTATTCCACACAACTCGGCCATAAAACAACTCAGGCAATGAAACAAAACATGATTAAAACAATGTTTAATATGTTGGAATACCAACCCCTAACCATACGTAAAATGCTGGTTACGGCTCAACCAGCATTTTTGAATCGACGTTTTGTTAATATACAAAGAGGGCTGATTTTTCTTAATTCTTATAGGTTCACATGTAACACAATTGTAAAAATATAAAAATCCCAGTTGTTATCTTACATTTTTGTAATTGAGGGCGAATCCTCCACCACATCTCGTCATGCCCTTTAATAATGTAACCTCGGTTGATAACGTTATCCTTTACCTCATACGCATTCAATTTTGTAAACTTTATTCGGGAACGAGCCTTGTCTGTTGTCTGGCACCGTCTGTTATTCTTAAGGGGGTATGGGGGTTTGAAGTCCAATATTGATAATCAATTTTCACAACTTATCTAAAACTCAATATACAAGTATTATATCATAATATAGCCCATAACACGACGCTTCAATGGAGCCGGAATTTTGAAATTTGGAATCAGTGTATGTATAATAGTCAGTGATGATTTAGTATTTAATGCTATTATAGTGAATTTTAGATGCGAAGTTAATTTGCGAGTACAATAATAACATATAACAAAAATTAGTGTGTGCGAGATGTTACTATGTCTAGTGGCCGAGTTGTTTCCATTGTCCGAGTTGTCTAATGGCCGAGTTGTGTGGGAGGCAGAATCTCGGAGGCCGAGTTGTCTCGAAGGCCGAGTTGTCCCGTAGGCCGAGTTGTCTCGAAGGCCGAGTTGTCTCGAAGGCCGAGTTGTCCGACATTTAAGCAGACTACTTTAGTCTCATTATATGATTCGATACAGTTATAAATGCCTAATAACTAACTAAAAAATGGGTTATTTGGGAATATCAATCCTGGGAAATCAGGTCATTTGGAGGGACATTTTAGTTTTTACTTTTCTGGACAGAAATACATAAGAAAAAGTGGATAATCAAACATATTTGGTTTGAAATGTTTCTATAAATTCCTGGGGAAAAAAAATCCAGCCTGACCATGATTCTGATCCTAATTGAAGTGTTAAGATTAAAAATGAGATATCCCATTCTAAGCTTGGACATCGGCCTACTGTAAAATTATGAATGTCCTGATCAGACTCTACTTTGACCCAGCCCTTCCTCCCCCCCCCCCCCCCCCCCCCCCACCCCCCAAAAAATGTTATCGGGGTGCTCAGTGGTCATAAATACAAGAGTGGTATGTATCAGGCGTGTCCAAAAAATCACGTAATTAGAGTAGTTTTTCAAGCCAGCAGTGGCGTAGCCAGAGGGGGGCGATCGCCCCCCCCCCCCAATATTGGCGTCGTGTTGGTTGAGATTGGCACTATCGGTTCATTTGACCAGAGGAATCATGGAATTATGATGGTCAAAAGTACACATATGAAAAAATTACGCGCGCTACGCGCGCATAACAGTCATCTAAATGCAATATTCGTTGGCACAAGCTTGTTTAGAGCCAAAATGTACCTCAATCGTGCCAAAAATAGGAGAGAAGTCAAAAGATTTCGCACGCTACGCGCGCGTCTCTTGACTCAAAACAATCTTGTCGGTTCATTTTCAGTTCTCGCCCCCCCCCCAATATCAATTACCTGGCTACGCCACTGCAAGCCAGGGCATGTTACGTGACACAATAGGGTATTAAAAACAGGCAACATTTAGTAAAAGGGTACATAATTGGCTTGCGTATTAAGGGTCCTTATTTGTCCTTCAGGATTATAAATAGCCATGATACATGGGCGGGATATATTTCTCAATTTGTATCCATCACGTAACATGCATAAGTGATCTGATAGATCAGCTTGGAATTTGTTTCATAATATTTTAAGGGAAGGAAAAAGGGATTTGAAATGTATCATACTCGGTAAGAGGTTTAAAATATACACATCGACTTGCTTAGGGTATCAAAATACTTTGACTACATGTTTACGGTATCAAAATATGTTGACCACTTGTTTAGGGTATTGGAAATACTGACATTACTTACTTAGGGTATGTAAAATACTGTCTATACTTGTTTAGGGGGTGTTTTTTCACATTGATGCTATTACTTATTTAGAGTCCTTGGACGCGTCTGATACCCCCTTGGTATGACCACTGAGCACCCCGGGCCAACATTGGGACGGTCTGGTTTTAAATAGTCTGGGAATCATGACGCCTAACTGGTCTGTAGATAAAATTTGAAAGATTCATTTTCTTCACCAATCATTTTTGAGACAAATTTGTAATCTGGAATCTAAAGTGTAAGTGTATTTAAACCCTGTATTATTTTTTCCTTGTTCTTTTTATAGCATTTTCCAGGTGGCAATGGACCTAGCACAGAAAACCCAGACCCTTTACAAGCTGAGCCAACTGATGCCAAGAAATCAAGGTATGCTCAAAAGAGGCGATCTGATTCACCGCCAGCAGATACCAACAGTCAACCAATGAAGATGAGTCGGCGTTGTGCTGCAGAAGCATTACTCTCTCTCAAAGTAGGATCGACAAAGACTGTAATGAGTGCCAGCAATGTGGTGAAGCGGGATAGCCAGGTTACTGCAGATGAACATATCTTTGACAAGACCACTGGGCAAACTGTAGAAGAGACTGTACAAACTGTTGAAGAGACTGTGACAGAACATTTACCAATAGACATTATGCAGCTGTTAGCATCCACTGCAACGCCAACATTAAGTGGTGGTATTTGTGATGGTAGAAAAGTATAGGGTCTATCTTTTGTTTTGGCTTTGTGTCTTTAAAAACAATATGCGTATGTTGTATTAAACTCGACCCTTCTGACTCCTAAGTGTAACATGGAGGTATCCAACTGGGGAGTTTGATCTACACACCTGGTCAGGTATGGGGATGCACCTCCACGGTTGTGGGCATTTACAAACAAAGCATTCTAGAAGCTTTGAATTAATTGCAACTCAAACAAAGCTTCACAAATTCAGAAACATTCTTGAAGAATAAATATTTCTTTCTACAATAAATTTGGACTATAAGCTTAGCTTAAATTCTTTTCTTTTTTCTGATGAACCCTTTAAAAAAATTAAGAAAATGTTTGTTAGATTTGGAAAATGTGTTTGTTTTACCTTTATGTGAGAGCGCATGAGTTAGTCTAGGGCAAGGGTCGCATTATGACGCGTCTGCGCGTCCTAGACCTCTCACTTTCGAATAGTGACGCGTCAGATTTCAAATTGGAAAGCCTTGCGGGTCCCGATCAAAATTGAAGGGACCCCCACATTTGACGATGTATGGAAATGGAAACCTTAAGAAATTCTGTAAATTACATATCCATCCTTTGCTCACAATATAAATTCAATAAAACTGTCCTCATCATCGATCATACCCGTCGACCCCTAACTAACCAAACCATAAGTCATCGACTCATAGTGTGGCCTCTAATTTTCCTAAATCAGTTTCGTCCATTTTCAAATACCCATACTTCGGGACCTCTCATTTTCTTGAGGGACCCCTTAAATTTGTTTTTTGAAGTCCTACGGGGTCCCGAAAAATTTCATGGGACCTCTCACATTTTTGATCCAGTGCTACCCCTGTCTAGGGTAAAGACTTATTGAGGAATTATATGGAATAAAGCGTATATATGTGACGTGTTCTACCAAACCAGACACAATTGGGCAAGATATCAAAATTGAGTTAGTAATTGATTATTAAAGTAGAAATCTTCAGCTTTACAATGGTACTTTTTAATCGGACATCCCAAGGTCGTCATTATGAAAACTCCAAGCTGAGATATCGTTCTTTAAAGATGTACTTAGAATGTACTTTAAAAAAATTTTTTTTAACAATTTGTATTTTTTGGTGATTTTTTAATCTGAAACTTTCACAATTATGTTATAAACACTCTGAAGATTAATTATTTACAAGAAACTCAAATTCCCCAAAAATCACCCCCAATTAGGTTTTAGGCTATTTCTCAGTTTGGAGCTCTGACCAATTCCGTCTGTTTTCCATTTTGATGTCTATGGCTATATTGAGGGTGTAAACAAAGTACCTATCTATAGAGTGAGGCCCAAATTCAACTTGATTTTGAAAGCAACATGGCTTCTTTCCACTACAGGGTGTATCAAAAAAATTAGGACACTTTTTGATGATGGTTTAAATCCTTGTTAAATCACTGGAGCATGACCAATTTTTATTTCAATGTAAAGTACAACCGATAAAGCTAAAATCCTGAAGAGATGAGAACAATCCATCATTAATTAAGGAAATTGTGACCTATTAGGCAAGGCAATCTATTTTGTAGTATGTACAATGGTAATTTACACAGTAACAGTAGAGTAACATGAACATGCACACTATGCCAATTCTACTTCTTATCATGCTAATGAACCATCTACAGTGGGTTCGAGAACTTTTTTAATTTGCACAGAATATGCATGCATCTGATTTGTGGATTATTTAGCCATTTGTGCCAGAATTAAATGGATTACCAAACTAATCTTTGCTATTGACTGATAGATTATTTACTATGCTTATAAATATTGTAACGTATTGAAACGTAAACCATGTTATTTACTGGTCTATACATGTAAATCCCATTGTACAAACCAGTAAATGACATGGTTTACGCAAATTATGCTAGTTTTCTTATTTTTCATCGGATTGATCTCATATTTTCAGGATATCATAATAATTAATTGGGCTTTACATTGAGACTAAATTGGTCATGGTCCAATGATTATAAACAAGTATTACACCGTCATGAAAAAGTGTCCTATTTTTTTTGATACACCCTGTATTGCATTTTTTACTCACTATGTTCATGAAAAGCTTTGCAGTTGTCACTCTACATTATGCTAATGATGTCAAAATGGAAGTTTTCCAAAAGTGAATACAAATGTGGTCATCAAATTTCTTTGTTCTCAAAGAAGATTTCTTGAGGAACACTAGCATGCTTCACTTTCATCACATGACCACTGATTTCTGTCACCAGTGTCTACTGGTTCCCATTGACATTACATTGCAATGAAATGCCCAGGGTGCTCAGTGCTCAGTGGTCATTATCATGTGCGTCCAAGGACTTTCAAAAAGTACCCTAAATACATAATCGTGTTAATGTGAAAAAGCACCCTAAACGAGTATGGCACAGTATTTTACATACCCTAAGGGACCGTTCATTATTTATGGTGGAGGGGGGGTTGGGACAAATTCGAGACTCGTATGTTAAAATTACCTAACCCCCCCTACAGCTGAAACTGAAAATTACATGACCCCCCCTGCTAACCAGTAGCTTTTTACACAACCCTCCCCCCCCCCCCCCCCCCCCCCTGAAAAAAATCAACTTGTCACATACTTAGGGCTGGCTGTCTTTACCTTTGGAATTTAATTTTGTTCATGGATACATTGGCAAATTTTGTTTGTGCCCTATCTGAATAGCCAATAATTTTATTTTCTTCATATTTATACATTTTGGGTGGTTTTGTGAGTCTTTATAATCCGAACAAGTTAGAACATTCTGAGCAGAAACGTATAATCCAGTGAACGTTCTACTTTTGTGAGCATTGGTGCAAAGCTGAGATGAGGTGAAAAGCATGCAATAAATCACATTTTTAAATCATGAAATTGGATTTTGTAACATTATACACCCTGTGGCTCTAATGTCTCGACCGTTGATGATTATATAGATGTTTTTCCACCATATCATCGATTTGCTGTCCAGAAGTCGTCTCAAAGTAAAAGTTTTTGAAGTCGATAGGTTTTAAGAAAATATGCGCGAAGCGCAGAAAAAAATGGTATTTACACTCCAAAATAGCCTCTAAAATCACTCCAATCACCACCATCTTTATAGTTTAAACAAATTTACACAACCCCCCTGTTCAAGAATAAAAAGTTACATAACCCCCCCCATTTCAAAATATGAAAGTTACATGACCCCCCCTATAGTTTACCCAACCCCCCCTTCACCATAAATAATGAACGGTCCCTAAGAAAGTAATATCAGTATTTCCAATACCCTAAACAAGTACTCAAAATATTTTGATACCCTAAACAAGTACTCAAAATATGTTGATACCCTAATCAAGTTATTTGTATAATTTAAACCTCTTACCGCGTATGACACATTTTTAACCCTTTTTTCCTTCCCTAAAGCTAAAAGTATTACATGAAACAAATGCCGAGCTGATTTATCAGATCACTTGCGAAGGATACAATTTGAGAAATATATCTCGCCCATGCAACATGGCTATTTATAATCCTCATGGAGCAAATAAGGACCCTAAATACGAAAGGCAATGATTTAAAAAGTATGACCCTTTTTGTCTCGCCTGATGTAATCAGAAAGAGACTATGTTATCACTATTTCTGTCCGCCGTCAGCCGTCCGCCGTGTGCTAAGAAATACCTTTGTGACGCGATATCTGGAGATCCGTAAGGCCTATCTTGATGGGACTTGGTGGAGGGAAGGGGGGGTGGTGCGTTCTGTTGCTGATTGATTTTTCAAGGTCATCGGAGGTCATCGGGGTCAAATGTGCTTAAAACTTTTGTGACGCGATATCTAGAGATCCGTAAGGCCTATCTTGATGGGACTTGATGTCAGGGAAGGGGTTGGGGTGTTCTTTAGCTGATTAGATTTTCAAGGTCATTGGAGGTCATTCAAGGTCATCGGGGTCAAATTAGATCCGTAAGGCCGATCTTGATGGGATTTGGTGGAGGGAAGGGGGTGGTGTGTTCTTTTTGCTGATTAAATTTTCAAGGTCACCAGAGGTCATCGGGGTCAAATATGGGGTCAAATAGATCAGTAAGGCCAATATTGATGAGATTTGGTGGAGGGAAGGGGAGTGGTGTTTTTTTTTTGCTGAATACATTTTCAAGGTCATCAGAGGTCATTCAAGGTCATCGGGGGTCAACTAAGATCCGTAAGGCCTATCTTGATTGGATTTGGTGGACGGAAGAGGGATGGTGTGTTCTTTTTGTTGATTAATTTTTCGGGGTCATCGGGGGTCAAATATGGGGTGAAATAGATCAGTAAGGCCTATCTTAATGGGATTTGGTGGAGGGAAGGGGGGTGGTGTGTTCTTTTTGTTGATTAATTTTTCGGGGTCATCGGGGGTCAAATAAATAGATCAGTAAGGCCTATCTTGATGGGATTTGGTGGACGGAAGAAGGATGGTGTGTTCTTTTTGTTGATTAATTTGTCGGGGTCATCGGGGGTCAAATAGATCAGTAAGGCCTATCTTGATGGGATTTGGTGGAGGGAAGGGGGTGGTGTGTTCTTTTTGTTGATTAATTTTTCGGGGTCATCGGGGGTCAAATAGATCAGTAAGGTCTATCTTGATGGGATTTGGTGGAGGGAAGGGGGGTGGTGTATTCTTTTTGTTGATTAATTTTTCGGGGTCATCGGGGGTCAAATAGATCAGTAAGGCCTATCTTGATGGGATTTGGTGGAGGAAAGGGGGTGGTGTATTCTTTTTGCTGATTAAATTTTCAAGGTCATTGGAGGTCATTCAAGGTCATCTGGGGTCAAATAAGATCCGTAAGGCCTATCTTGATGGGATTTGGTGGACGGAAGAGGGATGGTGTGTTCTTTTTGTTGATTAATTTTTCGGGGTCATCGGGGGTCAAATATGGGGTGAAATAGATCAGTAAGGCCTATCTTGATGGGATTTGGTGGAGGGAAGGGGGTGGTGTGTTCTTTTTGTTGATTAATTTTTCGGGGTCATCGGGGGTGAAATAGATCAGTAAGGCCTATCTTGATGGGATTTGGTGGACGGAAGAGGGATGGTGTGTTCTTTTTGTTGATTAATTTTTCGGGGTCATCGGGGGTCAAATAGATCAGTAAGGCCTATCTTGATGGGATTTGGTGGAGGGAAGGGGGTGGTGTTTTTTTTTTTTTGATTAATTTTTCGGGGTCATCGGGGGTCAAATATGGGGTCAAATAGATCAGTAAGGCCTATCTTGATGGGATTTGGTGGAGGGAAGGGGGTGGTATATTCTTGTTGTTGATTAATTTTTTGGGGTCATCGGGGGTCAAATATGGGGTCAAATAGATAAGTAAGGCCTATCTTGATGGGATTTGGTGGAGGGAAGGGGGTGGTGTATTCTTTTTGCTGATTAAATTTTCAAGGTCATTGGAGGTCATTCAAGGTCATCTGGGGTCAAATAAGATCCTTAAGGCCTATTATCTTGATGGGATTTGGTGGACGGAAGAGGGATGGTGTGTTCTTTTTGTTGATTAATTTTTCGGGGTCATCGGGGGTCAAATATGGGGTCAAATAGATCAGTAAGGCCTATCTTGATGGGATTTGGTGGAGGGAAGGGGGTGGTGTGTTCTTTTTGTTGATTCATTTTTGGGGTCATCGGGGGTCAAATATGGGGTCAAATAGATCAGTAAGGCCTATATTGATGAGATTTGGTGGAGGGAAGGGGAGTGGTGTGTTGTTTTTGCTGAATAAATTTTCAAGGTCATCAGAGGTCATTCAAGGTCATCGGGGGTCAAATAAGATCCGTAAGGCCTATCTTGATTGGATTTGGTGGAGGAAAGGGGGGTGGTGTATTCTTTTTGCTGATTAATTTTTCAAGGTCATCGGAGGTCAAATAAGATCCGTAAGGCCTATCTTGATGGGATTTGGTGGACGGAAGAGGATGGTGTGTTCTTTTTGTTGATTAATTTTTCAAGGTCATCAGAGGTCATCTGGGGTCAAATAAGATCCGTAAGGCCTATCTTGATGGGATTTGGTGGACGGAAGAGGGATGGTGTGTTTTGTTTGCTGATTAATTTTTTAAGGTCATCTGAGGTCATCTGGGGTCAAATAAAATCCATAAGGCCTATCTTGATGTGATTTGGTGTAGGGAAGGGGGTTGGTGTGTTCTTTTTGCTGATTAAATTTTTCAAGGTCATCAGAGGTCATTCAGGTCAAATAAGATCCGTAAGGCCTCTCTTGACGGGATTTGGTGGAAAGAAGCTGGATGGTGTGTTCTTTTTGCTGATTAATTTTTTGAGGTCATTCAAGGTCATCTGGGGTCAAATAAGGTCCGCTGGATGGTGTGTTCTTTTTGCTGATTAATTTTTTGAGGTCATTCAAGGTCATCTGGGGTCAAATAAGGTCCGCAAGGCCTATCTTGATTATATTTGGTGGAGAGAAGGGGTGTGGTGTGTTCTTTTTGCTGATTAATTTTTCAAGGTCATTCAAGGTCATCTGGGGTCAAATAAGATCCGTAAGGCCTATCTTGATGGGATTTGGTAGAGGAAGGGGGATGGTATGTTCTTTTTGCTGATTAAATTCAAGTCACTTTTGATGAACAGGCGAGACGCGCCGTTCGAGAACCGCCTTGTTTCTTAATTTGGCTTGTTTTGATACCCTATTCACGTTACGTACGTAACGTGCCCCTGCTTGAAAAACTACCCTAATTACGTGATTTCTTGGACACGCATGATACCCCTCTTGTAATGACCACTCAGCACCCCGGGATGAAATGAGACTTTTAGGGAGGAAATTCCTGTGGTGCTAAGCATGCTGGACTACACAAGAAATCTTCTTTAGTTTTTTCTAAACATTTTAATTTGATAACACTATTTTATCAAAAAAAATTGATCTTGGTTTGAAATGGTCTATACACACACCCCAGTCTCCGTATACACAATGTAGTACAGTGGGTACTAAATACTGTATAAAATATAGACATTTAAGAGAGACAGGGCCTTTGAGTGGCATCAACATTTTGTGAGTTGTTTCTCAAGTAAAAATCCACTGAAGGTTAATGGTGGTACTCAATTTAATTTCGTTTCGTTAGGTCAAAAAAAGAAGATGGCTTGCCCTTTGCGACCGACCCTTAAATCTGAAAATCTAGGGTCACCTTTTTGTTTACTTTTATTTCTTGCCCTATATTTCTAAACTATTTTAAATATCATATTCTGGTTATAACTAATAGCAAATTGTGTTCTGTTTATATTTAACTGCATACAATTGTCAATTACCCACTTACTTAAAGGGCAAGTCAACTTTTTGGTTGCCTTTAAATGGTAACTCTGTCCAATGCTCACAGGCTTTTAATAAAAGGCAAGGGGATCTACAGAATTGGTCAACACTTTCCACTATGATCTTTGTAAGAAAACACCATTTGGATTAGAATCTACAGCCAGTAGGGAGGTCACGCTGCATGTCATATTTTGTTATACGCAAGAAAACAATGGAGTCATAGTGACTGCAATATTTGCTAGAAATAGCTTCGGGAAATGGTCTATTGGGCATCTCAAAAACTAAGAAACGTGTTAAAAATCATGTAGAATTTTAGAGGAGGGTCAATAACATCTGCAGAACAGTAAAATGTATAGTTTTAAACACGTTTGGTGACCAAATTTATGTCGTACAATGCCGGAAAATTCACGTTTTGAAAATCCGTGGTCTTCAAAATTACAGGAATCCTAACTCATTCTAAACCTCACCAAATCATGAAATGAACCCTCGTCTACAAAAAAGTCCGTGTACGTATTGCTCTATCTGCTTGGAGATAGCGAAGACCACGGAAACCTCATAGCTTTATACCACGGAATGAAATCTGTCATTGACATTACATGGCGAAAATCATACAGATTTGCACTGCAGACCTCTGTGTAGGGAGTGTTGACAGTACATTGACAGTAGCATGACAATAGCAAGGTCGTTTGACTATTGTGTTTGTGCATGTTTGTGACGACTGACCCCGTTTAACAATCTTCATAGCTTTCATATAGGGCTTGGGTGACCTAGCTATTGACTGTCTATAGATAAGATATCACCAATTCATCCTATCCATACCCCTACAGCAGCTCTCTACTGCTTTAACATTTTGTGTCTATAGAGTTGCCTGTCTGAAGAGGTTAACAGCTTGGTATTGAAACCTTAAAATCAAGCACTGTCATCTACTTGAATGAATTTGTCATCTTGAATGAATTAAAGAGATCTGATAAAACAACGAAAAACCCTTTGTTGTATGGTCAAACGGTCCTCTCAGGTAAGGTCAGTCGGTCGGGTATTTTTCTTCTTTTTTTTCCTCAAAAATCTTGGGAATCTTTGGTGAATTTTCAACATTTTTCGAAATTTTCAAAACATTAAAAAAATGTTGGTTTTTTTTCAAAAAAACTCTAAATTTTGCAAAAAATGTCCCCTAAATGTTAAAATTTAAAACAAATAGGGAAAAAATGGGTCGGTGGGCCCATTCAACAGGGTGTGTTTTCGTTGCGCAAGGGTTGTGTTTCGTAATATTTGGATTAATAAAGTAAACCACATCGTATGTGCTAAACATGAATTTGTTTTGATTTTTAATTTACTTTGTTCAATAATAACTCACCATTCCAATAATTCCTTGGGATGCCAAGTATCTCTTGTCACATAATTGTTTGATATTCATTCATTTGTCAACAGTAGGAATTATTATTTTTTTCTAATAAAAAACTTACAAATATTTGTCGCTTCACAGTGTAACAGGTCATAAACACACCCACCACAAACTGGTAAATTCGATAAAAACTCTGAAAGTTCCATTTTGATCGGATTATCCAAATTTGAACGGTGGCCGAAAATATTAAAATATGCACTTTGGAGTCTTTATGGTCTGTTGCACTGTAAATAAGCCAAATGGTCTGGGAGTGCATCGGCATAACATAGGTATAGATCACTCAACAAACAAGCATGATCCTGAAATACAAACTTAGACAATTATTATCAAGCTTGGTCTAGGATTACAAACCATGTCGATGACCGGGAGTAGGAAAATTGGTACAAAATGTCTTTAAACTGGTCTTATAGTACAAAGGTGAACAAGAAACATATACAATATTACAAGGAGCTAGGGTCAGCATGGTGAGGACTTTTCTAGCTATACCAATTTTTGTGACCAGTATTATTCATGATTCCTACCCATATCATTCCTAAACATCTCGGGTATATCTAGGTTCCAATAGGCTATCATTGTTCCAAATGTATGATCTGTCACATTGAGATGGACATGTTCAGTGGCGGATACAGGAGGGCCCATAAAATTTGACAATATACCTTTTTTGTGTACCACTTTATACATTTGCGAGTTCTACCATGCAATTTTTTTGCCCGTTTTGGGATGAGCACATCAATACACCCCCACTTAGCAGAATTTCACTAGCTGGCTGCAAAAAACTGTGGGGACCTTTAACGATTTGATTTGGTACCAATTAAAATAAAAAAGTCAACCTCCGTAAATTTTAATCCTGGATCGGCCACTGATGTTGGAGAAACTAACTCCAGGTTTGTTTTTTTGGTTTCTTGAAAAAAGGGTACATTCTATGCTTTAAAAATTAAAATGATTCAATAAAGGAAACTGGAGTTATAAAACACAAGAACCCTGGTGTGTTACCTATGAGTTAGCGAAACCCCTCAAAAAGTGTCGACATTTCTTTCAATCGCCTATAGATTTTTTTATTTGGTTATGTGTTACACATCAATGGAAATGTTGATATTTACTATGATACGGAATTTGTAGCAATCACATACCTCAGTGCTCAGCCACTTATTGAGAAAATGGTGAGGTCTGAATGTGCCAAATTATTCATCATTGTACTGTATTCATCAACATACGACAGAGTTGTTCTTTGGAGCACAAAATAGTGATGGATTTGGCACATTTTGAAGAGATCTTCCCGCATTCTAAAGCAGATAGATGGGTTCAGCACTGAAACAAGTTATTGCAATGAATGCGGTTATCATCGTTAGAAAGAGGAAAACATCAGCTTTTCATTGATATGAAACACAATATGAATGTAAACTGCTCAACAAAAGTTTGGAATTTGTTTTCAATCACAACTTGTTCAAATATCGCAGGATGTGTTCATTAAGTTTATATATCCATGTAAAGCTGATGCGTTCATCTTTACAATGATGCCGAATTTGAAGCAATCCCTTGCTCCAGTGCTCAGCTACTTGCTTGAGAACATGGGGCGGTCACAATCTGAATGTGCCAAAATCAACACTATTTCGTGCTCAAAAGAACATCTTTGTCGTCTGTTCAATAAAGTGTAACATATAGACCACTACAGTGTAGTGTGTAGTCTTTGTCAAAGACGCCTCTTGAGCCGAGCGCAGCGAGGCGCGAGCGCCGCAGGCGCGAGAGTCGAGCGAAGCGAGAGTCGAGCGAAGCGAGACTATTCCACAATTTTGATAGAGGGCGCTCACACCTATACAGAATACAGGGCCTTGATGAAAGGCTATGTAGTGTGATGATCTATTGATTTTTAAGCACAAAATAGTGTTGATTTTGGCACTTTCAGATTGTGACCTCTCCATGTTTTCAAGCATGTGGCTGAGCACTGTAACAAGGGATTGCTTTAAATTGGATATCATTGAAAAGATGAACACATCAGCTTTTACAAGATATATTACACTAAATGAACATTTTCCGAGATATTTGAACAAATTGTGATTGAAAAAAAAACTTTTTTTGAGCAGTTTATTACAAAATATCCAAAAATGTTTTTGTTTATTTAGCAGTTTATAGCACGAATTAGCCTAGTTGTAAGTCTTCAGACTTAGAGACTTTGTCCGCATTTTCAGAAAAAATGAATTGAAAGCAAAGGTTTTGCATAAAATCTGATAAACTGGGATTCAAACCCAGGACCATTCGGTCCCAAAGCAATAAGTCATAACCACTAGACGAGCGAAGCTGTCGGTGCCAAGGTAGCAATTGTTATCCTACAAAAGAGGCAGGGTAGCCCGTAGTAAATCTATGCATATATAACTCGTACAATAGAAGTCTTTGTACTAGACTAATATTTGTGATAGCTTACTCATAGTCTACTCATAAACCCTGTTTGGCTTTTCTGTCACACTATCAAACAACACCCTCTCCCATCTGAGAACAGGCTGGGTCAGTGGATGGGAGCGGAAACAATAAGTGAGCCCTCTATTGGTAGGCCAATCAGTGAACAGAAAAAGTGACTACAAAGTCAACTAACTCGTTCTACCTAAAACACAACACCAAAAGTAAATCCTCCCTCTCAACAGTCATTTATAACATCGTAAGGTAAAAAAAATTACCAATAAAACTTAGTTAGAAATAATCCTATGTGTTTATTGAAAATGAAAGATGTCCATGACTTCATGGCTGAATGATCTCAAATGGAAGACAAAAACTGCCCTTCTCAAAAGTCACAAAAAACACCTGTGGTTGAGTGAATATTACTGTAATGTGTAATCAATTCATGATCATCAGCCATGTAAATCCCATTCTTGGCTCGGAGCTTAGCACAGTGAGTTGTGACTTTTAGGAAGGGCAGTTTTTGTATTCAATTTGAGCTCATTCAGCCATCAAGTCATGGATATCTTTCATTTTAATACAGCACTAAGAAACAGTCATAGGATTATTTCTAACTAAATATTATTGGTAAAATGTTTTACCTTATGATGTTATGACGAACTGTTAAGAGGGGACTTACTTTTGGTGTTATGTTTATCATAGGTAGAAAAGATCTGTACAATGTTGGGTGAGTGGAACCAAAATGGGTTCTGTCATCCTTGCATGGTTCTTATTCACACACATAAAGTACAACTTGGAACACGCACAGAATATCACATTTTTGACAACCTCGGTTGTGAATTTTATTCATTTCTTACTCAATTCACATACAATGATCAAAACATTCTACCCATGTTGGGTATCAACAAAATTGTGAAGTAGTAGCACTAATTTACAATTCACACGATTTATTGTGTAATCATAATTAAAAAACACACTAAAACACTAATAATTAATTGTATAACAACCAGTCAATGTGCAAATACCCTATAATAATACATGATGTTAATAGATTGTTGTTTCCGAAGCAATCCGAGAACCTAGCTATATTGAATAGTGTATTATTGAAAGCAGATAATGCTATTAGCAGGTGGAGCAATTCACCAAATTGAGTATTTTGGTCATTGTCCATAGTTACTCAATTTGGTAACACTACTTGTAGCAAGAAAAACTGCTATATATGTATGGCAAATTGCTCCATTTGATCACACCACGACCATCCAATTTGTACAGTTTATATAAAGTTATGATATGCTTAGTTGACCGTACTTCTCCCATTCATACAAACTGATTTAGTGATTTCAATTGGGCATTATAGTGTTTACTTGACACAAGAATGTACTTCTTACAACTGGCTGTTAGATCAATTGAATACAATTTTAAAAACTAACAAATTAAAATGTCGACACAACAGTCAAAAAACAAAAGGAGGATAAAACAAGACGACACTAAATTGTAGATATTATACACAATTCTATCTACACGATATAAAACAATAAACATTTCGATGCAAAGACGCAAAATGACGTGGTGGGAAGGTAAATACAGGGGAAGAATTTCGATGAAAATCCGAAAAACCAATCTCATAAAAATTCTCCCCAATAAAATTGCAAGGATTAAAACAGGATTCCAAAGTCTCGGTTTGTCATACTCGATCTTAAAAATAAGTAAAGATCAAGAATCTTTAGATTCATGTCAAATTCAATCATGTGCAACTGCAACAGGATGTAATATGTATCCTTGCAATTGGTTAAGTACAGAATGCTTCTCATTTGCCCCCGCATTTGCCCGATCTAGTATTTTGGTTGGAATTGTGTTGAAACTCCATACACAAACATGTCTCCTGTAATCTGGAAAAACCTAGCAAGTCAAATGTAGGTGAAAATTGAGTTAATAGGTTTTTCCCCTTCAGTTTATCAAGATTCCAGATGAAAACATGCAGACAGGGAAAGGTTTCATACACTTTAACTTGATAAACTGAAGGGGAAAAACCTAGTAGTAAGTCCTGGGCAATATCATGTTTGGCTATACCCGTTCGTGACGTCATACGGAATCAACGCCATAACATTTCGCAGCTTATTCCGTTGGCGTGTACCATTACGGGGCACGAAACATGATATTGCCAAGTCCTGAAACCAAACAGTTTTCCTTTGTTTTCTCAAATTTGCGTTCAACAGACTTGCTAGGTTTTTCCAGATTACAGGAAATGTGTCTACTATCTGTTGCAAGTACATTCAGTTCACTCAAAATATCTATGTTGCAATGTTTATTGAGGAATGCATTATTTGATTTTCAGTAGGGGGTGGAAATCAGTCAAGGTATATTTTAAGCAAGTAAAAATGGCAAAACAACTCTTACATACAGGGCAAACACTTTCAGTCATGATATAAGCAAAGATATATATTTTTAATTGAAGACATCCTTATTGCCCCTATAATTGAAATCAAACAATGCATTCCTAAGAGAAGTGACTCTAGTTGTGAGGGAAATGTGCAAACATATTTGCAGCAGTGAAAGAGGTGGAAAAGTGTATCATTGCAAGTCAATGCAATGAGGTCACTTTCTGGTCAACTGAAATGGGATGACACTGTCACACAACCCTTCTAGATATACCACTTTTTAAAGAAATGTTTCACATAATTATATGGCAGTTAGGCAAGGAACTCCCCCCCCCCCCTGTTTTATGGACCCACTTTTTGCTCTCTTTTTTAGATACCTGTTTTCCTCAAATCATTTAAAATCAGCCGTTTTTAGGCCGAAAAGAAGTCGAAAAAATGTTTCCACAAATATTTTTAAAAATCCCGATTTTGGTGACATTTAAGATTTTAAAAAAATTTAAAAATTTAAAAATTAAAAAAAATCCTGACAGGTCCGTCTGCCCGTAAAACAGAGTTTGTGTTTTTCGTCGCCTTAGATAGCATTTATTTTTGTCAACAAAACAGACAAAAGGGGATGGGCTATTATGTGACATTCAGAATAATACCGGCTGGTAATATTACTTCTGAAGTAGCCCATGATGACTAACCTTCTAACCTTTATATCTTAAGTATTGATCCAACAAGAAATAACAACTAAAGTTGGCTAATTTAGCAATATCTAGAGGATGTTACAGATTTCTAAAAGGAGCCCAATTGGGCCACAATAGTAGCCCAAATGGGTTACAACTACTAAACCACATTTTGATAACAATAATGTCACTTTGTTATCACCGCTTCAATGTCCATGCCGATGTCTCTAATTACTTACATACACAATGATTCATCATACAGGTCAGAGGTCAAATCTCTCATACATGACATTCACTATTTTAATAAGTCGTACTGTACAGCCTTGTTACATTACAATAGGAAAAAAAACATCACAATTACTTATATTGCCCAATTTCTATTCTAAAAATAGCTACACACTTCTCAACATGAATGACTAGTTAGCTTTGTTGCTACATCAGCTTCAAGCTTCCATTATCAAAAACATGGCGACTATATTCTCTCACAATTTTGTACAACTTGGAATTCATATCATACGACTACTGATGCAAATGTACACACATAATATCGGGATGCACATTTTGCCTCAACACTTCCAATTTCATTAACACTCCCACCCCATAAAAACTAGCTGTGGTCACATTTATTCCAAAATATACCAAGCACAGCCAGTAGAAATTTGACATTTTCATTCTACAAAAATACCGACAAATATTTCAGGCTTTTCCTGCAGTTCTTGTGTATATTTAGCCTTCACAATAAAATTAAAATTGATAATAGCATCATTTGAATTAAGAGATATTTTCCTTTCTTTATTGCATATGAAAATATTAACAACGGGCAATAATTACTATAGCCCCCTCCCCCCCCCCCCCCCCCCCCCCCCGTTAAAAGTTATTTTAAGGATATAATAGTATCCAACGTAATTCATCTTTCAAAATATATCCCAGAATTCAATCTGCTTGTAATAGTTTTAAAATTTGCACAATTTCAACACAGAACCCATAATGTATCAGCAAAATTTCAATTTACCTTTAAAAACATCTTTAAGTCATTACGTCCAAATTTATTTCATTGACATTATTTTTACACTAATATGAAATACAAATATAGAAAACATTCTGCTTATTAAATAATACTCCATGAAATACATTATTCATTAGTTCCCTCGTATATAAAAATTTCAGTTTGTTTTCTATGAGGTACACTTTGTACTGTGTCAATCAATCAGCAGGATATGTCTTGAGAGGTTATTAATTCCATTTTTACCACAGCCCCCAGAGCTGATAAATATTCAATGCAGTTAACCCTTTTTTATGGTTTCAACAACATTACGATGGTAATTTTGACCACATAGTTGGGCAACTGGAAAGTACTTTATAGGTTTGCTTGAAGAAGTTTTAGATATTGTTTCTTTTTTGTTTCTCAATTAAAAAACAATATTTAATTACTGAACTTTGACTACTTCTTTAGGAAGACTCCATCTTTTTATTTTGGTGAAAAAGTGGACCAGATTCTTGTTTTATAATGGTGCTACAATTTCGACAATCTACGACAATGTTTGGTGGCATTTTGTTTAAGAATCTCAAAATTAACCAAATAACCTCACAGAAATATCCAACTGTTAAATATTTAGTATTTACCTCTCAGCAAAACAGTCAACTGAATGGAATCTATAAATTGTCTCTAACATCTTCGCATAATTCAGCTATTGTCCGACTGGTGCCGAAATAAACGTTGACCTATCAAACCACCATCTTTGGGTTCATTCAGTTCTAGTGTAAAAACGTACAATCTGCCAGGCCACCATCATTGGGTCAATTTAGTTCTTGTGTCAAATATGCCATATCGTCACTATTATTTCAAAACCTTGTATCTCCATCCAGCCCGTCAGCATGTATAAAGTAATACTTCCTATGTATGACCTTTAGGCGGTCTGCTCTAAACATTTTTAAGTGACAAAATCACATCTATCCAAACCTTGTAAGTTCTCTTGTCCCGGAACATGTATAAAGCAACTCTTCCTATGCATAACTGTTGGGCAGTTTTACTTTATACATGCTGAAGGGCCAGAAAAACATACAAGGTTTTGAAAGAATAGCGACAATATATACTTTAACTGCCATCTTTGAGACAATTCAGGATTTGTGTCGTATGATAGATATTATCTTCCAGATGCTTTCCTAGTCAGAGTTAGTTTTCTTCTGATTTACAAACCACCAGATAGCGTAGACACACCTGCTCTGGTTTATACACAATGTATTCACTTTCTTCCAGGTCACAGTAGGATCCCTTGTTCAGCTTGCCTAGAGGGAGGACGGCACCTATAACACAAATTGACAAGGATGACAGTTATTATAAAATATGATGCTATCATCATTGTCATTATCATAAATATTAAACAGCTAAGTCAGAGAAAGTATTCAGTATTACTTTGATATTGTAATTTTTGACAAGTCTCATCCACCAAATTATTTTGTGCAAGTGCTAATAATTAATGGCTCTGATTTGTTGTAAGCATCAATATACCAAGAATGAGGTTAGTAAGAAAGTAACACACAAAATAACTTTATGTTGACTGATTTAAGATTGGAAGCTACACAATTTAACTATGATGACAATTGGACATTTTGTGTATAATTAAAAGGAGGGCCTACTTGGAAAGCAGTTCTATCACGTAAGTTTACTATTCTCAATAATGAAAGCATATCAAAAAATAGGGACAGCGGTCCCAAATAGGTCGTCCGTTTATATGGGTAGATTAAAAACAAGGTGGATCTCAAACCACAGGCATCTAGAAAGAAAGAGGTTAGACCACTAGCGGATCCAGGATATAAAAAATAAAATAAACATCCTGAGTTTGGTTGCAATTGTACTTCCACCTGTTTAAATGAAATTAACTTTACATATGCAGCTAATTTTACATCTTGACCTCATATGACGTTTGACCTTGGTACGTGACCTTTGACCTAATTAACATATGAATGTTTCCATGTTGCATCCATGACCCAAGTTTGGTTGCAATTGGTCATTGTATGGAAAAATGAACAAGAGACAAAAAAAAATGAACAAGAGACAACAAAAATGAACAAGAGACAACAAAAAAAGGTGTACTATTTGGCTGGCTGGATTATGCCAAACGAATATTTGTTTCTTTAGGCATAATCGATTTCAAAATGTGGAAATAAGGTGATGGAAAATATGATGATGAAAAGTGACCTTCCACGTACCTGATGGAAGGAGTAAGTTATGTCTTGGATCTGGGTATAGACATCCACATCCTTTGATGCTATCAAAACCAGGCTTCAATTCAGTCGTAAAGGTCTGCTTCTGCTCATCCATTTTGCCTAGGGCAACCTGTGTAAGAGACAATATCAATGACAATATTTTAAGTGACTGTAATAGTATTGGGAACTTGGGGGGGGGGGGGGGGGGGGGGGGGGGGGGGGAGATCATAGACTCAGCTCATGAAATATGGTACCAGCATCGCTTTTGCTATGGCATTTGCTCAAGATCCTTAATGCGCTGGATTTATTTGATATGTGAAAGTCCATCGTGTACCAGATCTGCATGATTCCTATCAGATTTTGATTTGTCAATGAGATAATGCCATGGACCTTATCGCAAATAGGTAAAAATCAATTGATTATTCTTTTCTGATGCATTATGCGATAGAAAAGTGGGCAAATTGTGTCCCTTTTCAATCCCACAATGCATCAGAAAAGAATAATCAATTGATTTTTACCTATTTGCAATAAGGTCTATCATGTGCTTGAACTTCATTCTCATGAAGAAAAAGGCCAACAAAACATACAAAACTGTCTTTGTAAGGAAGATACCAAATTTGGATCCAATCAGCACTTGCAGTTGTCACATTTTGTGTTCTCTGAAATGACATGCATTTGAACTATATAACCATCATTTTATGGGATTCTCACATTCCGATAAACAGTAAGCCCAAGGTAATCTTTGTAAGATGATACTCTGAAACCAACCAGTTTATTGTCGCTGTTCTGTCAAAACCTTGTATGTTTCTCCAGCCCTTCAGCATGTATAAAGTAAAACTGCCCAATAGATATACATAGGAAGTGTTGATTTATACATGTTCAGGATGAGTTTTTTTTTGCCCTTGAACATGTTGAGACCAGACTGCCCAAAGGTTACATAGGAAGTATTACTTTATACATGCTGAAGGGCTGGATGGAGATAAGAGGTTTTGACAGAACAGCAGCATTATGGTGATTCTACAATTTTGCTTGACATTGGTAGTTGCTTACCTCACAGAGAAGCATGTATTTGGTATCCGACTGCACCAGGTAATCATCACAATAGTTGATACTCTTAGTGAATGTGTCCGCTGAGTAGATACCCTGTAAAAACACATTGATAGAACATACACATATTGTGAATCTTTTCAATTTTGTCTCTTTCTATCAATTGTAAAATCCTCAATAGTTCAACTTCAGATTGTTTATATTTACTAGTCATTTGTATGGCAGAAGCAAACAAGCTCTGAAACAAAAACATCAAGATGATCTGCCATAGGAAAAACAAACAATAAATAATATCAATCGGGCAAGATTCTATGACTTGAAAGAAATCATGAGAAAAATGGCTATTCCACCAGTTTCACCCAAAGAAAAGATTACTCCTTCTCCTATTATATATACCAAGTTGTAAGACAGCCCTCATATGGTACCACCTACGCTTCACAAGGAAATGTGGATGCACTTGGAGCAGGAAAATGTTTAAAAGAACACATAAATAACAAAACAAACAAATTAGGAAATTTAATAAAATAGTTAACAAGTGTAACAATAAAAACAAATACATTTACACAACAATGTTCCAAGGACAATTCTACTCACCCTGCCAAATCTAAATCCCGTTATAGGCGCCTCTGGCGGAGTCACCAGCAATCCTCGCTTGAGAATACTGATAAGATTGGAGGCGCTGCTGCCGTGCCATAGTAACATGTGGTTGTCAAGATTACAGGAGGCAAGTCGGTCCTCCTCGCTGTCTCGTGATATGCGGAAGATGGATGTGACCTGGGGAGTCTGCTCATTGTGATACCCTCGATCGTCTTGTTCTGTGGAATTAAAATGTGTGATTAAAAGTCACATCTATCCTGTATTGAACTTAGACAAATACAATTTTTAGACATTGGGATTTTTTTTATCAGAGGTCACCATTTCTCGCAGAAGAGTTGGTAGGACAAGATTATTTTTGGCCTAATACTATAGGTTGATCTTTCAATAATAAGTTTCAGTTATTTGTGACCCATCACATCAAAACAGACTAGTTGTCTCCAGATATTGAAAGTTGAGATATGAAATTTGTTAGCTTTAAAATGACACCTAATTTGTCAAAATTGAATATGGAACCAAGGTTTTATGCAACTCAGAAGATTTTTTTGATTTTTTTCTGAACTTCCTTTGTTATTATCTGTAGATGAACCTTGCTGACAACTGGTTGGTTTTAATGTGATGGGTCACATTTTTTTTTTCCTTCCTGAAAATTAATCAAATATTGACAGTCTGTCTGGGTTAAGTGCTGGTCGTCATACACTGATCTAAATAATGTTTAGCTTAAATTCAACAAGTAGGATTGATGACAAGATAATATTTGAAGTAGGCTTGCTTACTTGTGTTCTGGATGTGTTGTAATATAAGCTGTGCTTCAGTACTATTCTCATCAAGCAGCTGCATCTGACAACCAAGACAACGGTACAAATAATCCAACGAGTTCACCTCTGTAATAAAAGAAGAGAGGAAAGAAATATATCAAGTATTTAGTCAGGAAATCCATAAGTGAGTTTTTGCATGATATTGTTATGTGAAATACTCATCTTCATCCCTGTGTTTTTGCAAGTGAAGTCAACTTGAATTCATAAGATACTTGACTTGATTCACCGTCACTAACTATTGAAAAGACTAAACTTCACCCTTAGGCGACGAAAAAAACCCGAACCCTGTTCCGAATTTTATTTCAAAGAAATCGTTTTTTTCTTTGCAAATTTTTTTTTTTTGAAATATTTTGAAAAATAACAAAACAAAAAACCACATGCTTGACCGCCTTATAACCTATGAGGTCTGTTTGCCTGTACAATAGGGTTTTTCCCCCCTTGCCACCTTATACATAAAACGTAATTTAACACAAGCCAGTTTTTTCAAAAATTACTGATTGAGAATCAAAACTGAGTTGAGAATGACATATCTGACCGCACCATATTCAAGAGGTGACTTGAGTATGACACGATATCGGGCAATATAAATCTAGTAGTTAGTTTTAGTGTATCTTGGCGAGACTTGACTAGAGCTAATCAGAGACTTGGACTTGACCTGTTTGATTGGGTCAACTGAGAATCACCTTCATCACAAGATAAAAGTCTCACACCCAAACAATATACAAAGACAACTCGTATGCAGTAAACCACTATGCATAAAGATTACATTGTGTGGATAAAGTGTGCTTTTGGTCCCTGGCTTGCATCAATCACACAGTATAATATAAAGTGCTACATGACAACTATACCGGGTGGTTAAAAAAAAGTTGACCCAAGTTCAAGATAACTTTTCAACCACATTTATAGTTTCAGAGAATTTGTCTTTACTTAGTCTTGATCAGAAGTAAGTTTTGAAATTATCTTGAAAAAATGGTACATTTAGCTTGGTTAGTTCTTCAGATATGGCTCATTACAGAAAGCATGCACAAAATGGACTTACACACGATTGGTCACAAATTGCGAAGGAGACATCTGAAACATCTGTCAGGTGCATAACACTACCTCCTAAGTACCTATGTTTCTTTGTTGAATGTGAATGGCACATAGGCATAGAGATTGGGATACTTTGTCAGGGTGGGCTTTTGAATTCTGAATCTAGAGCATGCTGTTTTGTTGAAGACAGAAACTAAAGGGCGCTCCTGTGGACAGGTCAGATGTTTGCATGCATTCTGTAATGAACCATATCTGAAGAACCAAACAAGCTAGACGTGCCATTTTTTCAGGATAATTTCAAAACTTACTGCTGATCAAGACCAAGTAAACACAAATTCTCAGAAACTATAAATGTGGTTGAAAGATACTTTGAACTTGGGTCAACTTTTTTTTGAACCACCCGGTATATTGCACTTTATTTCCTTCTGATAGAACAGGCAACTTACGACTGATACTTTTATGCGCTCCCATCAGTATTCTATTGGTCAGCTCCAGATCCATAAGGTTATTCAGTTTCTGTACAGCACTGGACAGCTGATCATCACTAGTCAGTGGCTCTATCTTATCCCAGGAGAATTCAAAATATGGGATCAACTCAAAGTACTCGCTGCTCATGTCGGCAACCTGTGGGTAGGTAGGGAATATTGTTGTGTTAGTACAACAAAGATTTAAAGCCCCAGGCATCTACTAATTGTTGGACAAACTGACTGTGAATCTTATTAGATATTAATCTTATTAGATATTATTTACAAAATACAGAATCTATGGTGTTAAAATTAATAAAAAAGGGGCATCGTCAAAATTAAATGTTTACATTTCTCATAGTTTATCGTTGTTATATCAACTGATATATATATACAAACAATATTTGAAAATACATGTAAATATATTTTTGAAAAGGAATCGGAGTCTACTGAACATGGATATCAAGAGTAAAAGGCATTTAAAACATTTGGTATTGCCCCCCCCCCCCCCCCCCTCCTCTATTGCTCAAATGTGGCAGATAAGCAGATTGGCTGGATTAATCCACTGGTGGAATGAGTAGATAGAATTGTAACATTTCAACAACCAGAAAACATAACTCACTTTTTGGTCATTTTGAGATCTTGGTATAAATAAATCCTTGTCACCTAAATATTCTAGAAGACCAACAAGGCAGGCTTACATAAAACAACCCATTTATCTTTTACACACAATTTTCTCAGAATGTCCTTTTTTGAGTTACATCTCTCTGGTTGTTAATCAAATTACATACTTATATCACGCCCAAATGTGTACAGTCAAAGCAAAATGATGCAGTATTGTCTCTGAAAGGACCTTCTTTAATGCTCAAAAATGACACCTTTGTGGTTAAGATTTTACTGCTTTCTTATTTTATTATAAAATATCACTGTAATATTGCCTTTATTTTCTTAGTTTTTCCATGCCTAATTCCATCAATATCTCAAAATGCATTTTACCCACAACTGCACCCTTTTGCCGCGACAGTACACACATGTCCTAAATGCATGTTTGCTTTGAAATGGTTGGCAAATCTGGAAAAGTTTTTTGTATTTGATACATCTTTCTTAAGATCCCTAGTTTATTTTCTATAGCATCTAAAATCCGACCTCTCACCTAAACATTAATTGTTCCAAGAACATTTTGTTGATGCTATGTTCGGAAGCATTGAAATCTATTTTCTGAAAAAATACCTCACAAAAGGTTAACATAACCGGCCATTTATGGCTCCATTTAGAATCTAGTACATTGAGTCATAAAAAACCCGAACCTGATGAAAAAATGAGTGAATTTAATTATAGGAAAGGGTTTATAGCTTGTGTACCTTTTCCATGATGGCCTGATGTTTGTCAACATCTGTGAATGTAGCCTGCTGCACTGCCTCAGCTTCTTCTAAGTTTTCCCTACAAAATAATCAAACAATAATTAAACAATTACAAATGAGGTAGGTGATTACTGGTTTAACAATCTAAGAAGTGTGCATGTGATCAGCAAATCACGCCTAATCACCATTAAAATGAATGTATAATAGAGTTTTATAAAGTTTTTTAGCCTGTTACACTGAAACACATTGTTAATACATTCATAAAGGAAGTTTTCATAACACCAATTATGTATATCAAATTATATTAAGCTTCAAACAAACAAAAAAGTTACCTGATTTTCAGCAGAATTTCCTTGGCTTTGACTAAAGTATCTTTTGGTATGTTACCAAAACTCCAGAGGGCAGTATCCACGCTAGATTTCTTGAGGGCAGCATTCAACATTGGTATGCTTGTCTGAAAAGGGGGAGGGGGAAATGATGGAAAAAGTGATTTAGGTCATAGGCATTTAAGTCTTTTATAAGAAAAAGTGCAGTATATGATTCAAGATTTAAGCATAATTATCAGGTATCCTCTGATTGTATATAAGTGCATTATACGGTTGTCGAGGTGCCTTTAATATAACATAACATAACTCTAACATAAAGCTATACACACCTGGGACTTGAGTACACAAAACATGGTCTTTCTTATGATTCTAAGCAATATTAGACATAAGATAGAAAAGGCTTAAACCACCGGTATTCATAATATAGGTTAAGAGTTTAACAGTTTTAAATTTGTCCGACAGCGAACCCGTTAAACTCTTAACCTATATTATCAGACATTTGATGGTTTTGTTAGTATTTGAACATTTTGTGGAAAACTACAGGAACCCGTTAAACTCTTAACCTATATTATCAGACATTTGATGGTTTTGTTAGTATTTGAACATTTTGTGGAAAACTACAGGAACCCGTTATTTAAACTCTTAACCTAAATTATCAGACATTTGATGGTTTTGTTAGTATTTGAACATTTTGTGGAAAACTACAGAATTAAAAAGGGCTTGTTATCATTTTGTGAATTTTGTGAATCATTTGTTGGAATTTCTTGACATTTTGATGATTTTTTTTTATTGTTAAATGAATTTCAAAACTTGTTGAAATTCACCAAAATGGTGGCAAGATGGATTATGGAGAAAAAAATTGGAATATCTTGAAATTTTCTTGATTAAAAATAATTTTAAAAAAATTTGGATTAAAATTCACCAAAATGTTCACACAATTTTTGACCCTATCCAAAAAGAACCCTCACCCAACAACAGGGCTGTTTGTTAACAGGTTCGACAGTTATAATTTTTGGGGAAAGATCACTGTTCATTGCGCTAACGGGGGAGCTTGGAAAAGTTAACTTTTTCGAGATCATTTGACAGCCCGCCGGATCGTGCCCCGAGATAGAACCGTGAAGCATGCGGTACAGCAGCTATTTGCTGTGGCTTTTCATGGCCTCTGGTAAGGTTATGGTTAAGGGAACACAAAGAAATGTGCTTGTTAATAAATTAGTTTGATTGACATTTTGAACTAGTACATGCATCCTTTTTAGGAGAATGGAGATGTCTCATTAAAAATAGCTTAAATAGGAAAAAACCATTTAAAGGTAGATGACCTGATCACATTTTCGTAACACAGAATTATTTCAAACATACGGAGATTTTCATATCATATGAAAGCTCGTATTTTTCTCATCATCATACTGAAATTTGACGGCCTAAATCGGTATAATTACGGAGAAATCGATGAAATAACGTCGAATTACCGCGAATGGTGGGTGGTAACCACCGATATAGTTTGTGTACTACTCAATGGGTACAGTTCACAGCATCTTGTGCGTCTAAAATAAGAACCATTAGAGCTATGCAACTCAAACTTTGGAACACGACTTTTTTAAGGATGACCTTTCATGTAGAATAGAAAACTTCAAGTTGAAAATCGGAATGTGATCGGGTCATCTACCTTTAACAATCCTCCTTCCTTTTATCAAAGCACAAGATAAGAATATGTAAAATTTGTTCTAAACTGCTCAAAAAAAGTTTGGAATTTTTTTTCAATCACGATTTGTTCAAATATCTCGGGATATGTTCATTTAGTTAGTGTAATATATCATGCAAAAGCTGATGTGTTCATCTTTACAATGATATCCAATTTGAAGCAATTCCTTTGTTCCAGTGCTCAGCCACATGCTTGAGAACATGGGGAGGTCGCAATCTGAAAGTGCCAAAATCAACACTATTTTGTGCTTAAAAATCAATAGATCATCACACTACACAGTAGTGGTCAATGTAACACTTCATTGAACAGACGACAAAGATGTTCTTTTGAGCACAAAATAGTGTTGATGTTGGCACATTCAGATTGTGACCTCCCAATGTTCTCAAGTAAGTAGCTGAGCACTGGAGCAAGGGATTGATTCAAATTTTGTATCATTGTAAAGATGAACACATCAGCTTTACATGGATATATAAAACTTAATGAACATATCCCGCTATATTTGAACAAATTGTGATTGCAAAAAAATTCCAAACTTATTTTAACAGTTTATATAGCCTAATAAACAAGGATTGTGTATTTATTTACCAGATGCTTTAATACATCCTGCACAGCTGAAGGTAGCTTGGACGGAAGTTTGGATTCCAGATTGAATTCAAACTTTTTGATGGCTTTTCTGCGCTCTTTGATCCATGGATTCCTCTTCACCAACTGGTACTTCTTTGGCTCCTTGTGGAAGCTGTTGGTCAAGTTAAAACAATTCACATTAGTGTTAATCATCAAAATATTATGTCAGATTTTGTTTAAAAATATATACATATATACACAAAAGATAGTCTAATCATGAAAACTTGTTGATATTCATGAATTAATGTTGATACATATATATATAAATATATTTTCAATCTCATGCTATTTGGATCACTATTCCAGATTTCCTTGCACTGGTAGTGGTTATAAATCTTAAACTTGAAAAAAATCCCAAAAAACCAAACAAAAAAATGCTATCTGATTATACCTATCTGTAAATACTACCTACTAAAATTATGGTTGACAGGCAATTTTACAGACAACCACCTTTTTATTATAGAAGGTACTTCCAATAGGATTATAAAGCTCATACGAGACTATTGAGACTGTCTTTACAAATGTCAAAATGCTCCAATCATTTGGTTGTATGCAAACTCACAAAAATAAATAAATATTTGGGATTCAAAAAAAAGACTCTAATATTAAAACTAAATCTTATATTAAAACTCTTCTTGTAAATCTGGAAGGATTAGTCTCCAGATCAAGTATGTTATGCTGTGTAAAATGCTTTTACTATCATATCAAACAATGTCATGATTCCTTGAATCTGATCGATACCCTATATGGCAACAACAAAAAATGTTTCCAGTAGCAAGCCTGAAAAGTCAAATGCAAAATGCGTTTTTATTTTTATTTTTTTGCTAAAATTCATAGTGGAGATTTATTTATTTATTTATTCACTTGGAATGGTTTTATTAAGTCAAATCTGTGCATTTTTGTTACTCTTGTGCTCGCTAAAATGTGATATTCACCGCAGATTTTCACTTTCGTGTTTGCCGTATGTGGCCGATTGCCATCTTGAAATATGTTGGACACAATTTCGACAAAAGATGACGCCCTAAAAATATTTGTTTCCGTTTTTTCTATAATTTTTTATAAATGCGCAAGAATCAAGCGTCTCAGTGAAATGCATGCGCACTACTGGAAACCAACTTTGGGTTTTTTGTTTGGCCTAAAAACACAATATTGCACTATGAACTACACTTGTTTTGATTTTATTCGTAGGGAGTACTAATCACACAACCAAACTTAAAAACAAAACTACCCACCTCTTGAAATCTGCCCAGGCATTACCGGTCTTTGCCTTGAAAATCTTGCAGTATTCACTGACAGCCTCCTCCTGTGTGGTAAAAGGTGTACGCTGGAACTGTCCGTCTTCACCGATACGACCCCACCGGGTGAACAGAAGGAACATGCCTTTGCCTTTCTGATTGATGACCTGTTACAATTCAAACAAAGGTGGCACTTAGGAAATTGACTAAAACTTGTGCATACCTTATAATATGGAATCTAAAGGACAGAGTTTAAAATAGGTTAGTGGAGAGGGTTATTTTTTTTACATTTACACCACTGTTACCCTGCCTGAGAGGTCCGTTTGCCCGTAGAACAGGGTGGTGGGTTTTTTTCGCATTAAGGGGGGACTTAAGGAAGTTTTTTGTTGAATTTTGTTAGTGCTGTAATTATTGAACCATAACTCAAATGTATATAAAAGTATACCTTTTTGGAAAGGAAATGGATCAGAGAATCCAAATTTGGCATCAATTTTGACCAAAAATGTTGATTTTTTTTGAGAAAATCACAAAAAATCACTTTTTTGACCCAATTTTTTTGAACAAAGCTAACAAACATAATTTTGAGTTAAAAATGCCCAAATCACTTGATGATAATGTTAAGACACTATTGAAGGGACTAATTTTTTTAATTTTAATCTAATCCAATATTTTTTGAAATTTTGACAAAAAACTGTTAAAAAAAATCAAAAAATCTATTTTTCACGTTTTTTGGCACTTTTTGGTCACAATTTTCAAAAATATTAGATAAGGTTTAAAAAAAAAAAAAAACGTCCCTTCATTAGTGTCTTAACATCATTATAAAGTGATTTGGCCACTTTTTACTCAAAACTATTTTTTGTTAGCTTTGTTCAAAAAAAATTGGGTCAAAAAAGTGAATTTTGTGATTTTCTCAAAAAATCTACTTTTTTGGTCAAAATTGACGCCAAATTTGGATTCTCTGATCCATTTCCTTTCCAAAAATGTATACTTTTATATACATTTGATTAATAGTTCAATAATTACAGCACACACAAAATTCAAAAAATCAAATCAAAAACTTCCTTAAGTCCCCCCTTAAACAAAACTAGCGGGCACCAGCGCTTCGCGCTGGACCCGCTAGAAGATTTCACGGGGAATAAGTAAACAAAGCGTAAGAAAATTTGATACAATAATATCAAGAACATGTCCTATACATGTATACATAATCCAGACGGGGCCCTAAATAATCCGAATATCGCAGGTGCTTTTGATAATCCAGGTTATACATATACATTGCCTTAATCTAGGTAGGCCTACGTTTGTGTTTCCAGATACCTATGTAGGCCTCCCATGAGACCTGAACTGCAGGTACCCGTTGTCCCATTATATCCAGGGACCCCATAGGCCTAAGCCCTACCCCCTAATCCAGTTACCCCAGGTGCCCTTAATAATGCACTGGATACCACATAATCAAGGTAGGCCCACTGCAGTGTGCCGTTATCTCGAGATACCCAGGTGCCCTTACTTTATCATAGTCAAGTAAATTAAACGCGGGTGCCGAAGATAGCGGACAGTAAAAGTCATATCACAATAGGCAAGGTCAGTAATATCAAAGCGTTATAAATGTTTATATAAATATCAATCAAGAGTATGTCCTTAAATAATTCAGGTACTAAGGTGCCCTTGATATAATGTAAGTAACATGGTGCCCTTAATACACCATGAGCCTAGGCCCAATGTGCTCTTAAATAACACAGATACTCAAGATCTTAATCCGAGTAGGCCTACTCCATCAACGTGTTCTTAATACCCCCACTCCTGTCAGCGCATGTCTCTACCTATTTTGTACCCCAAATAATAAAAAGTTGAATTTTAATGTCAAAATTGAAAGTTACTTAAAATTAGCTTTTAAATGTCCCCCCCCCCCCCCTCCCCGATTCTTTTATTGCCCTGCCACCCCGTTTTCCTCCTTTAAAGGTATATTATGTGATCTTTCCATGGAACGCCCTCAACATCGAAAAAAAATTGAAAGCAGATTTTCTTGCAGATTTACATTTCTGATCATAAATCGTACATACATTCCAAGTTACAGGGCGATACGATTCTTAATTACTTCAAAATCATGGTTTTAGAGTGAAAATAAACTGTCGGATATCCGACAACTTATTTTATTCTAGTCTAAATTCACTCTAAAATCATGATTTTGAGGTAATTAGGAATCGTATCGCTCTGTAACTTGGAATATATGTACGATTTATGATCAGAAATGTAACTTATCTGCAAGAAAATCTACTTTCTAAAAAAATCACGAATAGAGGGCGCTCTCTGGAAAAGATCACATAATATGCTTTTAACATATGGTGCTGGTGCAAGTGTCGCCACTGCCCATATGCACATACTGTATCCAGGTAATTCAGTAGGCCTACGTTCTGAGCGTTATAGTTTTATAGTCGGTCGTTTAGTGTTATGGTTGGCGGAGTCTATCATCAAGATCACTTGTACCATTCCACGCTTGTACTTGAGCACAATGTGTGCCATCCGGGTTTTGTTTGGCCTATTTACATTAAATACATTATTCCTCCAATAGGCATGTGGGGCCTTAACGTATAGTATATGTAGTCCCTTTATAATGTTTGCTGTGTTCTATAAAGCCTCCCGAGATACTACCTGAGTGTACACCCTTAAAATCCAGTTATCACAGGTGGCCCACCTGCGCATAGTATATCCAGGTAATTTGAGACTCGTTTTATAGTGAACCCCGTAATCCAGATACCACGGATGCCCTGAATAATCCAGACACTCTATAATAATCATGATAATGTACCACACGTTTCGTTTATCCAGATGCCCCGTGCCCTTATATCCAGATTATCAAGTAAGGGAAGTGCGGAGAGGAGGAGGTGGCTTTAGGGTACACTATTAGAAAAAGGGTGCTTCAGAGGGGTTCTTGGCTGTCCCGTATAATGGTTTAAAGGTTCTTTGATTTTAAAGGCCCCAAAAGGTAAAGGTTCTGTAGAGAACCTTTAGAGGTTCGAAAGACCAATGTTTGCCCATATTTTGTCTATTTTGAACCTTAAAATGGTTATTTTTGGAACCTTTTAAGGTGATATAAAGGGTTCCATACGGGACAGCCAAGAACCCCTGAAGCCTGAAGCATCCTTTTTCTAAGAGTGTACGGACTGCCTGCTTTCACTCTGCTCCGTTACAATGTGCACGGTTTGCGCCACAAACGCGTACATTTTTGTCTGCGTCATTACGTGTGCGCCGAACCGCGTGCGCCACTGTTAAACGCGGTCGCGCAGCACAACATAGAAACGGTTGACATGGTACTGCCAGTTTCTTTATCGTTAGCAAACGTCGCATTCATCTATGTTACTAATGTGAAAGTGTCACTTTAAGATCTTTGTAAGAGTTTTTGTTTACATTTAGAAAATGTCGTGAAATATTTTTATTTGTCGGACGTATAAATGCTTGTTACTATGCGATCTTTAAGAATAACAAACAGCCGCATATACAGAAATGTAGCTATATCCCTGAAGAAAATATTTTGGGTGAAGACCATATGTCATCACTCACTCCGAAAACCACAATTTGTGTCCGAACAGTAGCTACCCGAGTAAAATAAATTCAACATTTTGGATTTTCACATGTGATCCTTTCTGCGCATGTCTGAAAACGGGAAAAAACGGGTATTGAACTATCTAATTAGCTCGTGTATTAGAGGCGCAATTACCACGCTTTTTCAGTTGAAGAGGGACGCGAGTGCAAAATTATTATTGAACTATCTAATCAGGCGAGGGACCGAAAATTAGTATATAGATATATAACACTGGTGTGACACCCAATGCATCCTGCGTCTCTATGTGATTCAGTTTCATCATATTTTGGAGGGCATGCACATGTACATTTTGAAGTCTAAGGGATCGTGATTTGAACTATAACAAAAATTTACCAAACATGAGTAAGTGAGGCACAATGCGGCAGTAGCCAATTTGATTTAAGAGCACAAATGTGGGATACGGTCATAATAAGTCAAAATCATAAGAAGTCTTATTTCTGATCTTTGATACATCTTGTATCCAACCAAAGACTCAAATTCATTAAAATAAAAAGCTACAATTTGAGGTATTTTATTTTCATTTACTACATTGAATTGTTCGCAAAAACAACACTTTAAATGTCCATAACTTGATTATTTGTATTTAATGTTTTGCAACAAAGTGATGTTCAATTGTCTGTAACTTAGGTAAGGAATGTGATATAACATTGACAATGGTACCAAAATGTCCCTTAACGTATAGCCTACATATTATCATGATATAAATAACTCAATATTCTTATGTCCATCATTGTGCCTCATTTAGGGTACGTTCATACTCCTGTCATTGCGCATTGCCCGGCGTCGAGGGATATCGACGCAATGCAGGTGTTGGGTCACAAATATTGAAATATTGAGGTTTTCTCTTTTTAATCTACATCATTTCAAATATGTGATGCGATCTGTGAAAACCCGCCACATGGTGGCATTTTTCATATTGGAGATATTTATATCATAAGAAAGCTAAAACTGTGCTGATTACAACTGTTACGATCATTTTTCTACGATCACTACAAAAAAATTATGAGTGAATGATGATTGTGATGTCATAAAAAAGCTACAAAACAAGGCCAAAAAAAAGATACATAATTCAATAGAATAACATTATAAGGTTAATAATAAAAGTGACTTAAGTAAGTTTTTGAAGGTGAAATTCATAAAGTATTGGAATTGAATTTTCTTCAAAAAATCTTTAAAAAAAAGGGTGTTTTTTTTTAATTTAAATTTTACCCTTAATCCCTAGTTCACATTTTGCGACATCCGACGGTTTTTCACAGATCGCATCACATATCTGGGTGTCCATTGACGGATTTGTTTTCTTTCTACACATTGTCTCACCTGCATCTTATAGAAGTTGTTCATACCATACACACCATACTTGACATCAACTTTGGTCAAAAGCGCATCATAAGGAATGTTCTGAGCTGTGTCCATTACAATCTCTCTGTAATATGATAGAGAAGAGAGAAAGTATATATAACTCTTAAGACTTCATAGATTGCTCTATTGTCAAAGGCTCCCAAAAAAATGTTTGCTTGCCCTCGCCCGTCCGACCGTGTATAACAGTCCTGACCATGTACTTTTTTCTTTTCTTTTTTCAAAAAAGCAAAAACAAAGCTTTTTCCAAGTCACGTATATGACCTTGATTGACCCCATGTGACCCCATATTGGACATCTAAGGTCCTGTTTTGGACTTCGACAATGATTTTTAAAATTTTATTTCATTCTGATATTCAGGTACCTAATTTGGAAGATGAAAAAAAGAAGAAGAACAAAATCCGACCAACCGACCCTACCCTTTTGGAGAGCATATATGGGCAAGCAAACATTTTTTTTATGGCCTGTATAGGACAATTCAAGTAAATGTTTTCTGTTGTTGCAAAACAAAACAAATGCCCATTCTGTGGGTGCTAAAATAAAATAAAAAACCCAATTCATTGGAGTGTAGGGGGTGGCATGAGGGATAAGGATTTTAACTGGGGATACATGTAGATAGATTAATTGATTGACGGATTGGTTCATCAATCAAATAATACAAAGATTCTCAATGGATAGTCTGTGTGCCAAACAGTGTTCCAATTAAGTGGTAATCCGGGCTTCCTGAAGCCCCAAAATGCTGGTGGATAACCTAAATTTCAATACAGGTTATCCATTGGATGACCATACTTTTTGAATATTTGTACTGTAGTTACTTTGGGGGATAACCAAAAACATTGGTGGATAACCCGATATCATAACATGGTTATCCATTGGAAAAACTTATGTTTTTAACTTATGTTTTTTCTTAATTTGAACACTAGTGCCAACTATGGCCTTTCTAGCAATAATGACTGAACAGCTCAAAAAACATAGACAACTATGACTTGAGTTACTTGAACCTGGAGAACATGATGTTTCCTTTGTGGCCCTCAAACCAAATAATTAAGATCCCTTGATTTACAGCAATGACAAATGAGACAATTTATCAAAAGATAATACAATTTCCCATCCTTACCCTCCATCTGTGAGTTGTGACAGTGGATCTATTTCTGCCTCCATCGGAGCATCTTTATCATCTTCATCCTTTTTATCTTCTCCATGTGCCAAACTCTTCACCATCTCCTTGGCATCTGAGTCAAAGTCTGGTGCTCCTGATCCCCATGAGATGCCATCTGACCAGACATGCTTGTTAGGCTGTGGTTTTACCTGTGTGCAAAATTAATCCAGATAGAAAATGTTTATATAATTGGGGTTACCAAACTAGTGCCCAGTGGTATTTTGTTTCAAGGTATAGAACCATGGACATGTAAATGTTTGGTAACAGAAGTTTGATGTTCCCGTCCTATCACAAAACTGATTTCAAAAAATCTTATTTAGTTGACAAAGACATAAATGGGCGGAATGGATTACAAAACTGCCTTTTTTACCATCATCATCATCGGCCGTCCTTGGACAGAAACAATGGCAGAAACTTAGTTGCTTCCATCATTCTTTCTTTGGCTATTTTGTTTACTCCATTGGTAAACCACGCCTAGTGGAGGTATGTATAGGAATACATATTATGTGTGTGTGTGTGTGTACAGATACAGACCCGGGATGATCCCCTACTCTTTACGAAGGAGTCTGACCTTTTTCACGTGCTCGGGGATAGCTCTTCAGATGCACGGGACCACCATTTCTACGTGACTTCCGAACCATGAGGCAATTGAGACTAAGTACCTTGCCCAAAGATACAAACATGTTGGCTGTAGCAGGGCTAGAACTCGCAACCTTTGTATTGTGAGACCTGCATGCTATCCACTAGACCACACATGCTCTCATGCTTTTTACCATAAAGAATACCTATTATTTGTTGTCTTCAATACAATATTTTGAATAGTTTACTCAGTTTACTATAATTTCAGAATATTCATGTCATATCTGTAAGTCATAGGTTGATATTTCAAAGTAATAGTTGTATTCTGCACCATACATACATTACCCAAATATAAACTCACCCAATTATCTTCTGGTACTTTCATTAATCTCTGCAAGGCACATGCCATCTTCGATGATCCGGCCCTGACGGCGTAATCCAACGGTGTCTGACCGTGTCTATCCTTGATGTCCGTCGGGGCACCCAGGTCGACCAGCAATTCCAGCAGGGCGACATTTTCATAAGTGCCGTGGTTGCATGTCTTCATGGCGTGATGGATTATGCTTCTTCCGTGCGAGTCCACGGCTGTAAGGCTGACATTACTAGTCTTGGTGAACTTCTTCTGGCCTGTGTTTAGCAAAAGTACTTTATATAGCCATCGGGGGAATACCATAATGACAATAAAAGTTGGTAAGGGAGGATGGGAAGGGAGGGTAGGGGAAGAGGCAAGGGTGAATTTAAAATAAAAGAAAAAAACAAAAGCAAACAGGGATTTTAGATAGATAAATTAAATATCAAACAGCATGTGTGACAAGGATGAAAAATAAACTTAAATTAAACAAAACAGGAAAACCAAAAAATGTATTTGATTTCTTATAACTCACGTTCAGCTTTAGCTTTCTCCTCCCGTCGAGCTCTCTTTTGTGACGCAACATCATCGTCGTCATCAGAGTCTGATTCGTTGTCCTCGGATTCAGCATCACTGGCGTCGTCCGCCGCAACCTCAGGAGACTCGTCATCATCGTATCCGTTACTTAAGGAGCTCATTTGTCGCCTCAAAAATTGTGGTGATCCAAATCTGTTCAACCTTTGGTCAACTTGGACTTCCTCTGATAGTGAAAATAAATGGTTAGTTGTTAAAAGCTACGCAAATAAATGGGGATATGAATTTCAAATAAATGATTATTTTCAAAGTTATGCAAATACATTTTTTTTAAAGCGACAAGAATAAATGGTTATTTCAAAAGATATGCAATTAAATGCTTTTTTTAATGGTTATTCACGTGTTATTTTCAACTTTTTGAGGATGACAGACCTTATTTTGGTTCCACCTCTGATACACTGTGGGTACTACTGAATGCTATAGGGGGTACTACAAAACACTTGAGCCACAATTGACTAATCAGTTGATGTGTTGTTGTCGATACAATTGATTTCCATGTATTTCAATATTTTCTTTTCCCAGGTCTATTGAATCAAAAAAAACCTTTATACAAAGAAATGTTTCAGACAAAATGTTTGAAATCCTAGTCCCATATAAAAATCCAGTATCTAGCATTTGTTTACCAAAATGTACTGTCTATGTGGTTTGGGAGATGGATGGGGAAGGGTCTTATATGGACTTATAGTCAGACCCATAAGAGAATACTTGAACAACACAACTTAACCCTGTTCTACGGGCGAACAGACATCTCAGGTAAGTTCCGTTGGTTAGATGGGGTGAATTTTCAACAACAAGAAATCAAAATTGGGTCGGTTGGTCTCTTAGACCAGGGTTTTTCCCCCACCTAATTGGCAACAAAAAAAGGAGACTTACTCTTCTTTTCCCAGATATCAATAGCCCATGAGCCAAACGTCTTGGCTGTTCTCTCTATATTCCTGTTCTTCTTGAAAGGCTCGTAGTCATGGTTACACAACACCTTAACCAGGTCCAGTTCATTCTAGATATTTGAAAATAAAATGTAAACTCAATTAATCAAACTGCAAAATGTCCAAACATATTTGACTGCGTGCAATCATCAAGAAATGGAGAGCCTTAGTTCTTGAGATTTCAGCATCTGCCAATTCTGAGCATATGTGATGAGATCAAGCAAAATCAGTCTGAAGTTTAAAATATCTAATATTCAGTTCTCTATTTGATTGTATTAGTTATTTGCAATGCTACGTTTTGCAGAAATCCCCATCACATATGGACACTTAATTCCCAAAAAATGAGTTATTGAATGGATTTCAAAACGCAACAAAACAAAAATATTTCTACCCTTTGTTTGGTAATCTCTCAATATCAATATATCTGACTGATTTTGATTGATCACATCACATATTATATCATGATAGAAATATCCAAGACATCTAAACTGAAACCCAAATATTGCTTGTTTAAGTCCCACTTCAAGCAAATCATCTCTGCTTTTTTTCCTCATAAGATATAATATCATAACTAATGATAACTGATGACTGTTTTAAGCTTCTTAATTGTTTTTCCCCTTCAATTCACTTAGTAAACAAGGTTTTGAGAAGGCAAACAAGAAAGAAAACAACGACTAACTAATCAACCTTGAAAAATTGGCTCTCTGTGACAATCCTCCAGTTCTGTATGCCTTTTTTTCTTACCTGTTTGACAGCATGCATCATGGGAGTTAACTCCAATTTGTCACAGAAATTAGGATCCGCCCCGTTCTGCACAAGGAATTTGAGCGCCCTCCAGTTCTGTGCGTAAATCATGAGCGAGAGCGGCGTGAGGTCGACGAGTCTATCCTGCCCGCTGTGGTAGAGTTCTTCAAGAGATTCTGGTTTCTTCATGTGCTGCAGGGTACTGGCATCAAGCTTTGGAAGAGGACTGCGGATGTTGAGGGAACCACCGTACTTGGAGAATAACCTACAAGGAGATGAAGATAATCAATGTTTTAACTTACTCCAACTTTCCTACATTATCTACAGCCCAGTATTTAATAAGCATTTGTGGTTTAATTATAGTTACGACATCTTTGCTTCATCAGCTAGACTGCTACCTAAATTATCACTTAAATGTGTTAGTTCGATGTATCACCCAAAACAATGATCATGCATAAGGGTTATTTCAACCAAAAAGTAGGTGTCATGTTAAATTCTAATGCTATCCTGCTTATCATTTACAATCAAATGTTATGCAAGATGTATTGTGTGTGACCCTAATGCATGCCCCCTGGACCTGCACTGTCACCATTGTTTTATGACTCTAGAATTGGTGCCAAAGGAACCAATTCACTAAAATGACACTTCTCGTATTACTTTTTACCTCAATTGTAGCCTATTCATTAATACTGCTGCTACTTACTTGATGAGTTCCTGTGTGTTGTCGTCATGACGATAGCTCCAAACAAGTGCTGCCATGGGTACTCTACCCTTGAGGTCCTGACTGGTAATACAATTTCTTATGCCCTCTGGGTCTTTTTCTGTTGAAGAAATTAATAATATGTACATGATCCAATGGTACCATAGTTTTATATTGCTTGCAAAAAAGTCTAAAATACAATTTTTAGTTTAGTATAGCTATCACCAAAAAAGAGGTACACTCCCTGACAACTCTTATGGGACAAATCTGTTTTAAAAAAGCTCTTGATAATTCTGCCCTTTTTAGCCCTTTACCATGAAAATGTACCCAAATTCAGGACACATCTCAAAAAGGTGACCTTTGTTACGTGTATAGTTTGTCCAAAGGAACAAGTTAAAGCCGAGTCAGTTATGCCCCGGTAAAGATCCCATTCTTAACTGATAGTAGGATAAACCTTCATGAGAATTGTTAGATGAAATGGAAAGAAAGCAAAAATTCTTTCTCTAGCAAATTCTGGAATATTCTCTAACCACATAAGATTTCCACAACATTACATACATACCTGCAAAGACTTTACAGAGGGGTAAATTCTGTGCCACAGCGGCATAATGGAGTGGCGTACATCCCCTGTCATCCTTCATGTACAGTTTGAAGCCACGGTGGAATAACTCACTAGCAACCTATATGGAATGAATACAAATTAATTGTAAGGGATTACTATTCAGAAAGACACATACACACACTAAAGTTTGAAATACCTTAATTTATTTTCAGGAGTCCTGTATGGGGATACAAGACATGACTTGTGCGTGAAATCTGTGTGAAAGGCTGTGTGAAATAATTATTTGTCTATCATAAGACACCATAGAGATTCCAACAGAAGTTTCTAGCCAGAGACAAGTATATTTTCTATCTTTACCTGTACTTGTAATTCTGATCCCTGAGATGGCACTCCATTGATTGCCAATACATGTAGCAGGCTGTGTCGTCTGCTAATCCTAATCCTAATATGCCTTTACCTGTACCTAATCTTAACCCAATCCTATCTTTACCTGTACTTGTAATTCTGATCCCTGAGATGGCACTCCATTGATTGCCAATACATGTAGCAGGCTGTGTCGTCTGCTAATCCTAATCCTAATATGCCTTTACCTGTACCTAATCTTAACCCAATCCTATCTTTACCTGTACTTGTAATTCTGATCCCTGAGATGGCACTCCATTGATTGCCAATACATGTAGCAGGCTGTGTCGTCTGCTAATCCTAATCCTAATATGCCTTTACCTGTACCTAATCTTAACCCAATCCTATCTTTACCTGTACTTGTAATTCTGATCCCTGAGATGGCACTCCATTGATTGCCAATACATGTAGCAGGTTGCGTCGTCTGCTGTTGAACACCTGTAGTTTCTGTGGATTCTTCTGTTTTCTGATCATACTCAGCACCAATTGGTACTTGTGTGCTTCTAAAGCTCCCTAGATAGATGAAGGCAATACAAATACAACATTTAATCAGGCAAAGGATTGATAAGTAATAGATATCTTCGTTGAATGGATAGATGTCACAGGTAGCACTAGTGCTCTGCTGCAAGTGTAGCATTCACATGTGTACTTTTCTCAATTTTATCATTCAGTTGGAATGAGAACCACATGTAGGAACAAAGACCGATAAACACCAATGGGTAGAAAGTATTGCTGTGGACACCTTAACAAAAACATTTAAAACGTTTGGATGATTTATAGTGCAGTATGCAACTGATGTAAGTCCATACCCTCAAAACACAAGGGTCCATAAACACAAAATAAACCATGAAAAAAACATACCAGAACAAAGCTCCACATAAGGCACAACAACAAAAAATTGTTTGATTTTCCTCATCCGCCCTCATAATCATTCCGACCCAAACATTTTTTTTTTAATTTGTAAAAAAAAATAATAAAAAAAAAATAAAAAAATCAATTTTTGTTGTTGAAAATTTCATTTTTTTACAAATATTAGTCGTAAATCAAAATTTAATATAATTTCTTAATTTTTTTTACAAGTGTTGAGAAAATAAAAATACTCATCAAAATATTAAAGATTTTGTTCCCCGTTTTGGTTACCACAACAAGTACCTCATTATACTTTTGGTACCTGAAAAAAGGGCTAGTAAGAAAGAGAAAAAAAACCTTTTCCCGACTGACCTACCCAACTTTTAAAAGTGATCTATGAACAATCAAACAATTTCTTTTTTGTTGGCCTAAGCACAGTACCATGAGAGTATATTATTGAACCTATTTGCGGAAGCACATCATTAGTATGGCACCAACCTGTACTGCGTTAACATTAGACATCTGAAACCTATCTAATCTAGTATGGCACCCACCTGTACTGCATTAGCATAAGACATCTGAAATCTATCCAATCTATCCATGGCCAAAAACGTAACCCCCTGCCACTCATGGTCAATGATTTCCCTCAGTAAAGATTTCACGGTGGGTGATGGAGGGGACGGTCTCACAGGCTTCCATAGCCAGTACTTCTTCTTCTCCTTCTGCTTCTCTTCCTCCTCTTTCTCCAACTCTGGGGGCGCTCTTGTCACGTTGGTGTTTATGTTGGCACCTTTTTGGATTAGCATGATAGCCACACTGAGTGATGAGAGACAAAAAAATTAATATTTATGTGTTAATGTACGATGAATTAAACTAGTGTTCAAAACATTTATTTTCAAATCAAAATCTTCATTCAGCATTTCTGATTGTAAAAAAAGGAAAGATTGGTTCCATGCTTTGAGCCCTTTTTTATCATACAAGAGACTTCATATATAATTTCAAACAAGAGTAAAATTCATGAGAAAATGCTTTTTCTGTTAAGCATTTGTAACAATCTGTAGCTATTTATTTACAAAGTAATTGCCCATCACCTACAAGATAACATGTCATTCCACACAGTCTTTTTTTAAATTGATCAATTAAAGGTAGATGTTCCGATTTTCAACTTGAAGTTTTCTATTCGACATGAAAGGTCATCCTCAAAAAAGTCGTATTCCAAAGTTTGAGTTGCATAACTCTAATGGTTCTTATTTTAGACGCACAAGATGCCGTGAAATGTGTCCATTGAGTTGTACACAAACTAAATTGGTGGTTAACCACTTTTCGCGGTAATCCGATGTTATTTCACCGATTTTTTTGTAATCATACTGATTTGGACCGTCAAATTTCAGTATGTTAATCAGAAAAATATGATCTTTCATATGATATGAAAATCTCCATATGTTTGAGAAAAATCTGTGTTATGAAAATGTGATCGGGTCATCTACCTTTAAGTAGCAATAATGAAAAATAAAATGAGCTAAACCCAATTCAAGAAGTTTGATTACAACATGTCAATTGTACCTATACCAACAAGCAGCAATGTCTGTATAACTTACCTATCATGTTGTCCCATGACAGCCAAGGCCAATGGTGTGTTCTGGTTTCTATCTCTCACATCAAAATCTTTCACTCGCTGGAAAAACAAACAGAATCATGTTGACTGACACTGTAATGCTACATATAACAAGAAGCTAAATGTCACAAAACTGCAAATGTGGTATATAAAATAATACCAAGCAATTATCAAAATAATGCTGAACATCAATATTTGTCAATGATGGTGCAGCCTGAACCCTTGTGATTAGCCTTTGGAATAACAAGGTGATCATTTAGGTACATGTTAGTTTGTCCACAATTCATTATGATTGTTCATCCCACAGTGCATCTTGATGAATTATCAACATTGCATCGAATTTATGCATTTTGTTAAACTGCTGACAAGAACAACGGGGTAATGACACAATTCAAGGTTCTATTAGGCAAATAGGAATAATATACACAAAAATAGCATTTATAGCCTTCCAAATATGCGTAACACATAACCTATCCAGCTAGTTCTAAGTTCATATTCAACCTTTTATTAACTTACCTCTACAATGTACATGCAGCAAATTGCGGCTCCTCTGAGTGCAGCTCCATGTAGAGGTGTCTGACCAAACTTATCCTGTAAATTCATCTGTTGTCCCTTCATAGCTTCTGATACCACAGAGAGCATCTCTATAGGATCGATGTGAGATGTGTCATTGATCCTGGATAGATACAGCATACAAGATTAGCAGGTGTTATTAGGTGTTAGTGAAAGTACCAAGAGATACTCTAGAATACTGGACAAAATATTGTACACAAATAATGTCCAATTAATGTGACAGATCACAATTCTTGCCTAAGTATAACTTGTGCTCTTATCCAAAAAAACATCTATCCCTCAATGCTTCAAATGCTTCACACGTCTTGCCAATTTAACGAGTGCTCTCTAATGCTCTAATCCATAAATGCATGATCAGTAGGGTCTCAAATGTCTCACAATTCTTGCCTACTCATTACTGACTATATCAACTGGTTAATTCAAAAGAAGCTAAACATCATCAGATGCCCAACATTAATATATGTGTATATGTCTTGTTAATGGTTTTGTTTATTTGATATTTTCAATGACGACTTCAGCACCAATAGGTGGCTACAAGTGCATTGGTAAATCCTGGTGCATCATTATGATATTGTGATGTGTAATACTCACTTGCCCAGCTTGATAAAAGCATAGTGTAAAGGCAGTCTCCCATGCATATCCCTGGCAAACACATTGGCTCTCCTCTCTATCAGTGTCTCTACTATCTCTGTAGAAGAGTCTGATCCACCAGAGTCTGCATTGATGGCATAATGCAATGCAGTACGTCCTTCTTTGTCAACAGAATTTACATTGATGCCTGATCTCAAGAGGGCTTTAACAGAGGCTACGACATCGCTGACCACTGGGGAGATAAAAAAAACTTAATTAGGGTTTGTACAAATATTTGTATCATTAATCAATTCCTTTCAATGTTTACTCAATACTTACGGCCTGTCTGACTTCATACTATCTCACGAAGAGAAAAACATGATTGTGAAAACAAGTTATAAACAAAAGGGTATTTGAACTTGGATGAGACATATGAGAGGACAGAATTAGTAGTAGTTACGAAAATTACACTCATTTATATTGGGCTTACATTTTGTTTAAATTAAGTTCAAATTAAACGATAAATCCAAATAGGGTACTGTAATTTTGATGTAGTCCAATCATAATCTCATAGGAGAAATGTCAATCCCAATCATCAAGCAGCAATACATTTTCTACTAAGCAGGCTATCCTAAATACAGAGTTCAACATATTGTGCTGATTGGCCAGCCCATTTCCATCTCCTTTAAGGGAGATGTCAACCCTTTTTGGTGCTAAATTTATCAAGCAATGTAACTTTTAAACTATAAATATGATGTACATTTTTGGGCAAAGATGTAAAAATCACTATTTTTTGTGGAATTTGATACCAAAAATGGATTCTCCCGACTCATTTCATTTCAAAAATTGTATATTTTTATGTACATTACATTATTAGTTTAAAAGTTACAGTGCTTGATAAATTTCATAAAAAAGGGTTGACACCTCCCTTAAATACTTACAATCTTTAGATTGTGCCGCATAGTGTAAGGCTATCATGTTGTTTCTGGAATCTTTGGCCCATTCATCAGCTCCTTTGTTTAGCAATGCTGGGATCACATCATGAAGATTATTCCTGTCAAATGGAATCAAATACATTATTAATTAAGAACTCCAGAACTTAACATATTGGTATAAAACCTTAATATCATGACAGTGATTATAGTCTATCTTTAATCTATCAGTGCTTGATAGTGACTTTAACTGTGTAATTTAGTGATTGCATCACATAGACGCGCACGCCTACTTGAGGCGCTGGCGTATACACACACACACGTAGAAAGACGGAACATACACATACGTAAATGCTGTGCCTGTTAAGTTACATCACTGTCCATGGAAATAGTGTATATAAAGATTTGCTTTATTTTATATACGAGTGAGACATCCAAGTAAAGACAGATTAGTGTGGAAAATTGTAATTTTGCAATGGCTGCACCAGTTGGAACTCACTTCAATGTACCATGACACAAGAAGCCTCTATTGTACCCTTCAAGAAACACTTGAAAACTCATTTAGACCGAGAAAAAAGAAAATATTGTTTATATAAATATTAATATTATTCTCTTTGTTCAAATATCAGTTCTACCTATGAGTAAGCTTTTACATACTAGTTAAGTGCAAGGACTTCTATTTTATGAGTTATACAGGTTTAGTCCATAATACACATAGACTATGGGCTACCCTACCTCTTATGTATGATTAAAATTGCTACCTCGGCACTGACAGCCTAGCTGGTCTAGCGGTATGACATTCACTTTGGGACAAAAAAGTCCTGCATTCAAATCCCAGTATCATCAAATTTGTATGTAAACCATAGCTGATTGCTTTTTATACCAATTTAACAACTAAACAACTAAAGGCAAAATGTGCTTTATAAATACCATTTATAAGCACTAGGCACACTGGCCTGTCCCTTGAGGTTTCACACCACCAAATCAGTTCCCATTGCTTTGTATGGTTAAGAGGTCAAGTTTGTGTGAATTTTTCTCACCTTTAGAGCAAACTGGTTCATTCAAATCATTGTTTTTATTGAAGATCTAGATGTCACCTTCTTAAAATCAATCACTGGGGGGTAATTTCAAACACTGCCAGGTATTGCCAAAATGCAAAATGTTATTTGGTGGTGTGTACCCTTGACAATACCATAGCCTTATATTCAGGTCACCACTATCCTATAGTCAGATGACACTTACCTTGCTGAAAGTACAAGAGGTGTTCCTTTACCATCCTCCTTCTCATTGTCAGATGCTATATTGACATCGACACCAGACTCAATCTGCAACCAATCAAGGATATTAATTAACACATTAAATTGGAAGCATTTTAATTCAAGCCACACTTTATACTTGTTTGAGTCTTCAGGCTTAGATCCTTCTTCCGTCTTTGTTATTTTTGCATATTTTGCCACTACAGACCAACAGGCATTATGGGTCATGAACTCAATGATTAGGTAATCAAACTTTAATCCAATAAATATTATCCAGAAGAGCCTTCAACCTACAAGCTTGCAGATGGTACGATATACATTCTGTGGCTAAATAGAATAGTTACTGTATAGGTACTGCTATTGCAGAATCTTGATAACAAACAGTCAGGCAAATGAGGGTCTATTTGCAGATAGTTTTCCATATAGTGCTAACCTGGAGCGCTAACCCCAGCATACATAAGGCTATATTAAAACATCTTTTGTCTCAAAGCTCTTCAGTTTTTCAAAACCTAATGCGGAATGCGGGTTGTTGTTTTTTTTGTTGTTTTTTTTAAATATAAAATATAAAATATTGAAATCCTTGTAAAAGTGACCTTTTGTATTTAAATTTAAAATGATGTGATCAATGAAAATCTAAAAAATCTGAAATGTTGAGATTTTTTTTCTTTCTTGAATTAAAAATAAAAAAATTAAAAAAATTAAGATTTTTGTTTTTCTAATGCGCATCAATAAACTCACGCGCGCGGGAGCTTTGAGACAAATGACTTTTTTAACATAGCCTAATAAAATATTATATTGGCATTCATTTAGTATCAGGTATAGTGAACACACACTGAGTCTGAACATAAAACAATTCACATAAATTACCAGAAATTTAGCGGTCATGGTCTTCTTTGCCAGAATGGCAGTGATGAGAGGAGTTCTTCCCTCTTTATCCTTGAGGTTGATGTTAGCTTTATGTTTCAGCAGCAGCTTAAGACCAGGTCTAGGTATCTGTCGTCCCTGTCTGGTCATAGATTGCTCCTCGATGTTAGCAAGGAAATGTGCAGCGGATTTATGACCTGTCATGAAGACAAATATGGAAGAAAATTGATAAATTAGGCCAAGAAAAATAATAAGTTGTGTTGCCCTCAGCGACCGATTACATTTTATCAAAAGTGTCTAAATGTTACTATTTCTTGCTTGAAATGAATAAGTAAGCTTAAATAAATGTTTTTTAGACTATTGTCACACTAAAAACATTAGTTAAATTGACATATGGGACTATATCAATTTTGTTTCGACATAAACCATGTTTTTCAGCCAAAAAAAAAGAAAAAAAGAAATTGAAACAAAAAATTTGAAACAAAAAATTTGGAGAAAAAAATTAAAAAAATTAAAAAAGGATTTCCGATTTTTAAATTTTTGCCACTTGAGGGCAACACAACTTTTTATTTTTCTTGGCCTTAGTATCTGCACAAAATGCAGTTCGTCCGTTGTTGAATGGGAATACCAACTTGCTATTGTGTAAATATTATGACATTACAAGATGAGTAATGTTACTAGCCTAATAATTATAGGTCAATAAATGCGTATGTGTTGTTTCGGGAGAAATTAGACAAATCAATGCACGCGCACTGATGTTGATGTGTGCATAATGGCACGACCCCGCAGGCGGATTGCTATTGTGAGCATATCAACATTTGCCCAAGTGCATTGATTTTTCTAATTTTTCTAGAAACGAAACATATGCATGTATTGACCTAAATTCATACACGACACTGTACAAGTAATAATTTACAATTTAAGCATAATTTTGATCTATGTAAACATGAATAAAAACATGTTAAGAGTCTATGCCTGAGAGAATAGGATGATATGACAAAATCTAGGAACATGAAGGTTGTCCAATATTGCTCATATATAGTTTGCTGGGTACAGTTGATGAAAGATTCAGGTTGACAAAGTTTGAAAATTCTGACCCCCCTGACTTGGATTTTCTGCCCCATGGCATTTTAGCCCCATTTTGAGCCATAAAATAATATAAAATCGTTTAAATTGTCTCTGTTTCTAAAGGCACAAAATGGGATTCTTTGCATCAACTGATTTTTGAATCCAGTCCATATATCATTGGTATCCAGCATTGGTATTGTGCAGATTCAACCAAAAATCACCCACCTCATTCTGAATTACGAGGGGGGTCACAGAAAAAAGTGCCCCTACGAGGCATTGATTTTTGTGACGAAAAAGGGGCAATCTTTAAATGTGAATAGGATTTTATCCCAGCAGTGAATTGAAAAATTTCTTTCATAGCCGAATAGCTAAATCACTTGTCTTTTCAGAAAACATAAATCTGTTCTGGGGAAATGGTTTCTAGATACACCCAATGCAGTGTTTCTATAAGGCATTTTAGACATTTTAAAACAATTGAAGATATATGATTTATTTGAGATATTGTTGTAATACAGGAATGTAATTCAATCAAATAGGTCACAGACTTTAAGAATATATTTATATTTGTATCTAAATGATTGTTTCTAGACAGAAAATATTTTTGAAGTGTTTTGAAATAAGATATTGTTGTTTTGATTTTAAAAGGTTACTTAAACCATACATTGCTGCTTCTGAGCAGCGATAGCTTTATTCCAAAGTCTCTCACATCAGAGAATTGAAGCAAAGGTTTGTGTAATCAAAGGTAATGGTCTTTTGAAGCAATCAGTGTTTCTAGATTGTATAGTAATATAAATTAGACACAATAGTTTGCTTAGAATAGGTCAGGTTCAAATACAAATAGCCTACGTCAATCAGTTTTTTTTACATCATTAGTTTTAAATACATTGATCCTAGTGTCAATCATACTGGAAATGTGGAATTGCCTAAGGGTAAAAAAAGTCTTTCTATTTTATAGTATTTTTTTCCAAACGGGAGGATGACTGATCCATGGGTGGTGTGTGCTATAATAGATATTATACAAATATATACTGCCATGAGAGACTCTGGTTAAAACTATGGGCCCGAGGTGACTGCAATAGTGCTATTTTGCTGAGGGGCGCAGCCCCGAAGCTAAATAGCCTATTGCAGTCACCGAGGGACCATAGTTTTAATCCAGAGACTTGAATAAAGGCAGTATATTTGTTTTATATACGTCATTCATATATTTCTAGTTCCATAAAGTTCAAATTCAAAAATCATCCGGTAAGTTCCAATCTTCATCAGTTAAAAAGCTTTAAAAGTTCAATTCAAAGGCAGTGCATCGAACGATCGTCACGCTGCGCCCGGGGATGTAATCGTGCGCCCTCTCGCGTCACGCGGAGTACATCGCCGCGTGAAACTACCGGCGCCGTAAATAGTCTTCTTGGGAGCATAACCGTAAATGGTACTTTTAGGAGCCGTAAATAGTACTTTTGGCAAAATAGCGTGTTTATTTTTGATCATGTGACCCACTTTTAACCAATCAATGAACAAGAATATATGAATGACGTATATAATCTACTATAGGGACTATAACAATTGGACTATGACAATTGAATATACATTATCACCCTTGATATAAATGTATATATATAGATGCAATAGGACAAAGTGTTTCTATATAGTAGAGGCACAATTCCCATCATTATCCCAATAAAATAACTAGGGCAAAAGTTAGTCTCATAGATAGATAGATGGGAAATGCATCACTTTCTAGTTTGATTTTATCTTGTCTAATTTTTTTCTAGTAACAGGTGTTTTAACTATGGGGCAATAGCCTACTATTTGGGCTACCACATTTTTTTAAATAACAAGATGGTGAATGAGATGTCACACAAACAATATTTATTATTTGTGTGGACCAGCTAGGTCTACTTATAGTATACTGATCTTTGGCAAACCATGCACAACCACAGCAGCCTTGATATCAGAGGGACCAAGAATGGTGTGTTAGGCATCATCATCTACAGATCATGTTCACCAGTTATTGGATATTATGAATAAGAAAATTGGTCGGGTATGGGGTTACCGTGCACCCCACCCACCCCACAGGACTCCCCCAAACCAACTTTTTGACTTACTTTCATGGTCCTAAAACATATTCAGGATGTTACCAAATATATTTTGGTACGTTAAGGGGTTATTCAAGATGGCGTCCAAAATGGCCGCCATATTATGGCAATCAAAATGTATGGTAAAAGTGTAGTTTTAAAAGTGGAATGTATGCATTTAGACCACTAGACACTCATATCCAGAACTTTTGCTTTGTTAACACACCTAAATCCAAGATGGCCGTTAAAATGGCTGCCAAAAATGTTAACATTCTATAAATTGACATATGAACCAACATATTGTATGATCAGATCTACAGCCACTAGGCTTTATCGCAGACATATAGTGAATGCTGTCCCATTAGATTTGGGGGTATTGGTATTACATAGTTTTACAAAACAATTGTTTTAGGTCATTTAATATCAAATTAATCATTTTGGCAGCCATTTTGGAAAGTGATACAGAATCAGAATTGTCACAGAGGTGGGCCTTATCAGTTAAGAACATACTAGTTGGTGAATTTGATGTAATATACACTCACAATCTATTTTGGATTACTATACACTCATGTAGACTATATTTACATTTACAGCGGCCATTTTGGTGGCCATCTTGGATTTAAAGTACATTGTTACAATGCAAATATACTGGATAGGAGTTACTAGTGGTCTAATACATACATCCCAATGCTAAAACTATAATTTCATCATACATGTTGGTTATGTTATCCCATTTTATGGAATTCCGACAATTAGTTCAGTCATTATGGGACCTATTTTGGTGGCCATTTTGGATTATTAAGTATGTTAACAAATCAAAAAATATTGGATATGAGTTACTAGTACATGCTAGTTACTAATACATATATCCCATCATTAAAACTATATTTTCATGATACATTTTGGTTAATATTATCCCATTTTACTGAATTCAAAATTGGTCCAGTCATTTTGGGACCAATTTTGGGCGCCATTTTGGATTTTTAACTATGATAACAAAGCAAAATACTAGACATGAGTTACTAGTGGTCTAACACATACACCCCATCGTTAAAAATATACTCTGATCATACATGTTGGTTCATATTATGCCAATTTATGACATTTTACCATTTTTGGTGGCCATTTTGGCGGCCATCTTGGATTTAGGTGTGTCAACAAAGCAAACGTTCTGGATATGAGAGTGTAGTGGTCTAATGCATACATCCCACTATTAAAACTATACTTTCACCATACATTTTGATTGCTATATGTCATTTTATGAGATCTGACCAGTTCTGGCGGCCATTTTGGACGCCATCTTGAATAATCCCTTAGCATAGCAAAATTATTTTTGGTAACATTCTGAATATGTTTTAGAACCATGAAAGTAAGTAAAAAAAGTTGGTTTGGGGGAGTCCTGGGGAGAAGGGGGTTTACGGTAACCCCTGTATATACCCGACTAATATGTGTTCTTATTTTAGAAAATATTGAAAATTACTATATAGAAACACTATGTTTTTCAGTATCCAGACACATTTCCCCAGCTAAGTTTGAATAGTTTTGGATAGCCAATGTGTCATGCTATGAGACTACAATCAGGTTATTTTAATTCACTGCTGGGATAAATTCCTGCAAGCGATTGAAGATAGCCCCATTTTTACATAAAACATCAAGATATTTGAGGGGGGTCCTAAGTGGGACCCCCCTGGTGAGGAAGAAGGAGTTAAGTGAAATTTTGTTTGATCTTCACAATACTAAACCCATGTACTTACAATATTTTAACTTGATTAAAAAATAATTTGACAATGGACATCAAGATTACAAGTATGAACATTATGCAAAAATGGGCAATTATATGCAATTTTGGGAGATTTTGGGGCTTAAAAGGGGCTAAAACTTGATGGGGCACAAAATCCAAGCTATAGGGGCCAGAATTTTCAAACCTTGTCAGCATGAATATTTCATCAAGTACATATACTAAACCAAAAAAGAGCAAAATCTGACAACCTTCATGTTCCGCCCACCATTTGGTTTTCTCAGGCACGCACTCTTAACAAGTTTGCTAACACCCGCAGTAAAAATCGGCGAACCTGCGATTCCTGAACAACGAATCAAAACAAAGCGTGCGGTGCAGGCATTGAACGGCGCACACACGGAGTGCATTAGTCATTCAATGCACTCCGCATATTTTAGTTTCTTGCTTTCTGATTGGTTCGACACTACTAAGAGTGTATGAATTAGTTTTGAAATGGCATTGGTACATTTCACTAGTCTAATGAAAGTCCAAAAAAGGCTAGTCGCTAGAAACTTTTGCTCAAATCTGGAAAAGCTACTGTCAAAAAGGATTTTTCTTATAACAGTAATTTTAACTATCGCCCCATGGTTGGGACAGGTACTACTACTAGTCAACTCTCTACGCATATAGAAAGATTGGGAGATAATAAGATTAGATTAAAGGTATAATGAATAGGTAGCATACTGTCAGAATTAGGTTCTTTTATTATGTCTCTCACGCAGAGACTTCTGAAGATATCATTTGTAATTTATTTGCACCTCAGGACACATAATAAGAATTCCTGGCTTACATCAACTTTAAGGCCAAACATAATCTCAAATAGTTTGATTTCTAACAAGAAATGTATCATACCCGAAGTTTCCTTTGTTTGGACGTTGACGTTGGCTTCCCCTACTTCCAATAAGGCCTGAAAACAAATGACAAAAACATCCACAGAAATGTTGCATTAGTGACTATTATAAGCATACATTTTCACAAGCCAAATATAACTAAAACAAAGAATAAATTACATAACTATCTTTTAAAATGTCTGCTACTGTTGCATAAATATTACGTAAACAAACATTAAATTAAAGAAGGATCAGACTTGATTGTTTGTAAACCAATCAATCATGGTCCTAGATTTTGGATTTGAGAGTCAACCAGTGTTCAAATTTACACCCGAGTATAGGCAGTAGAAAACAAATATTTAAGTTGGTTCCAATCAAAATAGCACATCAATATATTAAAGGTAGATGTTCTGATTGCTGGTCCGATTTTCAACTAGATATTTTCTATTTTACATAAAAGGTCATCCTTAAAACTGTCACATTCCAAAGTTTGAGTTGCATAACTCTAATGGTTCTTATTTTAGAAGCACAAGGTCACAATAAATTTGCCCATTGAGAAGTACACAAACTGGCTGGTGGTTAACCACCGTTGGCAGTAATTCGCCACATTCTAGAATATTTCTGGCCCCTAAGATTTACAGACATAATGAGAAAAATATGGGGATACGTCTGATATGAAAATATCTTGATGTGGAAAAAAAATCATACACCCAAAAAAGTGTTAAGTATAAAAAGAGATGGCAATTTACCAAGTCCTTTCAAACCACTCAAAGTGCAGTAAGGCACAAATGTCCCAGTGGATCAGATATCAATTTACTTTGCACTTTGCATAAAAGACGAGCTCACTTGTACTAAGAAAAATAACAATAGAGTGATAATTTGTGAACATATAGTATTTACCTGCATCATGTCTAATGCATTCTGGCTTGGCTTGCTCTGCAAATAATAACAAAAAGTATACACATTAGTCTTGTCTGCATATTATTTACACTCACAAATATATTAAAGGATATGACTAGCAAATACACTTTACTTTATTTTTATTTTTATTATTTACTGCCAGATTTTTGAATTCTAAATTACTTTTAAACATAAATCAATAGTTTATTCCCCCAAATGTCAATAAATATGCTTTACCTTCAGGTTAGGGAGAAAACCAAAGTTTAAACAAAGTATTTTAAAGAACAATTTTATATATATATCTTAAATCTTATACATCAACATTTTGAGGTGAATATATTTTCTGCGAAAGTGAAGTGCTGAGATGCTGTTACCTGTTCAATAACCTTTTTTTCAGCAATTTTTTGCCCAAACAAGTTGATTAATGTAAAATGTTTCCTCAAATACAATTTTAATTTTTATACATTCAGAAATCTCCTCCAGAAAAGGATACATGTTTGCCTATGCTTACCTCAGCTGTTTTGGCATAAGTCTCAATGCATGTCAACAGTGGTGTGTAGCCCTTATTATCCGGCACGCTGGCCAGCTCTTTGAGGGAGGTTGGGGCTGAAGATTTGGTGTGGTTGTTGGCCTTCAATGTGATTGGCTGAATTTTTTGCGGCTCCTTGTCTACGTCATTCTTGTCTGCATCTTTCTTGTCTGCATCTTTCTTATCTGTATCTTTCTTGTCTGTATCATTTTTGTCTGCATCTTTTTTGTCTTCTGTCTTTTGGCTCGGAGGTTTGCTGTCCACTTCCATGGGCTTAGGTTCATCCTTTGGTTTTAACTGCAATTGAAACACGGTAAGCTATGGATTCAATCATTCTTCATACAGGGCTGGAAAAATGCAATTTTCCTGGGTATGTAACTTTTACCTAAAAACCTAAAATTTCCTTAACCCCCTGGGGTCTACCTGTCTATCTTTTAGTCGTTCTGATTGGTTTACTACAAGATGTACTCATATGAATAGCCAATTAAAATGCAGCTTATAAAATGTTTCACTCCCATCTTTATCAGGGATACAATTATTCTAACAATATCTCTCATTGGTGCAATAAATGATGTATCCATCTTTTTAACCAATCGGCCGGTAGTTCTCAGGGGGTTAAAAAGTCAACATTTCCCAGGAACCAGGTTCTGGAGTTCCCTATTTTGTCAGCCGTGGTGGTTTCATAGTTTCATAATGAGTCATCACAAATAACCAAAAATGCATTCTTTACATCTGGCATTGACCAAGTGAGATAAGCGATGCAGATACACTTGGTCAAAGAGTTGCACACCTATATCAACCACACTGAAACATGATTGAATGGCTTTCAACAATGTAAAGTTTATAAAAACTGGGGGAGGGGGGGAATAAACTTAAATTAATTTCAACTTGAAAATTTGATACTTTACAGCAAACTATCAAAAATAGCAAAACAACACAATAATACTTGGTACCCATTTTTTTAAGCTTGAAAAACAGCTCTGAAAACTGTGTTGTGTATTCATATCGTAGCACAAGTTCAAATAAGTAGCTTTTATGTAAACGGAAGTTGTTGAGCAAGATTATCATGTTCTGCTACGGCTGATGATTCCACCGATAAAATGGTAGAATGATACAAAATATGGTCAGAAACAGGAAGGTGTACAGCAAAAAAAACCTTGAATTAATGATGTTTTTTTGATTGACCACTAAGGTCAAAGGTCGCTTCAATCAATCAATCAATCACTGAAATTTATATAGCACCAGAACCAAGAAACTTGTACTGAGGCGCTTTGGCACAATGAAATACAAAGAGAAAACTACTTTACAAAAGCATGTTCAAAAAGATGACATTTTAAAAGTCGTTTAAATATGTTGATGGAATCTGCATTTCCCTGATATGATCTGGAAGCCGGTTCCATTGACGAGGAGCATAGGATGAAAAGGCACGATCAGCAAATGTGGTTATGGTAGTCAAGGGGCAACTCTAGCTAATCACGACCAAAATCCGGACTGTCAGGAAATCAACTTACCGTTTCTGCCAGCACTCTCAGCAATGGTGCTTGATTGTTGTCTCTGCACTGTTCAGCCATCAAGTGGAGTACATTCTGTCCATTACTATTCTGTCCTGTTGATACTGTTGTACCCTTCTTGATAAGCATGGCTACAAGCTCAGAGTTGCATAGATCCTACATGCACAGATATAGATAGCATACAAAAACATAACATATCAGGAGTAAAGAGAGTGTTTGGCTCATCTTTGTAGCATACACAATTTGATTGTTATTATCACACTCATTAAAGGTTGTACAAACAGTTATTTTCTTAAAGGTATAATTAAGTATTTATAAAAAGAGGAACAGAATATTTATATTAACATAGAAATCAGAAATATCTATATTTTTCCTAGACCCAAAAGTGGCTTTACATCTAAATCATTGTTAAAGTTCTGTGCCAAGTATATCAATTAAGGTTCTGGTTAAATCCTGCTACCCCCACTGTATATCTATATTTTTACTTAACCCTTACTATCCAAATACCCAAGATCTTAATGTAACCCTTCGCTGGTACCACCCGCATTTTAGTTTATCTCATCGTACAATTCTGACAGGCTACATATGGTGATGAAAATTTGTTTTAAAGAGCGAACCTAGTGTGGTGTGACAGTTTGTCACTTGGACATTCACCCAGAGGCCTGGATTAGAGGAAGTGAGTCATCATATTTCAGTTGCAGAGCAGGTGACAATATATAGTTACGCTGAAATCTTGAGTGTCAATGAAATGTTTCAATTTCTTATTCTTTATAATGCACAAAAAAAAGGTTGTCTCTGAAACATTTTGCAAAAATTGCTGTGCGATTTTTTTTATTTATAAAGAATTGGCTATGAGGTATGCGCTTTTAAAAAATTATCGGCCATTTTATATTGACAGGGTTCCAAATTATGCACATCATTTTCATGTTGATTCAAGCTAAAATAAGAAAAATGTATCGCCGCAGCGTAGAGCTACGCCCTGAAGCCTATTTCACATACCAATGCGCGCGGGTTTCTGAGACACCTTTTTGGGGGGCCTAATTTGAATTGCCTATTTCATGTAACAATATCACTGAGTGCACTACTCACTGCTTTTAGAGCAATGTTGACAGCAGATTCCCCATCCTTGTTGAGTTGCATGACATCAGCGCCGGCCTCAATAAGTATGTGGGCTACTTCCAGACTGTACTTGATGCCTTCTTTCAGACCTGCCTCATTATGAAAAAACTACAGAAAAGGAATAGAAACCATGAGAACTAATTATCAATTGGTGAAGCAATGGATTTAGATAATTTTTGGTATTGATTTCATTGAAGATAAATACCCATCTCATATTAGTTGACGAATCCATCAACTTTATGTATCAGGTCATTCCCCATACTGATTAAAATAAAATGACACAAATTCTTATTTTCCTGAAATTTATTTAGAATGTAGTACACACAGATATGTGCTTGTATTTACAATTAAAATGTATAACAATACAATATCAGTACTAGATTATTATTCTCTTACCTTATTCAGAGGTGACACTGCCAAGTAATGGAGCTAGAAATTAGACAAAAATACAACGTTTTAAAACAAAAATAAAATGGTTAAAACAAAAACCTGGCATGGGAAGGGGAAAGGGGGAAGAACCGATGTTAGATTTTTGGTAGGAAATACCACTGGAAACCCGAACATTGACCCACTGATATTACACCTTTCTTAGAAAATTTGACCTACTGGTATAAATGGTCCTAACAATTTGTGGCCATTTATAATACATGAGCTCAGATGTTATCAAATTTTCTTTAATTTTCACAAACACTCCCACAAATTTGATGACACAAAATATGCTTCTCTAAAAAATGAGAAAATTTGATTGAGAAAAGTGTTAATTTATATACCAATTGAGACATCTGCAATTAGTTATCTTGTCTCTTGGTTAGTAGAATAATTCAATTATTTATCTTTCCCCAGCGTAGGCCAGTGCACATAAACATGAAAAAAAAACCACTGGTATTAAGTCTGAATTGTCCTTCAATTTCCTAGTGGATTATATTATATATCAACATAAGCTTACACCACAGTGCATCTACATCACAGTGTTTCACGCTCTAGGCGATCATCAGGCAATCACTGTGCAGTATTTGTACTGTGGTGTAAGCGGATGTTGATATTATGGTATTGCACACTCTCACTAGCTGTAGCGATATTTTTCCTATGTTTGTGTTTATTATATATTCTTAAACAGCTAAGAAAGTTTAAGCAATCTCATTGGTTCTCAGAGAAATCGGCGACATCTAGATGAGACAACTTAACACGGGGAGGTGGGCCTACATTTTAATAGTGCGCCCGACCTTCACAATGCGTGGTTTGCTCCATAACTCGCACTTCTGCAGTGCGTCTTCAGCGCTTTTCCTGCGTTTATGCCGGCGCCGCGACGCTTACGCATGGTTTACCCATCGCATGTGATTGGATGGAATGTTTGTGGGTTATTCGATCCTAGCAGGGGTAAAAGTTGTCAAATGTGGACAATAAAATGTACTTATTTCTTTGATAAATGTCTAAAGTATGATTGTTTAAGAATGAGAATAAAGGTATTGTTTTTAGACCTTTATTCTCTAAATATAAACACTAATCACATTGATTTAAGAAATTTCTACTTAGTTCCCTGTGTTACTAAAATGATTCATTAAATACAAATTGCAGCCCCCATGTTTGTGACACAGTACAGTCTATGTATACAACTTACAGCATTCTGTCCATTGACATCTACCAGGTTCACTTTGGCCCCTTTCTTGTTCACCAGATATTCCATCTGATCTACTATGCTCCGTGTCATGGTACTCGCAGCTGACAACATGACTAGTGTGCTGCCGCTGTCATCACGGAAATTGAGGTCCACTCCCGGCTGCTCCAGGATGAGGTCGGCGCAGCCCTCGTGACCTTTCATGAGGGCGATGCCTAGAGGTGGGATCTAATGGAAGAAACAGATGATGTTGTTTTACATGATGAGAAATTATCTATGAGAAATTATCTTATGAGAAATTATCTATGAGAAATTATCTATGAGATATTACCTATGAGAAATTATCTATGAGAAATTATCTATGAGAAATTATCTATGAGAAATTATCTATGAGAAATTATCTATGAGAAATTATCTATGAGAAATTATCTATGAGAAATTATCTATGAGAAATTATCTATGAGAAATTATCTATGAGAAATTATCAATGAGAAATTATCTATGAGAAATTATCTATGAGAAATTATCTATGAGAAATTGTCTATGAGAAATGATCTGAGAAATTATCTATGAGAAATGATCTATGAGAAGTTGTCTATGAGAAATTATCTATGAGAAATTATCTATGAGAAATTATCTATGAGAAATGATCTATGAGAAATGATCTATGAGACATTATATATGAGAAATGATCTATGAGAAATGATCTATGAGAAATGATCTATGAGAAATGATCTATGAGAAATGATCTATGAGAAATGATCTATGAGAAATGATCTATGAGAAATGATCTATGAGAAATTATATATGAGAAATTATCTATGAGAAATTATCTATGAGAAATTATCTATGAGAAATATCTAATTTTTAAAGGAAGACATTGGTAATAAATACACTGTTGAAAGAATAATACTTATGTCAGACATAAATAATAAAACAAATCTACACCTTATGTTTTGAGCCATAAAAAGGTTTGTATGGCATTACCCAACATTCCTTTTAAAATTACGAACCCACCTTTTTGATTTGATCAACAATGTTTTTTAATTGTCTAGACCTTTATTAATACATGAAATGTCAAGAAGGAATATTAAAATCTTGATACAAAATGACTGAATACTACTTAAGCAACAGACAGAAGATTACATGCCTGAAATTGTTATACTTCTGGTGTGTGCACCTCACACCCTGCATGCTATAACCTGTTTCAATTTGTTCATTAAATTAAAAATCTGACTATCATAGACATTTTGCAATATCACATTTGTTGTACTCTGCCAAATTTTAACATTTTTGCATGATTTGAAAGTTTAAATTCCTTTTACAGTCTAAAACATGATGTACCTACCTTCCAATCATTAGGTTGGTTTGCATCTGCTCCAGCCTGGAAGAGTAGCTTCAGACAATGCCACCATCCATATGCAGCGGCATAGTGGGTGGGTGTATTTCCTGATGAATCCTTTACATTCACATCTGTACCCTTCTTGAGAAGATAAGCCGCCACGGGATAGTGACCGTTCATTACGGCATGGATCAGAGCTGTCCTCTTCAGTTTGTCTGTGTTGGATGGGAGAAGATACAGTATGATTTATAAATACACAAAACACACCACAAAATCTGACAAAAAGCCAATCTATCACATATTCAGAATTTCCCTCCAAAATTATAACAATATTTCCCACCAGTATTGAGAAATAATCCCACTATTTCAAATGTATTTCTTTCTAGTCCCTTCCAAATAGCGATGTGGTTTTCAAGTTCCCTACATTTTCCAGGCACGCATATCACGCATATCACCAAAAGGCTATAACAGAAATAGAATAGTTTTTCTCAGCACCCTTATGAGCTGAAGTCAGCTGAAAAGCTGAAAAACTGTCACGTCTGCAAGGTTGTTTTTTGTTGTTGAAGGTGATAGGTTGTGCACAACAAAATTGTGTAGTGAGGTTGAGGGCCCAACTAAAATTCAGAGGGCCAGGAAAGCATTTCTCCAGCAGACCCTCCTATTTAAAGCACATAAACTTATCCCCATAAGGTTCAGTTTATTGCAAGAATTAATTGAGTACCCCCATTATCAATTAAATACATAAAAATATCACACAAGTTAAATAACAAAAATAAATATATGAATATAAAAAATGAAAAATAATATTCTAAAAGTACACACCCACTCATCCACCCCTCTCTCGCCCAAAAATAAAGACAGTTTTATTGATCAGCACATTACATATAAACATAATGATAAGTTTGACCTTACCTTTCTTCTCAATGACAGCTCCTAATTCCACAAGTGCCTTGACAGTCTGCAAGTGACCCATACGCGATGCCAGCATGAGAGGTGTCATTTTATTCTTGCCTGCCGACGTGATGGTTTCAACCTCAGCGCCATGTTTCACTAGGGACTTGACACAATCCTACAGGAAAGAGAGAAAGTTGAGTTAGTTGCTTAGTTAAGATTCCACACTGGTAAATTTGAGTTCCTTGTCATTCCGAGTCCTATTTGTGTCTTATTTTAGAATCCTGCGGCCTATACCAATCTCAGTAGTCAGAAAAGGCACCTTTGCCCATATGATTGAAATTGGAATCTAATACCAAAGTGAAAAACAAGAAATATTTCATTTCATTTTGTAGGTTTGAGGGGATTTCATTGTACACATTCGGTCAACACTTCTCAAATCTGATATGATATAGGAGAGAGCAACACCAGTGTCAAATTTCAGAGGTTTATTTCTCGGAAATTCTGGAGTTACCCTATGAACCTTAAGAAAACCATGCTCCTTGATGGCCCATTCACACTCCCATTATAGAGAATCACATAGTTTCAATGGTGGCGCTTGTGTTGAAACAACATCAACTGACATCCACTGACATCGTCAGACGCCCAACGACGGGAGTATGAACAGGGCTTGAGTATTTTTAAACAAGAGTATTCTGAGGTTTGATGCATAATTTAACATTAGGCCAACAACAACAAAAATTGTTTGCTTGCCCTCGTCCGACCGACCATGTATTACAGTCCCGACCGAGAACCTTCTTTTTCTTTTTATACGTGACTTGAAAAGAAGAAAAAATTCAAGTCACGTATATGACCTTGATTGACCCCTATGTGACACCATATGGGACATCTAAGGTCCTGTTTTAGACTGAGACAATGAAAAAATGTAAAACATTTTCTTATTTTCTTTATTTTCTTTATTTCTAGCATTCAGGTACCTAACAAAATAAAAATAAACAAAAAAATAAACAAAAAGAAATCAGACCGACCGACCCTACCTTTTGGAGAGCATCTATGGGCAAGCAAACAACTTCTTTTTTTTTGCCTTATAAATATATCATTCTCTTAATTTGATTTCATTAAAACAAAGATAATTTGTGTACATATTATTCAGAATTCCCTTAACTCACCGTATGGCCTTCTTCCGCGGCATAATGCAAAGGAAAATAAGCAGATGAATCCTTGTGATGTACGCCGGTATGTGGCTCTGTCTCGCCCTGTTCTATTTTCTTGATGAGCACCTCCAAGTTGTGTAGTCTGCCGTGAGTGGCTGCTACCATCAATGGTGTAAAACCCATGTTGTTGGTCTCCTCAGGATTGATGCCTCTGTGTATGGAGAAAAGGCAGCCGTTATTTGATAAGGACATACTTTTACAATTGAAAAGGGGGATGTGAAAACTTCATATCCTGGTACTTGAACTAAGTTTAGTCTTAGCTTTCGTATACTCAAAGCAGTAGGTGATTATATATTATTCTTCCTTAAAAACCTTTTATAACTCATAAAGATTAAAAAATTAAAAAAAGAATTGTTGTAACAAAAAGGCGCAAATGACTAAATATACCATTGGGATGGGACATAAAAATATGAAATGCTTTGGAAAAAAAGTGAATTTCAATTTTGGGCAAAATGGTCCCTTGTTAGGCTAAATCAAAAAAATAATTTGTCTGAAAGCTCCCGCGCGCGTTAGTTTATTGATGCGCATTAGAAATACAAAAATATTTAAATCTGGGTTTTTTCTTGTTTTTCTTGTTTTTTCTTGTTTTTCAACAAACAAACAAAATCCCAAAATGTCACAGATTTGTCAGATTTTCATTGATCACATCATACAAAAGGTCACTTTTATAAGGATTTCAATATTTTATATTTTAAAAAAAAAACTTAAAAAGAAAATGCATTCCGCATTAGGTTTTGAAAAACTGAAAAGCTTTGAGACAAAAGATTTTTTTAATATAGCCTTAGTATTTGTATGATCACCATTCAGCACAAAGCTGTTTTGAAATGTTACAAAGATTCTGCAAGAGGCTCTGTTTAATTTAGAGTTAAATTATTAATCTTATCGCAAATATTCTGCTCACCTGCTTAGTAACAACTCCAGCGGCCCTGTGCCCTCACAGGCAGCAGCATAGTGGATGGGTTTATTCTGCTTTCTATCTGGCAGATTGTACTCAGGAAGGGCAGAGAGAAGTTTGCCAAGGATTTTAGGGTTGGGGTTTATGGCGGCACAATGGAGTGGTGTGACCTAAAAATGGAGATAACAATAGAGAGAGAAATTAAGCAAATGAAATAACAACTTTTATAGTACTAGTATGTCATGTATCACTGTGCACAAGGGCTTAGGCAGCCAGCCATGTAGGGAGTGTTTTACACACCCACTTTTGTAAATTCACAGTTTTTACACACCCAGTTTTTGTCCACATGGCCTATATTTTGTACACAAATCCTTAAATTTACACACCCAGTTTTTTGAATTTATACACATTTACACACCAACATCTTCAAATCCTGCCTAAGACCTTGACTGTGCAGTGCCGTGCGGTTGTATTCTGGTAGTCTAGGCATCATTAATACTCATTTGTACCTGGAGCTTTACAATCATGTAATGAGGTGCGACCAATGGAATACGCTATGATGTCACTGAACAGAGTTAGATGAATCAAGTATACATATCATCTTATGACCAACTGACCCACCCTGTGTTTTCATATGATTCTAATCCCAATTCTGAGTCCATCAAATGCATGGTAATATTACACTAAAATCATATGTATGAGTTGTTTACTTCCAGAAAATACTACCCAAATTACTTTGCTTTCTTCAACTGTCCTTAACATTATCTTAAAATGAACATTTGGCCTCTAAATACGAATAAAAGTGAATGTAGTTGTAATAATGCATCAAAATCAAAATATCCTGTGCAGGAAATACTCTTTTCAAAGATGCTTTAGTATAATATCAAATCTCTGTTGAAAATCTTACACAAATTATTTTAGAAATGTAACAAATAGACACTTAATTAAAATTGGTTGGCTACAGTTTAAAATTGAACGAACAAAACCAAAGCAGCACAAAGATGATCGCGCCCGAAATGATGGTTTCGTGATACACATTCCAATTTGTTAGTTCAATTATAAATCTGATTATAATAGGAATCATTTGGCACATGGTAAACAAGTCAATGCACAAATACTTACTCTATCATTCTCATAGGGTTTCTTTTTTACTGACGGTGCCCTGAAGGTTGACAGGTCTTCTGGTTTGTCACATGATAAAACCTGGAATACACACACACAAAGCAAATTAAAGTCTTCTTAGAAGTCATATTTTATTCTAAAACATTGTTTTATGGGAAAATCCTGAGAGAGGGGCCAAAATGGACTAGAACTGCAGATAATTTGAGTGAAAAGCAGACAATTTGACAAGTGGTATGATTTATTAATGTTCTCATACCGAGCACCTAAACTATTCAAGTGGCTTACATGAACTTAAAAGGAAATCAATGAGTAACCATTTTATCATTGATTACAGATTATCTGAGAATTTGACAAAAATATGATCCAAATGAGAAGCTTGAAAGTTAAGACTTAAAAAGGAGCATTTAGTATCTGACAATAGCTAAATAAGTGACTTGTGCCCCCCCCCCCCCCCCCCCCCCCCCCCCCGATTACTAAACATTGATTAAGCTTAATTAGTAATTCCTAACATTTTATTCTTCATGAAACATATAGCTAAAACCTCTTGTATATTTGTGTCATAATACCTACTTCTTTATGCAGCTGATTGAATCCATGTCCACCTCCATCAAGACATTTCTGCACTAGGTGGGCCGCTAATTTTCTGTTGCCTGCCTTGACGGCTAAATGAAGCTTATCATCAAAGTAACGCTGAGAGTAGGAGAGAGAAACCAGAGTGAGAAAATGTATGTTAGCATCGTTGTATTTTTTATTTTTCAGGGTATATGACAAACATAAGTCCGGTGAAAATCAGAGCATGTCTTACATTTTATCCTTGTTTAGGTCAATGACCCCTAGTGACCCCATATGACATGTCAATTTTAATCGCTGAACAACCTATATGTACATGGATCCTTTTGACAAATTCTGACAATCGTCTGTCATTTCCTCTCGGACAAGTAGCATTTTAAGTGAATGGAAAGACAATTTACATTTTGACCCCTAGTGACCTCAAATATTTTTTGATTTTTAAAACCGAACTATTATATACGTACGGTCATAAGGAATATGTTGACCAATTTTGACGATCCTAGGACTTTTCCCTAAATTGCAAGGGCGTTTTATGTGAAAATCACGTTTTGTTTAAATGTTACACTTTGGACAGAGTTGTCACTACACTGATCGACATCAGTCGACAGCAACCAGCACTCAGGCCGACCAACTGGCATGCAGGCAAACTTGACATCTTACCAACCAGCACAATAGGGGAGAAACTGTAGCTCGGAGAAACTGTAGCTCTTGCATTTAATAATACCTAGCCAATTTAAAATAGGTGAATTTGAAACCCTGCATTCCTTGAGGTAACTGCTGCCCTTAGGAATTACCACACTTGGAAATTACCCATTTCTATGAGGTGGGGGTTATCAAATCCCTTTTGGTTAGGGATGTGCTGCAACCAATTTAATTCAACGTACTATCTATCACTTTGGGGAAAATATGAACCCATATGGATTCCACAGGGCAAATAATCATTCAACACTTAAGTCACAAACTGGATGGACTTCTTCAAGAAATAAACATGTAATGCACAGATGAAGAGACGGACAGACAGATGAACAAATGAAGACTGCACACCCAATGAATTATATTTAACCAATCGAAACATAATGCTCAATAAATGTACCTTGATATCTGGTATTGAAGTACACATGAATTCATATGTAGCTTTGCTGATGCCACTTTCCAATGCCCCTTCAACATAGTTCTTGCAGTGTGTGGAATAATGGAGATTTTGTAAATGATCACTGTCCTATGAAAGCAAAAAAAGAAAGAAAAGATAGTAAATATAAAGACTGGTGCGCAAAATATTGAAAAGCTCAATCAAATATTGGGTTATCACAACCTCACCCTTTTCGCTCATACAGAACAAACTTGTACAAATGCCGAACTTTTAGCACTATTTTTAAGCTATTACTATTACTAATTAGGCAAAAAAATGTAAGTTTGTCCATTTCTAGCCTACCCTGATTTTGAAAACTGACAAAATAAGTTTTTACTGTACAAATTAATACCGACCCTAATTTTGGAAATTCCAGAAAAAGGGTTTTTTTCTTCCAGAATTTTGCTTTCTGAAAATACTCTAAAATATGTGTGGTGGCATGGGAAAACCCTTCACATGGTCATTTTCTAGCAACTTGGTTTTTTTCTATGGCAGAGAGCATCATAATCTACTGAGTATTGGACTGTTTAAATTTTTCAGAAATTCCATCTAGAACTACAGCAATAGTATTTTAAAGTCGGCAAGTTTAAACGCAACACGAAAAATTGAAACTGACAATTCAAAGGCATACACAAAATCTTTTAACTGCTCTAATAATAATAAAACTACATTGTTACGTCACACAGAATAGCTTGTCATATGAAAAGGACTTTTGATATGAACCTATTTTTTTGCGATATTATTAACAATTGTAAGTTCTTCACTTTCAAAATCTTTACAATGCATTGTCGGAATTCACAAGTGGTTACCATGGTAACGATGTCATTTTACGTAGCATTTTACACATAGCATTTTACACATAAAATTTGATAAACCAGGTTCAGAAAAGTACTAAAATGAACTTAACATCTGGAATTTTGCATAAAAAACTCCTAGAGACTAAAGTTCAAGGTATAATCTCTATCTTGGGACCAAAGTTGGAAAATTGACTTGGAACTTATTTTTTAGGAATATTTTGGTATGACCCAGATATCTCAATATTAACACTAGCGACTTCCGACGGGTTTTCGCATACCACCACACATATAATTTGAAACTGGTTTATCTGCTCTTCTAAACTGTTTTTAAATATGAATGAAGTGATTTGATATTAAAATATTCCTATCACATCTTATTTAGTAACTAAGTTAATTATACATCTTTTGAATGTGATTTATATTTAAAAAATCTGACCTACTGACCCTACCCTTTGAAGGGGATCTATGGACAAACAACCATAGTTATGTTTGCCTTACACTATATTCTGCATCCTTTATGGAGGTCACTTGAATTTTCATCTTTTAGGCTATATTAAAAATCTTCGTCTCAAAGCTCCCCCGCGCGTTAGTTAATTGATGCACGTTAGAAGAAACAAATCTTCTTCTTTTTAAAAAATTTTTTTTAAAAAATCCCTAAGTTTCACCAATTTTTATTGATCACATCAGTTTAAATACAAAAGGTCCCTTTTACAAGGATTTTAATAGTTTATATTTAAAAATATATATCAAAAAACCTTTAAACCCTAAAAAAACCACCGCATTCCGCATTAGGTTTTGAAAAACTGAAGAGCTTTGAGAAAAAAGGTTTTTTTAATATAGCCTTACTTAAAAACCATAGATAGTATTTCATATAATTCATACAAATACATAAATTATTTACTTTTAAATGAGTTAGAAAAAAGGTTTTTTTAATATAGCCTTACTTAAAAACCATAGATAGTATTTCATATAATTCATACAAATACATAAATTATTTACTTTTAAATGAGTATGTTCCGATCACTTTTTTGGGGCTATGATTTTTTTTTCACATCAAGATATTTTGATATCAGAAGAATCCCCATATTTTTCTCATTATGTCTGTAAAATATTAGGGGCCAGAAATGTTCCATTTAGAAATATAGGCTGGAATTTGGCGAATTACTGCCAAAGGTGGTTAACCACCAAACCAGTCTGTGTAATACTCAATGGGCATATGTCTTGTAACCTTGTGCTTCTAAAAATAGAACCATGGGAGTTATGCAAATCAAACTTTGGAATGCAACAATTTTAAGGATGACGTTTCATATAAAATAGAAAACATAAATGAGTAAACATTTGCCAAAGAAGATAATCAAACAATAAGAAAATCTTGGAATAGACTTCAAGACAGATAATAGTTAGCGGCTGCAGGCATAAGGAAAAACATCTGCTATGCAACCTCGGATAAATTTGCCTTTGTACTTGGCATTTTGAAATTATTCGCAACCCGCACTTGCATGCGCATCGCGTTATTCTACAGGTTGTAATTATTATTGTATTATTCAACTGACGAGTGTGGACGAAAGCCCACACAAAACAAATTTGTATTGAATAAAATGTATTAAAGTTTACTCACAATTGTGTGTAATACCTATTAAAAATATGCATTTTTTATCCACATTTAGCACGCAACAAAATCAATTTGCCTGGGCACTCAGATTTGTTTTCTTGCTGGTTTTGAATATCGTATACGTTGCCCCTTTAAATTCTGGAGATAACTGCTTTAACCGAATTTGTATCGAATATTGTTCAACTAGTGATGGCCCCTGTGCTTGTACTCCTTCTATAATGGTAAGTTCTGTTTACCTTTGTGAAAGCATTGTTGCCTTCTCTGCTCCCCCTGCCTTGACTGATCTCCCTCACAGCATGCCCTAACGTCTTGAAGTTATATCTGAAAACATAAACAATTAGTATGAGGATTGATATTTGTGTAGTAGAAAGGGAAACTAGGGTGTAGGAATAACATTCGGATTAGTGACTGTGTACCAAAGTGAAATGTTTTGAATTTCCACAGTACCCTTTAAAGGTATATTTTGTGATCTTTTCCAGGCGATGCCCTCAATCCTCGAAGCAGATTTTCTTGCATATTTACATTTCTGATCATAAATATACTTATAGAGCTATATGATTCCTAATTACTTCAAAACCATGTTTTTTAGAGTGAAAATAGATTGTTCGCTAAGCGAACAATACTATTTTCAATCTATTTTCAACCCCTAAAAATATTGATTTTGAAGTAATTAGGAATCTAATCGTTCTGTAACTCGGGATATATTTATGATTTATGATCCAAAAATGTAAATCTGCAAGAAAATCTACTTTAAAAAAAAATCATGGATAGAGGGCGCCCCCTGGAAAAGATCACTTAATATGCCTTTAATCAACTGATACGCAGTCATCAATTTCTAATCAAAATACAACTGTGTACAATCTTGGTCCTTTTGGACCTCGTACTGACACTCGCAGTGAATCATTACCCAGTAAAGACTACAGGTTGTTGTCGCCATATACACTGAGCCAAAAAAGAAACTTATAAAAAAAAATTAAAAAAACTTATAAAATTTTTAACAGATCACCAAATAAAATGTCTGTGCATGAAAATGTACCAAATTTGGATACAATATTACTGCCATTTGCTATTGTATCCAAATTTGGTACATTTTCATGCACAGAATTTTATTTGGTGATCTGTTAAAATTTTGTAAGTTTCTTTTTTTTTATAAGTTTCTTTTTTGGCTCAGTGTAGGTTTACTTTACCACCCAAGTAAAGCCAAGTTCTAGATCATTGAATTATTGTATTCTCAGTAACCAAAATACAAGTCTTACCTTCCACCACGTTGCTCATGCATCATACTTGTTGGCATGGAAACCCTCTTATTACCGCCCACCGTCCTTGTAGACGTCTCTGCCAGTTCTTTCGCCAAGAGTTTGATTGCTGGCTGGTTGTTGGTCCTGATGGCGTACACCAGAGCGTCCTTTTGCACATCGACACTGCGATTGACAAAGCAAGATGGAACTTCCTTGGTATCATCGATGAGCTTTTGGAGGAGGGCAGTATCGCTGGTGAGGACGGCTCTGATGGCATGTTTGCACAGGACAAACTTAGACACAGGTGGTATTTTACTGTCAGATCTGTGAAGAAAACAAAGGTTTACATTAAAATTAAAATATATTTATGAAACATGGATTGTACTGCAAATAATTTGCCAGCATGCATGCAGAATTACTATTTCTATACTTTTTTAAATGTTGTAAATAATGTGGCGATACTTTAATTACCCCGTTTGATTCCAAAGATGGTAGATTATCTATGATTGAAACGGTTTATGATACCACAATACTAAAGTATGCACTTTTACATTCATGCCAACATCTGAATCAAATAGCCTGCATACTCCCCACGCGTAAGCACTAGGTAATCAATATTCCTCTTAGCCTTAATTCCAGGCAGTATAACTTTGTTATGATACCCTTATCAAATTGAAATTTTGAAACTGTATAATATTTTCATTCACTGCTGTAAATGTTGAATGACTACAGTAGAGCCCAAAGTTTTCTGCTTTGTCTTTCAAAGAGCGGAATTTCATGTTTTGTTTCCAATATTTTCATTCTAAAAAATACACAAGCAAATAGTTTTGACTAATATTTCATGTAAATTAATGTTTGCCTCGTGGTCTAAATACTCAAAATATACAATAAAAAAATGCTTATCCTGGGTGCAGATGGGTATAGCTCGAATTGAAAACTGAAGAATTCACAAGTCGAATTTACAAAGCAGAATTTGAACTTTACAAAGCAGAAAACTTTGGGCTCTAGACTACACAGTCTTCCGCAGTACACAGGGCATCAAAATCTAGAAAACAGAGTTCCAAAGGGTTTAGCAAAAAAATCATGTTCATGATGCCAGTTATGAGCCCTACAAAATCTGGGTATTTTCTGTTAGTGCTGAGTTTATATTGCAGCTTTATCATTCATTTGTTTGCCTTTTTAAAGATAAGACTATCAAATAACAAATATCAACTTACTTGATTTCAAACATAGGATCCTTGGTCACAACTTCTATGTCAGGACGGAGAGTCAGTTTACTGTTAGGGTGCATATTTTTCTTGCTGACTTTTTTCTCCTTTTCCTTTTTCTTCTCTTTCTTCAGTGATTTTAACTTCTTTAACTTGGCTTTCTTGGCTTTTGCCGCAGACAATGGTTTCTTGATTTTCGTTGTAACTTTGGTTTTGTTGGGCACTTCATTTATTTTAGGAGGTCTGCCTCTTGTACCTGTGACATGAAGAAAGCAAAACAACGATGGTTTTGAAATAAGCTACGCAATTTACTTTTCCTAGCCATCAGGCGCTATTTTCCTCTGTGTGGTGTACAGAGTTCTGTGCTTCCATTGTGTCAAGCCAGCTCTCTGCAATAAATACAAAGTTCATCTGCCTCTCCTGCATAATCATTGCGAACAAATTAGTGCATACGTGACTATTTCCACAAGGATTCCACAACTTAATTCTTAAAATTTGGGAATTATGAAGTACAACAGAAGAGATGTTCAAAAAAAAGAAATCTTTAAAGATCTTGGACCTGAAAATACAGAGATGTGACTGAGTGATTGAGAGATTTCCTGAAAAATTGCGAAGGGCGAAGCGTAGCGAGCGGAGCTCTCGCACCTCACGGCCGGGGGTCCAGGGATATAGAGTATCACCCCCTAAAAACATGTTTGACTCTTTTTATGCTGAAATATCATCATCCGATTCCGGAAATGCAAAAACAAAAAAAACAAAAAAACAAAAAAATTAAAAAAAACCATTTTTTTTCTTCTTCTTTTTTCTATCTTTTAATTTGATTTATTTTACTCTAGTTTGTTTAGTACCATAGACAAATTCATTACATGCCATTACATTGCAAATTGATTTGAACAAGCATAGTTGAAATCCAGGGTTTATCATTGTTTTATTTAATATTCCTTAAAAATTTGTGATGCGATCTGTGAAAACCCGTCGGATGTCGCAAAATGTGAACTAGAGTTATGGGTAAAAAAATTTTTACAAATTTTTAAATCTTTTTTGTTGTTGAAAGGATATAAATGTCCAATACGTATTTATAATCATCTTTTATGAAATTTCACCTTCAAAAACTTACTTACGTCACTTTTCTTTCCTTATAATGTTATTCTATCGAACTATGTATCTTTTTTGGCCTGTTTTCATGATTTTTTGTTTTGTAGCTTTTTGTGACATCACAATCATCATTAACTCATAATTTTTTTTTGTAGTGATTGTAGAAAAATGATCGAAACAGTTTCAGCTTTCTTATGATATAAATATCTCCAAGAAGAAAAATCCCACCATGTGGCAGGTTTTCACAGATCGCATCACGATTAGTCATCCAGGATTTCAATAAAATAGCCCCAAACAGTCTGTTCCTGTCAATGACCGAACACAAGATGTGAATATGAAGACTTACTTGTCCTCACTGAAGCTTCTTCTTTGGCCTTCTTCAATGCAGATTTTGTTTTGAGCTGAACGGCGGCACTTGGTTTAAGGCGCGGTCTCCCTCGTTTACCTTTGATTACTTTCTTCAAGATACGTCTGGCTTTTGAGGTGGACGGTTTATCCTCTTCGTCAGTGTCTTCGTCATCATCATCATCGGTGTCATCGTCATCTTCTCTGGATGTGTCCAGCTCCATTGTAAGTATTGGTGGAAGAGCTGTTAGATATGATAGGATTGAGTACACATAAATTCAAAGTTACAGCTTAAAGCTGGCCTACCACTTTGGTAGTTCACCACAGATGAACTGGTCATACACCTGTTCATTTGATGACAGACTGAACAGAGGTAACATGGAGAAAATGTAACCATGTAAAATTTCCAAGAGATGGATGTGGCTAGAAACCCCGAGTGGTAGTTAGTTTTTAACATTTAAAACATGCTATAAAATAAAGCAATTCCATTTAGGAGGTTAGTGGCTACAGATATTTCTTCATCTTGTTACAATCTTGGAATAATTATGTAATAGAGGCTGATCAGTTTAAGGTTAACATATTGTCCATCCGTGACGGAAATATTTAACTGTGTCTCTTTTAGTAACAAACCACACCCACCAACATTTTAATAAATGTCAATGAAGTTGATGACACTCTTCAACATAATACATAAAACATTTGAATAAGTGCAAGTAGTTTGTGTTAATAATCCATTTAAAAATGTCCGTCCGTGACAAACTGATCAGCCTCAATAGTAATACTCTTCACATTGTACTCCCACACGATACATTTATGGAAAAAAGTGCATTATATTATAGGGTGTGGAGGGGATTCCAGAATTTTCAGACAATCTTTTCCTTACCCAGATTTTTCGTTAAAATGGAGACAAAAGTTCATGTACGATTGAATACTGACCGAAATGTTTGTATTTTTGTATTTCTTATAAATAAACAAAATATATAGACTCGGACAAATTGATGTGTATTAAATTAACAATGACCTTTAAAATACATGGTCTCAAACCCGGTCCCTCTTCACTATCCCGCGAATAACAAAACCACTAATCCACACAGGCTGTGTTTTTATTTTCTCTAAAAATTGCATGAAGTTTTTCTGATTTTCACGATTTTGTGTGTCATTTTAAGGAAAAAACAATAAAAAACACATACAAAACAACAGTCCCAACTGAGAGGACCGTCCGCCCATAGAACAGGTTTTGTGGCCTTACCTTGTGTTTCATCCCATTCCCCTTTCTCTTTCTTCTTGGCCAGCTCCAGGATTTTCTCCACTCTCTGAATGTCAATCTTGGATAACCTCCAGAGGTTCTTCTCTTTGGCTTTCTCGAACCGGATCTCTGTGAGCACTGCTCCCGCCTCGACGGTGTCGTAGAAAGACATCTCAAAGAGATCCGGGGATTTCTTCATCTCAAGCCACTGAACTCTGAAGGTCTTGGTTGACTTGTAGACATTCTGTTGTGTCTGACAGGCATAAAACAACCCTGCAAAGAAACAAAAAATCAGCACAGAAAAAGTCTAGTACATCCATGTTTGTGTTATTGAAATTAACAGATCAACAAAAATAATGTGTAATAATTTTATTGTGTTTTGTGAAACAAGTAGGGTGTGCTTGTTGGATGTTGCTATTGGTATTTTAGCCACCATGTTGGATGTTGCTATTATTGGGGACGCATTGTTTTACTAGCTATCTGACATGTTGGAGCTCTCCAAGTTAATCACACTGCATATGCTCATATCATGCGTTCCATATTATAACAACATATAATCATATAGGTGATATCATAGTTAGGCAATCATGCTACAGTGCTGTATGCCTGTTTACAATTTTTTTAATTTAGATTGACTATGGCTACTACTAGAAATTTAGATTGCTTTATAAAATTTAATGAAAATTGCACTATAATAGAACTTGCTTAGTAAAAACAAACTGGTAAAGCCGTGACATTATTTTAACGAATATCATTTGATACATGGGCAGATCTAATTTCTTTTTATTTACCTTTATGGGCCGATCTAATTTCTTTTTATTTACCTTGGGTAAAAAAGAATTTTACATTGTTATCGGAATGTAAATTGGTCTAAAAATTAAAACGATTACTTACCATGCTCGTTGCGTACAGCCAAATAGGACCCTTTATTGTAGAAGAGTTCTTTCTCCGATGAGGGTGTCCTTGCCGAGGGCGACTTGGATATGGCCTCTATGACATCAGACTGGTAGTATTCAGCCGGCGTACGTTTGCGTTTTACCAGGGGGCTCCGAGGCGAACCCCCAGATCCACCGCCTGATGACGATGCAGCAGCCCGCTTTTTGCTTGCCTGAAAAATATATATAAATTGCTATCAATTAATTTGACTCCAATTTCTCTGATACAGTGAAAAGAATTAGATATAGCATGAGAGAATGTGTTCTAAACTAAGGCACTGGGGAAAAAGAAACCCTGTTGTATGGGCAAACAGACCTCTCAGGTCGGGTCGGTCAGGCTTTTTTGTGTTCTTTCTCATTTTCCCTCGAAAATTACCGTAAAAATTACATTATGCCGTTTTTGACAAGCAAAAAAAAAGGTGTCGGTATTCATTTTAAACAAATGGGTCAGTCGGGCCCGTACAACAGGGTTTCTTTTTTTCCTCATCTTATTGTAATTGTAAACTCACACAATTTTTCTAACACACGCAACTTAATGACAATGGATGATGTAATTTACATATCAAAAAAGGTTGTTTTTAAATATTTATAATTGTTTATTGTGTCTACCCTGATTAAAAAGGAACATGGCAAGCAGTAAGAATTGCAGGGCTCAGAAGGATCATATTTTACACACAATTTATGTGCCATAAAAACATACAAAAATAGAACATTTTGAATCCAAAAACAATATTAAAACTCTCATACTGTATAGCACAATCCATGAATTAATGTTTCCATGAATCCATGCTTGCTTTATTAATTTTGCATTTTCCACACCATTATACCACCTGTGCAAAAAATAATTGCATGTTTTTCAGTCAATTGCAAATTTCCCAACAAAGGAAGTTCAAGGTCTATTAAAATGTACGCATGCAAAATGACCATAAGAAAATCGCATACAAAATGACCAACAAGCAGCATTAAAATTATAGGTGGTTGTCCGAGACAACCAAAATTAGCCACGGACAACCAAAATGCACTTGTGCAGTTGTCCTGCGGACAACTAAAAATCTGACTAAATCTAAATATTTCACAGAACTGAGAATGAAACAAAATCAACAGCTAAATACTAATAAAATTCAAGTTTCAGAGGTTTCAGTATGGCAAAGTTGGCAAATATCCATATAATCATCGAAATTCATCGTACTTCCATGATCTAATATGGCCTTTCAGAACAAGTATCCTATTCATACTGTAGTCGTAAGTTCAACCATTAAACCAAATTAAAACATAAAATACAGACAACCAAAAATTGTGGCGGACAACCAAAATTTCCTGCTAGGTTGTGAAGGTTTTTTCCCTTAAAGGCATATTATGTGATCTTTTCCAGGGGCGCCCTCAATCCTCGAAAAAAAATTGGATGCAGATTTTCTTGCAGATTTACTTTTCTGATCATAAATCATAAATCTATTCGAAGTTACAGAGCGATATGATTCCTAATTACCTCAAAATCATGGTTTTAGAGTGATTTAGAGTAAAATTTGAAAAATAGATTGTACCCAAGCGGTACAATCTATTTTCAAACCATGATTTTGAAGTAATTAGGAATCGTATCGATCTGTAACTTGGAAGATCTTTATTTATGATCAAAAATGCAAATCTGCAAGAAAATCTGCTTTCATAGTCAAAATCAATGATAGAGGGCGCTACTTGGAAAATATCACATAATATGCCTTTAAGTTCTAGGACACTGCCAACAAGAAAATCAAAAAATCAGATTAATGTATGTTGAACCATTTTTTGCACAAAGGTTACTCATCATTTGCACTATCCATTATAAATGAGCCAGCCCATCCCCCATTTCAATTAACTATGCATCACCGACACTAACGGACAGTAAATCCAAAATGTGGGGAAATCAGTTTTGAATTTGATTAAATAAAGATCAATTATGTTAGTGGAAAATTACGGCTAGCAGCATCACTTATAGTGGGCCGGCTAGGATTAGGGAGATGAAACCACTAACTTGGAATTAAAACAGTTGAATTCATGGAAAAATAAAAATTCATCCACTAGTTTTACAGCAAAAATCAGAAAAATACCAATTTAAGGTAAAATTCAGAACAATTTGCATTTTGCATTCTAGTAAACATCTTAAACTTAGGAAAAATTATGAATCTACTAAGTACTACAACTACATGTAGCATATGACCAATTTAAAATTTTGCATTTTTCATTCTAGTAAACATCTTAAACTTATATAGGGAAAATAGTAGCTATACAGCACTGAATGCTATGAATTTAGAAAAGCTTATTTCTGTGTTTACAATTTTCATGTCTGGTCAAATTAAAATCAGTTGTGTTGATGATTGATAGTTAAAAATTCATTAATTTCTGTTCACTCTTGATTTGGCAATTATGTATTTTAATTAGGTTCTAATAACCATAAATCAAGTCTTTCAGACTTTCACACAATAAAAGCTTACATTTAGTTATCATGAAGAATGTGTTTCTACTGTGTAATTGATGCCTAATAATAAAAAGTACACTTAATTCATGATCAAAGACTGCACTGTTTAACATTTTGATAGAAATTACCTCTTTCCGCGCGGCTATTATTTCTACCATATGACACAAAACAGATTTTCCAGAAACCTTTCACAATTTTCAAAGTCTATCTCAATAATTACTTACCCAATACTAGGCATGTTTGTACTAATTTCAATGCATTGCTCATGGGGATTTCAAATATGGTAATGAAATTCAATAATTTTGACATTTTTGAAACATTTTGTGAAATTTTGGAATGTCGTCTGCAGCTGCCTGCCACATGGAAAGTGTTAAGACTGTGTATTTTTAAAACCCAGTCGCATCTCGGGGATGAAGGTTGGAGAAATCATTTCATACTTGGTCCACACATCAGTTATGATGAACCATCTCATATTATGGTGATAAATCTTTCATCGCGAGTCCCAGTGTTTCTAGATCAAAACACCCTAAATTTGCCAATTTCGACCATTTTAGCCTATATTCAGAAACGGGTAGTTTTAGTTTAAACCCTCCAACCGCAAAACGATTTTGCACAAGACACTTACACTGCAGTATCATCTTAAGATATCTATAGAGTATATACCATGTGCATTACATTTTGTTTAGCTTCTGTAACTTTTGTTTTATAACGGGATCAAACTTGTGTTTTTCATGAAAAATAGCTCAAATTATGTGTCAAATTAAAAACGGGAATTATTTTACGTCAAGTAACCAATTTTAAAAATTCATATATTAATGCAATCTATACATATTAGTCTTCAACATATAAAAAATCACCGTTGGCTTTTTATTCCTACAAGTCGCTGTGTGACGTCAAAGTTACGCGTGTATATCACTCTACATGAAATGTTGGAAAATGAATGACGCATAGTGTATCAACCATCTCCGTCATATGAGGGATGAAATGTCGTGTTTACGACGTGCATCTAAATAAATAATATATCCCATCTTGATAACAATCTTAAAATCCAAGATGCCTCCAAAATGGCCGCCATAATCACCAAAATACATAAAGAACGCGTGTATTAAATTCCATACACTAAATTATGCAGTTTCAATGCCTATGCTCGAAATGCCTGAAAGGAGACACACATTTGAGACATTCTTGAGGATTCTTTAGCTTCCACAATGGCCGCCGATATGTCAAATTGGACATTAAATGGCTGAAACAAAGCTTCTTTATTTGTCATACCTATCTTCTGTAAGACAAAAAAAAGATCATATAATATCGTTATTACAGTATAATATTTAGGCACCATATAACTAATCATGGGTATCTTGAAATAACTATGTTGACCACTAAATGCTGAATGTGGCCATGAAATGCTTGAAATGTGTTCGGTGACATGTTAATGACATACCGGTATAGTATCCATTGCTTTTAGTGTAAGCTGTCCATTGTCCATTGGAAAACAAAATGTTGGTTTATGATATGAGTGAATTGGGAGAGATATTGTGATTTAAGCGTGGCAAGTGATTAATGACCACAGAATAGTCCAACGTTTCTGCTTGCCATTAAAACGGGCATTAAAATCAAGACCCAAGCGTGTGTCCGTGCGGACCCACCGTGTATAAACAAACAAACAAAACAAAATGGCCAATACATTGCTAGCAGTTACCATGGTTACATAATGTGTGTATGGTAAGGATCATTGAAGGCACATATTCACCATTTAAAATGTGACCAGCAACTGGTTGAATGTCTAAATAGTGAACGGTACCCCCAAAACGAATTTCTGCATAGGCCTACATTGCTATAAAGATACATTGGAAAATTAAATATGTCTAGCAAAAAAATTGAGAAATGAAAATTAAGTATATCAATCGGTGATTCCAATTCAGCCACATGTGTCTGTATGGTACCATGATTTTTTAGGACTTACATACAACGACATGTAGGAATAAAAAGCTAATAATGATTATGTTTATTTTAAAGGTTAATATGTATAGACAGCATTGATTTGTAGATTATTAAAATTGGTTAATTGACGTAAACTAATTCCTGTTCTTAATTTGATACATAATAACGATATCGTATACGTTTTGTTAAACCCTAGTCTTAAAGAAGATAGTTATAACAACTAAAGAATCATTGTTCCATCCATTTAATGTCCATTTTGACATGATCGGCGGCCATCATGGAAGGTAAAGAATCCTCAAGAACGTCTTAAATTAGTGTCTCCTTTCAGGCATTTCGATCATAGGCATTGAAACTGTATAATTTAGTGTATGGAATTCAATATGAGCATTCTATATGTATTTTGGCAATTATGGCGGCCATTTTGGAGGCCATCTTGGATTTGAAGATTGTTATTAAGATGGGATATATCAAATATTTAGATGCACGTCGTAAACACAACATTTCATCCCTCATATGACCGAGATGGTTGATATACTATGCGTCATTCATTTTCCAACAATTTATATAGAGTGATATACACACGTAACTTTGACGTCACACAGCGACTTGTAGGAATAAAAAGCCAACGGTGATTTTTTATATGTTGAAGATTATTATGTATAGATTGCATTAATATGTGAATTTTTAAAATTGGTTGCTTGACGTAAAATAATTCCCGTTTTTAATTTGACACATAATTTGAGCTATTTTTCATGAAAAACACAAGTTTGATCCCATTATAAAACAAAAGTTACAGAAGCTAAACTAAATGTAATGCGCATGTTATATACTCTATAGGTATCTTAAGATGATACTGCAGTGTAAGTGTCTTGTGCAAAATCGTTTTGCAGTTGGAGGGTTTAAACTAAAACTACCCGTTTCTGAATATAGGCTAAAATGGTCAAAATTGGCAAATTTAGGGTGTTTTGATCTAGAAACACTGGGACTCGCGATGAAAGATTTATCACCATAATATGAGATGGTTCATCATAACTGATGTGTGGACCAAGTATGAAATGATTTCTCAAACCTTCATCCCCGAGATGCGGCTGGGTTTTAAAAATACACAGTCTTAAGGGTAGCACACTCACCCAATGCTATACAAAATCATGAATTTTTAACTATCAATCAACACAACTGATTTTAATTTGACCAGGCTAAAAGATAATAAACACTGTAATAAGCTTTTCTAAAATCATAGCATTCAGTGCTGTATAGCTACTATTTTTCCTAAGTTTAAGATGTTTACTAGAATGAAAAATGCAAACTTTTAAATTGGTCATGTATATATGCTACATGTAGTTGTATAGATTCATAAACATTGGCCAATCGGTTATTGATTTGGACCTATTCCATTTAACATTTGAGGAACTGCGATGGAACAATCACGACAATATCGGCATCATTAACCCTAACTCTACTACACCATACGGCAACTGTGCGGAAAAAGTGTTTCTATAACCCGGCGTGCAGGTTTTTTGGCTACAAAACGGACCCACGCTATATAACGAGGCGAATATACTCGCCGAGTGTCGACTGGGAGCCGTGGTGTAGTGGCTAGGATCTGGGCCCTGATGCTGGAGGTCCGTGGTTCAAATCCCGGGGGGATCGGGGTGACCTTTCTGGTGAATTTTGGGTGTCGGAAAAAAATTCTGTTGCCGTGTGGTGAAATAGAGTTAGGGATAATTATACAGTAAAAATATTCATTTTTTTTTCATTCCAAATTTGGTAATTTTCATCATATATAAATCCCTAACTCTACTACACCATACGGCAACTGTGCGGAAAAAGTGTTTCTATAACCCGGCGTGCAGGTTTTTTGGCTACAAAACGGACCCACGCTATATAACGAGGCGAATATACTCGCCGAGTGTCGACTGGGAGCCGTGGTGTAGTGGCTAGGATCTGGGCCCTGATGCTGGAGGTCCGTGGTTCAAATCCCGGGGGATCGGGTGACCTTTCTGGTGAATTTTGGGTGTCGGAAAAAAATTCTGTTGCCGTGTGGTGAAATAAAGTTAGGGTTATCAGATGCTATTGGTTTTGCTGCGATAAGGTCATGTGTTTAACTCACCTTTCGTGTTGCAAACATTTTACACCATCTGAGATTTGAATTAGGGTATCGCAATAAACTACTTGCTCTATCACATAAAAAGTATATATTTTCTGAACGGAAATTTCATAAGGTATCCAAATATGCCATTGCCATTTAGATGTTCAAAAAATATCAACATTTTCAAATTTTGATTAAAGCTCAGTAATATTTTTATCCCTATCCCAATCATAATTTACTGTGCATATTTGAGTTCCTCATGAAATTACCTATCAGAACATATATGGTTGTTAAGGGTTACTTTGTGAAAAACTATAACGGGAGGTGAATGAGTCTGAACGTTTTAGTTTCATATTTGTTTACAGTTTATAAACTAAACAAATTGGGTATGTACCCTACCTAATTTAAACTGCATTTTTGATTTTTATTTGGATGTCCACCTGCCACGTGGGAGACCCGCGTTCGATCCCCGGAGCGGGCAAACAGTGATCTTTCCCTAAAACTCCCTATAAGTTCCCAAATAGTTGACCTGTTTTTCTCCACTGTTAGTTTAATTGTCAAAACACGCTGAGGGAGTTGGGGTTAAATAGATTGTTTATATTATTTTTAACCATTATTTTGCGCAAAAAATGAAGTTCCTATTGTGATACATATATAGCCCCCTTTTTTAAAGAACCTACTTTTTGAAAAGCAAATAAAGATACTTGAGTCTTATTTTTCACTAAAATACTTATTGTATAACAAAGTTAGTATAGGATTAAAAAGAGGGAGTTTTATATCAAGTCATTTTGTACCTTGGGTGATGTGGAACTTGGTCCATTGGTAATCTCTGGGGCAGGCGACTTGTCTCCCATTCTTGGCCGCAGCTGAAACATAAACACAAAAATAAAATGGTTAGTGTCAGTTTACGGTTTAGTACATTGAAGGGGGAATATGCCAGGGGCCAAAGTACTCGACCTCATTTTGGATAGGGGTTGCTTGGTTACAAAAATTAAAAATTAAAAATGAAGGGAAAAAAGCTCAAAATTTTGAAGGAAATAAATGCATGGCTAAAGGATTTTCAAAATGATCAAATTCTTGCTGGTTCATGTGAAAATAGGCAGACTAATTGAAACCGTGAAAACTTAAAAAGGGGTATTTTTGGATGAAGTATGACAGATTGACAATGGAGGAGTATGGCATGAAACATACAATGTATTGGTATAATTTATCAAAGTCTACATTAAATTTGGAATTTTCTTATTAAGATAATAAATACAAGTTGTAACATCGATTGGTGTAGACAGTTCTAATGTCTTGATTCTTCAATTGAATTGGCTAAAATGAAAATCAAATTATGTCTTGATTCTTTCCAAAATTCTTGCAATTTAATATTCTTGGCCCAATTATGGAACAAGTTTTCTTTCTGAATTATCATAATAATCTTGCAAATTTCCTGGACATCATACAGTTTGGCTATTGGCTACCTTCAATCAAGTAATTGCAAATTGCACGCTCTCAGCAATCTTAAAATATATTTTTTTAAGCAACCTCAAAACAAACATGGGTGATGAACAACAGTTACGATATTTAAAAAAAAAAGTTAATTCAATAAAATATAATTTTCTTAATCATTGGGTCAGTATACAATTGGCATTGAAATAAGTACCAACATTCCCATCCTGGGCACTTTAGATATCCCATCCCCTTGATTAGACTATCCTTAGAGGTCGACTTCTTTTGAACCTTCATTCCACATGCAGCATCATCATATGACGAATATTAGACACTTTGTGCAGTGCATTAACACATTACACTTCACTACCGCGTCTTGGCAAGTGTCATACACAAACCATAATATTATATCATTTTATCAAAGAATTAAATGTCTAGTAATATTAAATTTGAGGAAAAAAAGAACCGTTACATTCCCAAACATAGTCCAGTAAATGAATAACATAAAATTAAGATAAATTTAAAAACATGTATTGTAAAAGAAATTTTAATGACAACCCACACCCACCTAAGGTAATGATATGTTCTGATACGGAGAATCTGACACAATTACCTGGGCAGACAATGCGTATAAATTATCAGTATTCCCATTGATATCAAGAATCAGCATGACATTTTAGATGGCATGAAAATTTCACAAATTTCTATGGCGGCCAGGTAAGATCAATTCTTTTACAAAAACTCAGAATTTATCTATAACTAATTAACTTTTCTACCTGTTTCTACTCATAAGTGAAAATAGTAGTACATGTTCGCCACTCCCAGCGTTTTTTTCAATTCTGATATATTAACACTAGAACATGATTAGGATGGATATGATTTTAATGAAAGATGACAAACTCTTTTATTCCAGTTTAATTATGCAAATACTAATTTGGGGAATTAGCATTGATGCGCTCGCTGGCTGGCTATATTAAACTTCAAAAACTTTTTACTTTATTTACTCCATACACTCTCGGCTGCTGCATTTTTCAAAGAGGGGGTGTTTATTGGGGGTCAATTTTTCAAGCGCTAGTACCGATAAAACACAGCGATGTCGACTTGTTTACATCGCAGAAGAGATTAATTTTCTTTATACCGTACTAGGGAATATAGGGAACCAGTTGGTTGAGGCTCCTTTAAAGGCATATTATGTGATCCTTTCCAGGGGGCGCCCTCTATTCATGATTTTTTTTAGAAAGTAGATTTTCTTGCAGACTTACATTTCTGATCATAAATCATGAATATATTCTGAGTTACAGAGCGATACGATTCCTAATTACTTTTGAAGTAATTACATGTAGGAACCGTATTGCTCTGTAACTCACAATATATTCATGATATTGAAATATCTGAGATGGTTGCATATGGATTTTCAAATTTTATTATCACAATTGAATCGAGTGGTAAATTTAGAATTATATCATCATCAAAATCAATGAGATTAGATCCGTTGTTTTTCTATCATATCTGCTATACTGTACCCTTTCATTAGAATTTTAGATCATGAATATCGGACTTATTTTAATGAAGTTACACTCCATTGTGTAAGACATGGCATGGTGATTTCACCTTTTTGGCAAAGTGCAAAAAAATGTGTTTTTAAACAGCTTGTTTGAAAGAAAATAATACATTCTGTTAATCTCTTGTCTGCTAATATCTTTGGTTCCTTTCTATTTTAAACTGCTGTTGTCTCATATTGTTGTAAACCATTAATACTACTTCATTTTGATTCAATTTAAAGAGTAAAAATGGATCGTCACGCATGAGCGACCCCAAGCTTTGTTTCTATAATGAGCTAGTTTTGAGGCTAAACTTGACTAGGGACATTTAAACAGGTAAAGACGTGGTCGTGGGTAATTAGAAGTGGCTTAGACTTCTTTTTCATATTGGGGATGCAATTTCCTACAAACTTGCTAAAAATGATATAGTCCCTTAGTGTATAACCTCACGAAATCCATTCTCCAATGTGAAAATGAAATCTAAGCCACTGGTGATTCACCAAATACCACTTCATTTAGAAGTCCCTAAACACTTGTCAAATAAAACAATGCATGGGGTCACTCAAGTGTGACAAAACTTCTTTTACCGTTAAATTGAATTAAGGAGAAGAATTATTAATAATTTGAACACCCATAACTAATAACAGTTACACCAGAAATACACACAAGATTATATTGAGTAGACAAGAGATTATGAGAATTCACAAGATTATTTCAAACAAGCTGTAATATAGCACACACATTTTTAGCACTTTGTCAAAAAGGTGAAATCAACCTGTTTTACATAATGGAGTGTATCTTGAGTTTGATAAATCCGATATTCATGATCTAAAATTCTAATGAAATAGTACAGTATGACAAAGATGATGTAAAAACAACGGACCTAATCCCATTGATTTTGATAATGACAAAAATTATTGAACTTTGGGCATCGATGGGTACTAATCATTTTGGGACAGCCTGTATATGGATTTTCAAATTTTATTATCACAATTGAATCGAGTGGTAAATTTAGAATTGTATCAATTGCGAAAATTTAGAAATGCAAAATTTAAAAAACATGATACAATATAAATCTATGCAAACTCAATTTTTGCGCCTTTCGCACTAAAATCAGCAAGCGCGAAAATAAAAACTCGCAAACATATTCATTTTGATTGTAGGTCTAAATGAGGAAGCTCAAAATTGCAAAAAATAAAAACAAGCAAAATTATTCAAAATGTGCAAAGCACACAAAAATACACACTTGGAAATTTCCACTTTTACAGGTAGCCGTTTATCCAAGTTGAACTCTGATCTTTTAAAAACTTATCCAAAATGATAAAATTACACTTTGGGTAGTTCCACATCAATCGATATTATCTATTGGCAGTTTTAAATCATTTTTATGATGAAAGCTATGTGTTTCAAGGATCACTGACTGTCAGTGCATGCTGATACTATTAAAATAAACCCAATATACAATACAATACTACAAGTATGGTTTTTAAACTGAGTAAAATAACACACAACAATAATTGTTGCAATATTCTTTGTTGTTCTATTAAATCAGCCATTTACCTAAACAGTGAGCATACACAATCACATCTTAAAGGTCAAAAAATTTATATCTGTTTTGAAATTGAGAGCCAAAATAGTGTTTTTTTCTCAAGACAACGTTTTTTAGATACCTTTTTATATTTGGTCAAATGTCATATTTTGTAAAAGGTAGAGAACATATTCTTTATGTGTTGATACAAAGAATCACAAAAGTGTAATTCTCACCCAAGGGATAGTGGAAAATTGCCAAAGATTTACCGCTCTACTCATACTTGGGTCATAAGATTGATAAGAGGTGTTTTGTGCCATATGGCATCTTCCAACTGATTTGCGAACCTCTTTTGACATTCTGGACACAAGCTCTTTCCACATCCTTATCAAATCTAATTTGAGTGCAGTTTTATAGGAGAGTATATTTTGGAACCCGTAATTTTCCAATCTTTACAATTTCAAATGTTAATTTGCAGATCTGTGTCCCTTTGCAAACACCTGCACTCAATGTATTGATGTTGGACACTTCGCATTCATAATGTAATTGCTTCCCTGTGTGTGTAATGTTATTACTGATTAAAGAATAATGAATGTGTAACAACTGTTTTCGTGAATTTGCAAAAATAAAAACCAGCAAAATTGTTCAAAATGTGCAAAGCACAAAAAACCACACACACGAAAATGTCCACTTTTACAGCAGCCATTTTACATGTTGAACTATGATCTTTTAAAAACTTATCCAAAATGGGTAGTTCCACATCAATCGATATTATCTATTGGCAGTTTTAATTCATTTTTATGATGAAAGCTATGTGTTTCAAGGATCACTGACTGTCAGTGCATGCTGATACTATTAAAATAAACCCAATATACAATACAATACTACAAGTATGGTTTTTAAACTGAGTAAAATAACACACAACAATAATTGTTGCAATATTCTTTGTTGTTCTATTAAATCAGCCATTTACCTAAACAGTGAGCATACACAATCACATCTTAAAGGTCAAAAAATAGGGACAGCGGTCCCAAATAGGTCGTCCGTTTATATGGGTAGATTAAAAACAAGGTGGATCTCAAACCACAGGCATCTAGAAAGAAAGAGGTTAGACCACTAGCGGATCCAGGATATAAAAAATAAAATAAACATCCTGGAGTTTGGTTGCAATTGTACTTCACCTGTTTAAATGTAATTAATTTTACATATGCAGCTAATTTCACATCTTGACCTCATATGTCCTTTGACCTTGGTATGTGACCTTTGACCTAATTAACATATGAATGTTTCCATGTTGCATCCGTGACCCAAGTTTGGTTGCAATTGGTCATTGTATGGAAAAATGAACAAGAGACAAAAAAAAATGAACAAAAGACACAAAAAAAGTGTACTAAATTTTACATCTTGACCTCAGATGACCTTTGACCTTTCTATGCGACCTTTGACCTCATTAACATATGCGGGTTTCCATGTTGTATCTATGACTGAAGTTTGGTTGCAATTGGTCATTGTATGGAAAAGAAATGGAAAAATGTAATCAATTTTACATATGCAGCCATTTCTACATTTACATCTTGACCTCAAATGACCTTTGACCTTGGTATGTGACCTTTGACCTCATTAACATATGAAGGTTTCCATGTTGTATCTATGACCAAAGTTAGGTTACAATTGGTCATTGTATGGAAAAGAAATGGACAAATGTAATCAATTTTACATATGCAGCTTGACCTCGGATGACCTTTGACCTTGGTATGTGACCTTTGACCTCATTAACATATGAAGGTTCCCATGTTGCATCTATGACCGAAGTTTGATTGCAATTGGACATTGTATGGAAAAGAAATGGAAAAATGTAATCAATTTTACATATGCAGCCATTTCTACATTTACATCTTGACCTAAGATGACCTTTGACATTGGTATGTGACCTTTGACCTCATTAACATATGAAGGTTTCCATGTTGTATCTATGACCAAAGTTTGGTTACAATTGGTCATTGTATGGAAAAGAAATGGACAAATGTAATCAATTTTACATATGCAGCCACTTTTACATATACATCTTGACCTCGGATGACCTTTGACCTTGGTATGTGACCTTTGACCTCATTAACATATGAAGGTTCCCATGTTGCATCTATGACCGAAGTTTGATTGCAATTGGACATTGTATGGAAAAGAAATGGACAAAACAAAAAGTGTATACCAAATTGTAACAAAAAGTGTATACCAAATTGTAACAAAAAGTGTATACCAAATTGTTGACACACACACAGACTACACACACAGACTACACACGAAGGATGCTGCCATAAGGTCTCTTCCTACGGACGACCTAAAAATGTATATCTGTTTTGAAATTGAGAGCCAAAATAGTGTTTTTTTCTCAAGACAACGTTTTTTAGATACCTTTTTATATTTGGTCAAATGTCATATTTTGTAAAAGGTAGAGAACATATTCTTTATGTGTTGATACAAAGAATCACAAAAGTGTAATTCTCACCCAAGGGATAGTGGAAAATTGCCAAAGATTTACCGCTCTACTCATACTTGGGTCATAAGATTGATAAGAGGTGTTTTGTGCCATATGGCATCTTCCAACTGATTTGTGAACCTCTTTTGACATTCTGGACACAAGCTCTTTCCACATCCTTATCAAATCTAATTTGAGTGCAGTTTTATAGGAGAGTATATTTTGGAACCCGTAATTTTCCAATCTTTACAATTTCAAATGTTAATTTGCAGATCTGTGTCCCTTTGCAAACACCTGCACTCAATGTATTGATGTTGGACACTTCGCATTCATAATGTAATTGCTTCCCTGTGTGTGTAATGTTATTACTGATTAAAGAATAATGAATGTGTAACAACTGTTTTCGTGAATTTGCAAAAATAAAAACCAGCAAAATTGTTCAAAATGTGCAAAGCACAAAAAACCACACACACGAAAATGTCCACTTTTACAGCAGCCATTTTACATGTTGAACTATGATCTTTTAAAAACTTATCCAAAATGGGTAGTTCCACATCAATCGATATTATCTATTGGCAGTTTTAATTCATTTTTATAATGAAAGCTATGTGTTTCAAGGATCACTGACTGTCAGTGCATGCTGATACTATTAAAATAAACCCAATATACAATACAATACTACAAGTATGGTTTTTAAACTGAGTAATTTATGTTGTCTATAAATAATACACAACAATAATTGTTGCAATATTCTTTGTTGTTCTATTAAATCAGCCATTTACCTAAACAGTGAGCATACACAATCACATTTTAAAGGTCAAAATTGGTATATCTATTTTGAAATTGAGAGCCGACAAAATAGGGGGTTTTTTCAAGACAATTTTTTTTTAATTATATTTTTATATTTGGTCAAAATGTTATATTTCTTAAAAGGTAAAAAACATATTCTTTATGTGTGTTGATACAATGAATCGCAAAAGTGTAATTCTCACCCAAGGGATAGTGGAAAATTGCCAAAGATTTACCGCTCTACTCATACTTGGGTCATAAGATTGATAAGAGGTGTTTTGTGCCATATGGCATCTTCCAACTGATTTGCGAACCTCTTTTGACATTCTGGACACAAGCTCTTTCCACATCCTTATCAAATCTAATTTGAGTGCAGTTTTATAGGAGAGTATATTTTGGAACCCGTAATTTTCCAAACTTTACAATTTATTACAATTTCAAATGTCCTTAAATTTGCAGATTTGTGTCCCTTTGCAAACACACGGTATCTCCACACTGGATGTATTGCTGTTGGACAATTGGGATTCATAATGTAATTGCTTCCCTGTATGTGCAATGTTATTACTGATTAATAATAATGGCATAAAACGATGCAGCCAATGTCTGTTGGTTTGATTGTCAATTTTTTTTAAACAAATGCTCCCAGATGTTTAAAGAAAAGTATTGTTAAATTTGGACACAGTCCGAAACCTTATCATCCAAAGGCACTTAAAGGTAGGTGTTCTGATTGCTGGCGCAATTTTCAACTTGATGTTTTCTATTCTACATGAAGGTTCATCCATAAAATAGTTGTATTCAAAATTTTGAGTTATATAACTCCCAATGGTTCTTACTTCAGAAGCACAAGGTGACATGAAATTAGCACATTGAGTCGTAGACAAACTGACCGGGTGGTTAACCACCTTTGGCAGTAATTCACTGCATTTTGGCCAATATCATCTTAATGGAACATATCTTGCGCCAAACATTTCTCAGACATGCATTGTAATGAGAAAAATATGGGGTTTCTTCTGATATCAAAATATGTTGATGGACAGAAAAAAAGCGTAAGTGATCGGAACATCCTCCTTTAATCTTAAACAGGTATTTATGGGCTTAAGAGGGGTAACATATCAATGTGATTTAATGAAATACTAAGGCTTTTATTTTAAAGGCATATTATGTGATCTTTTCCAGGGGGCGCCCTCTAGTCATGATTTTTTTTAGAAAGTAGATTTTCTGGCAGATTTACATTTCTGGTCATAAATCGTAAATATATTCTGAGTTACAGAGCGATACGATTCCTAATTACTTCAAAATCATGGTCTTTTAAGGGTTGAAAATAGATTGTTCAATCTATTTTCACTCTAAACACCATGATTTTGAAGTAATTAGGAATCGTATCGCTCTGTAACTCAGAATATATTCATAATTTATGATCAGAAATGTAAATATGTAAGAAAATCTACTTTCTAAAAACAATCATGAATAGAGGGCAGGGCTGTCACCAGGGCAATTTGAGTGCCGGCTAATTTTACTGATGGTGAGCGGAGTGAGTGTAGCGAACGGAGCGCAGCGGATCACGGCGTGGGGTCCAGGGGCCTGCTTTGGGTTTTTTTAGTTTTTTTGTTATGCAATTTGGCCTATTTGGGGGTTCCTGCCACATAATTTCTTATTTTATGAGGCAGTTTAATGATTTTATCCATGTAGAATAGAAGAAAAAAAAAGATTTGTTTGGGGTTTTTTTAGTGCTGGTTTTTTTTTTTTAGTGCTGGTCGGCCAACGTGCGTGCCGGCTACACCCGACCGGCGCCGACCAGCGTGGTGACCACCCTGATAGAGGGTGACCCCTGGAAAAGATCACATAGTATGCATTTAAGCAAAGGAGATTAGGAATCATTTTTTTGTCATTCAAATGCTTATAAAATTGTCTTATTAAGAACTGAAGCCAGCTGAAATTGTCTTCAAAATTAGCAAAGGATTGTCAACAACCCCACATATTTTAGTTGTCAACAACCCCACATATTTTAGTTGTCAACAACCCCACATATTTTTATTAAAGGTAGATGACCCGATCACATTTTCGATTTTCAAATTTAATTTTTCTATTCTACATGAAAGGTCATCCTTAAAAAAGTCGTGTTCCAAAGTTTGAGTTGCATAGCTCTAATGGTTCTTATTTTAGATGCACAAGATGCTGTGAACTGTACCCATTGAGTAGTACACAAACTATATCGGTGGTTACCACCATTCGCGGTAATTCGACGTTATTTCATCGATTTCTCCGTAATTATACCGATTTAGGCCGTCAAATTTCAGTATGATGATGAGAAAAATACTAGCTTTCATATGATATGAAAATCTCCGTATGTTTGAAATAATTCTGTGTTACGAAAATGTGATCGGGTCATCTACCTTTAATGTATAACAAACATATATATGCAATACCCTTCACACTCTACGTTTCATGGAATAAAGTGTATTATTATACACAATGTTGAGGGTATTCCAGATCCAGAATCATGCCAGCATTTAATAAGCCAATATATTGTACCACAACTGCATTGTCACACAAGCAATTATTCACACAGACACTTCTTTTAATAAATTACTTCCAAATTCATTCAATAATGCTTCCACGCTTGTTACAAAGATATGGATACAAATGCATTATTAGCTCAACTTGGTTTCCATTTGTTACTTCCTGTTAGTAGTAATAAAGATTTACAGATAAGGCAAAAAAAACCACCAAGTTTGTTTCCAGTAGCGAGTCTGAAAAGTCAAATGCGAAATGCGTTTTTTTATTTTTATTTTTTTGCTCAAATTCATAGTGGAGATTCACTTGAAATGGTTTTATTTAGTCAAATCTGTGCATTTTTGTTACTCTAATGTTCGCTAAAATGTGATATTCGCTGCGGATTTTCACTTTTGTGTTTGCCGTATGTGGCCAATCGCCATCTTGAAACATGTTGGACACAATATCTACAAAAGATGGCACCCTAACAATACTTTTGCCCATTTTTTCTATTAAAACAATTAAATGCGCAAGAATCAAGCGTCTCAGTCCTTGGTCTCAGTGAAATGCACACGCACTACTGGAAACAAACTTGTTTTTTTGTTTGGCCTAAGACAATTATGTATTTCGTTTTCCAGCGATATTATAAATTTAGCTGGGGTGCTGTTATAACCTCTAGTAGTAACCATATTTGCAACAATTTCCTGGGGCAGAAATATAAGAATAAGACTAAACTGATTACAGAATTGTTTCAATAATCAACAGGTGTAGAGACACAGCACAAGATGATAATGTCAGAAGTACATTGTAGTTCATTCATTACTTCATGAATAATCGCAATCTGTGTATCAAGTGCGTTCCAATAAAATGAATCGTTAGATGTGAACGCGCACGCCGAGCGCAGGTTACTAATAATTGCCCGAAAGTACTGCGCCAAAGTGTTCTATTGTTTTGCTCAATGACCGACCAATCAAATTAAAGCCTCACACTCCTAAACTGAATATTCAATAAGTTATGAGGAAACACGATTAAAGCTTATTTCTGATTGGTTGAATGAGGGGATGATCCGACTCGGACTGTTTCAATAACTAAGAAGGGCAGGGGTGGACAAAATAAACAGAAAACTAATTAATTATTAGCGAGATTATATCGGTACAAATCAACGATTTGGATAAATATGCATCTTTTTCAGTAATGAATGAGAATAATGACTGCTTAACAACTGTTTTCGTGAATTTGTTTTAAATCCTCGATTGTTGTTCTGGTCATTCGGAATTGTCCCTCAGGGGCTGCACCCCTTCGGGACAATTCCTCAAACAAAAACAAAAACCTCTGATTTCAAAACAAATTCACGAAAACAGTTGTTACGCAGTCATTATTCTCTAAATATGCAATGCAAGTTTCAATAACTGGTACATATTATAAGAGAAGGGATTCGTGTATAATCATTACTTCAAATAGGATTTTGCTTTTTAAAAGGCAAAACACATGGGTTATGAATTTAGAATCTACTTAATTGTCACAAATATATAGTTATTCTGTAGTATTCCAACAGGATTAAAAAAAAAATTGAATTGGGGTTATAGCTCATTTCCTGGAACCATGTTCTAACAAACAAAGTTAAGGAAGGAAAACAGATCATCAAGAGTTGATCTAATACAAAGGGTTCAGTCTGAAACTCATAGAGGGACAGGTTCATATAGCCTTATTGCATGAATTGTATTGAATTTGACGCCAATTATTTATATTTATTCAATTACTTTATTAACAAACATGGTTAAAAAGCAAACATAAAACCCAGGACATGACCAGCATGACAATGGAGACCATCAACATGGGCCAAAGCAGGGTAGACAAAATACATTAAAACTACATTAAAATACATCAACAAATTACAGGGAATAAAACAATCAGGTGACTTGAGGAGCAACAGAAAGCAAAGCATGATTAAGAGTGGGCAATATTCAGGTGATCAATATTGTCCCAATTTGGATCTTGTCTGCTTTTTTACACATGATAGACTTTCCCAAAGACATTGTCAATGCATGATATATCTGCTTTGGTTAGGGTTCAAACAAGGGTTAAGAGTTGTTAGAAGTATGTTTAGAGGTGAAAAGGCGTCACTGTGAAAAATGTAATATTAAGATTGATCATTAATATAAGGCCAGGTGATAGGGTTCTTGTTAGCTGGTTAGATAGACCATTTCAAATTGAGATTGGAAATCTTCGGAAAAACAAGGTCACGTGAACAACAGCTGTAGGTGCATAGTGCGTTCTTCGCAATCGCAACAGTTGATCGGATTCATAGCATTGGTTGTCCGCCTCCGTCTAGTGGTTTACTATGTTTACATAAATGCGTACACCCATGAGAAGTAAAACATGAAACGAGACTATTTTGCTTTTATCAACAATGGCATCGATACCGGCAACTTCCAAATGTATCGAGCAGAAGGTAAAATGTGAAAGTATTACCCGGAATCCCTTTTATCTCATCGTTTTTGCTACTGAAACACCACAACATACAACTTTGTGGGGGAGACAATCTATCACCAACACCACCGCAATCTACCACACAGGCAGATAGGTGAAAACATTTGTTTTTCTCCGGCATGTTGGGGTTTTTCATGACTCGCGAGACATGGAACAGGGTGTAAAAACACTCCGCTAATTTTAATGGTTTCCTTTAGGTTTCATTGGTGTCTTGGAAATAAGAGTTACAGGTATTTTGGTTGCCAAAGCTCTCTTAAAGGTAGATGTTCCGATTTTCAACTTGAAGTTTTCTATTCTACATGAAAGGTCATCCTTGAAAAAGTTGTGTTCCAAAGTTTGAGTTGCATAGCTCTAATGGTTCTTATTTTAGACGCACAAGATGCTGTGAACTGTACCCATTGAGTAGTACACAAACTATATCGGTGGTTACCACCATTCGCGGCAATTCTACGTTATTTCATTGATTTCTCCGTAATTATACCGATTTAGGCCGTCAAATTTCAGTATGATGATGAGAAAAATACGAGCTTTCATATGATATGAAAATCTCTGTATGTTTGAAATAATTCTGTGTTACGAAAATGTGATCGGGTCATCTACCTTTAACCCCTTAAGATGACCAACCAGATTGGCAAGGGGCATGCATGCCCTGGGAAAACGCATATATTTTAGTCATTTTTGTTGGTCAAAATCATCAATGTAAAGGGTGCTTTATTTAATCAAATGATGTATACATTGGAAAATTTACAACCAGGAATTGGCAACATATTTCAACCTGTAATACATGTACACAATTTTGATATTTTACATTACCAGACCACATGCATATTAATATTCATATTGATATCATGCGACTGTTGGTGAGAATAACAGAAGCAATGCAGAAATCATTGTCTTGGTTTGGTGACATGAATTGAGGGGTCACTTGTGGGTCAACCATATTCATTTCAAGGACAAGAATGTAAAACAAATCATTCAAATATGACCTATGATCTATTTAAGGGAACACTGTTACAAAGAAACACTGTTACAAGCAGATTTGTTTAATGCCTTATGTACATTTTCTATGCTATCATAGGTCAGAGGCTCAGAGCTGATCTCACCAACCCACCCATATTACCCCACCTTCTTTATTTTAGCGCACTATACATGATTATGGATTATTGAAGGTGATTAAAAGACACTACATGTAGAATGTTGCGAATGCGAAGTCTGATTAATAATCATCAAATAAAATGTTTAAAATATCACTTGTATATACTTAAAGACAGATTTTACATTAAGACAAATTATTCTTATTTTTCAAATGAAAAAATAACTAGAATTCTAATAGATAAGCACCTTTAAAATGGGGGTGTTTTTATAATAATTTAAGGACTTTCAAATTTGAATTCCTCATTTTTAATATTTTGTGTTTGGGAAAAACAACATGTTAGGAAAAGAAGAATGGAGCAGACTGTATGCAAACAACAGATTTGTAAAAACACACACCAATTACATTCATCCCAATTTAGAACCACAGTAGTACATTATGTCGCAGCATCATCATACAGCCATAACACCCATGTTGAATTGAATGTATCTTAGTTCCAATAATGTTATCCTACCTTAGCAGAACGGGCTAGCAATTTTCGCTTAGGCATGGCGAGATTGAGTGAGTGAGCTGCACACTAGATAGCCCGACTGTACTGAATTTCAACCGTACAAATTATCCACATGTGTACAGTTAGTACACACAGTATTTGTTTGATCCAATCTGGTTGCACAGCCCAGTTTTTTATATATCCCGGTTTTTGGATTGATTAAATCTCAATAGTGAAGTATATAAGCCTGCCGCGTCACTTGTGTGGACCGAATTGTTTGTGTGCAAGCACAAATGGTGCTGTTGTGCCGCAATGGCCAACGCAATGTAGCTTGTCCAGACAGGCTACGCACATGTATAGGGTTTTTTCCCTTTCCCTGGATGACTGCCCTATCTGACTGTATGCTGTGTGCATGTGACGTCAAACACTATTCTTAAATTTAGTGTGCTGGATCAGTACTGATATGAAATGTGTGTGTGGTGGGAGTATTGCAGCGAACACTACATATTGATGACAATGTTTACGCCCAGAAATATTCACAGAATTGAGGCAGTAAAATTGGCTAAACTCTCTGGTATGACTCTACAAACGCAACCAAAGAGTAAATCTTGAAGTCAAACTTGTCGAAAACAGACAATGGAAAAAAGTGGAAATATTTAAAGGGTGGGAGTTTGAGAAATGAATAATTAAGAACATATAAAAATGACATTTGGCTAGTTCATTTATGTTTACCTTATACATGAACTTTCAACTTTCCAGATAAAAATTGACAATTTAGTGAAGTTGTCTGCTTTGACGCCCAAAACATTCCTAAATAACAATTCGTATTCAAAGGCTGGGGTGGCATTCTGTGGAACTGCAACTACCTGTAAGGGTTGCCAACAGGGCTTAAAATACGAAGTGGCAAAGGGTGATTGGCCCCCAGTTTTCACAAAACAGCCCTCTGACAAAATTTTGGTCTATGGTAAAATGTACTAAAAGGGCTACTTTTTGCAGAATTTGCTCATGAATAGTCCTTTAGACCAAAAAAAAGAGGTATTTTTATTCTGTAGTTTTTTGGTGTGTGTGGTGTTTGGGTGATTTTTTTTTTTTGGGGGGGGGGAGGCTGATTTCTTTTTAATTTTTTTCTTCTTCTCAGTTTGTTTGCTAGTCTATTATTATGTATTCATGTGTTCTTTTGAGAATCTAGCTCACATTAAGGGGCTGTGCACCTTCGGTATAGCCTCCGTAAAACTGCCGTAACTTCTTCATTATTCATTTAATCTATATAAAAGTATACTTTTTTTGCAGGAAAGGGTTCAATTAATCCAACTATAATCATGAAATTGACTATTTTGGAAAAAATTATAAAAACACGTTTTTTGACCCATTTTAGGTTCTGCAAAGATAACTCAAAATATATTTTGTTAAATTTTGTCATACTAGTTTTATTATATTCCTCATACAATTCCCTAGGATCAAAAAGTGATAAAAAAACATTTTTTGGCACTTTTTGGTCGATAATTCAAAAAATAATAAAGATTTTCAACAACAAAAAACGAAGGCAAAAAAAGGTTTGTCTCAAAGCTTGCGCACGCATTGGTTTTGAAATGCCGAAAATACCGCGTCTGAAATGCAGGAAATTGTAAAATCAATTTTTACACCCTTCTTCTTCTGTACAAAATTGTTTTCGAGTTTTTATTAAAAATATCGGCAGATATTCCTTTTCTCAAACTTTTACATGACTCAGTTCTTTGGAAAACAGTGCACAATTGTTCATTGCTATACTAAGCCGATTACACAGTCCCTTTACCATGATTGCATTTACACTTTGGTGCTGTGTAGATAGATTAAGGGCTATTTCTATTAACAAAGCGTGTCAGAGAGTATAAAAATAGGGACAGCGGTCCCAAATAGGTCGTCCGTTTATGGGTAGTTTGGTTGCAATTGTACTTCATCTGTTCAAATGTAATCAATTTTACATGCAGCCAATTTTATATCTTGACCTCAGATGACCTTTGACCTTGGTATGTGACCTTTGATCTCATTAACATATGAAGGTTTCCATGTTGCATCTATGACCGAAGTTTGGTTGCAATTGGTCATTGTATGGAAAAGAAATGGCCAATAAAAAAAGTGTGTACTAAATTTTACATCTTGACCTCAGATGACCTTTTACCTTGGTATGTGACCTTTGACCTCATTAACATATGAAGGTTTCCATGTTGCATCTATGGCCGAAGTTTGGTTGCAATTGGTCATTGTATGGAAAAGAAATGGACATGACAAAAAGTGTGTACTAAATGTTACATCTTGACCTCAGATGACCTTTGACCTTGTTATGTGACCTTTGACCTCATTAAAATATGAAGGTTTCCATGTTGCTTCTATGACCGAAGTTTGATTGCAATTGGTCATTGTATGGAAAAGAAATGGACAATACAAAAAGTGTGTACTAAATTTTACATCTTGAGCTCAGATGACCTTTGACCTTGGTATGTGACCTTTGACCTCATTAACATGTGAAGGTTTCCATGTTGCATCTATGACCGAAGTTTGGTTGCAATTGGACAAAAATGGACAAAACAAAAAGTGTATACCAAATTGTTGACAGACACAACAGACGGACACAACACACGAAGGATGCTGCCATAAGGTCTCTTCCTACGGACGACCTAATAATATAGGGCCTTATTCTCGTACTAAACACGGTTTTAGCTTAAAACCGTGTTGTTTAACTAAACGTGTGTCTTACTTAAACGTGAGTTTATCCTTTAAACAACGTGTTTAACAAAACTCGATTTTAAGCTCTGCAAATCTCATTCCCAGAGTGGTCCTGCGTTGATTGTATACAGGTATTTAATTCATTGTGGCCCTAATGGAGTACAATAAATATCGACCGAATGCCTTAAATACACAGTATTTTTAAAGATGTGATCCGCACGTCAGCTTGAACCGGGCATGGATGAGTGATCACTCAAGGCATACAGTTGGTGCGCGAGTTTAGTTAAACATGCATTAAACTACCCCCCGTACCCATGTTTAAAGTTAGACACATTTCGGCGAGTTAGACGCGTGTTTAAGTAAAACAAATGTACAAGAATTGCGTTTAGTTAAACGCTGTGTCTAAAGTCAAAGTTAGACGCGTGTTTAGCTTAAAACCGTGTTTAACTAAGTACGAGAATACGGCCCAATGTCTTCTTCACATACGGATAGTACTACAATATATATTCGCAAGGTCCATCATCATGCAAAAAGACAAGTAGTTTCGCAACTGCCCAGATGATTTTTGTACTATGGGCTGTTAATTTTGACATCTGGGAGCATTAATTGATTGGTTTTTACATGAGGCCACGGCAGATCAAACTTTCCAGGATGTATTTAATGACATTAAAAATGGGACGAATTCATGCGTTCCCGGGGCTCTTCTAAAACCCTTTTTTACAGACAAACATACACAGGCCATCAAAGCCAGTACTGGCACTAGTGGATTTGATTCCACAGTCAAAAACATTTGGGTTGACACGCCTTTGTTCTTAAAACCGCCGATGTTGTAACATTTGGCTTTTCAAACTTGTCATAAATATTGCTATGGTCTGTGTTCCAATTTTAAATTGTTAACACTGTTTTATTTTTTAAAGTCTTTCTTACTTTCTAAATTGAAACACAGAACATAAAACTGAGCTCAAAAGAGAAACTTAAAAAAAATTCACATCATATCTTGGAAATCTGTCCATCAAAATGAACCAAAATGACACACAGGATTACTGGAATGTGTTTAGAGTAGATAGAGTATTGTTCAAGTAATCCGGTATAACATTTTGGTTCATTTTGATGGACAGATTTTCAAGATAGACAGGATTCTAAGATATGACCATGTGAAAAATGTTAAGTATCTTTTTAAAGAAAATGGAAAAATAAGATACTAAAAAACAACACTTGTTTTACTATTGTTTTATTATCTTTATTGTCCTTCCATACACAACTACATCACAATATTCATTTCAAATTTTAAAAAAATATCAGCAAGTGTCAACGGTTGCAAATAGTTGAGTACAAATTGACAATACGCCACACACATGCTACCAGTCATACTCTCCCCCGTGTTGAAATGTAAAATGTGAAAATGAAATTGTGACTTTACCTTACATTTTGGATTGTCACTTCTTTAATATTCAACCGATCCTAGCGTGCAATATTTCATATTAAAGAAGATAAATTTCTCAACAACTTTATGATTTAATATTTTTAGGTAGGATATATATTTTTAGAATTATAAGACCATTTATTACCTGTATAGTTACTTTTTTTGATGACTGTAGGTAAAAAGGAGTAAACAAATTGGGCCGTATTCTCGTACTAAACAAGCGTTTAGCTTAAAACCGTGTCTACCTAAACTTGTGTTTTACTAAAACGTGAGTTTATCTTTTAAACAACGTGTTTAACTAAACACGGTTTTAAACTCGGCGAATCTCGTTCCCAGAGTGGTTGTGCATTACTGTATAGTATGTATACAGGTATTTATTTTTGTTGTGGCCCTAATAGGTTACAATAGATATCGAATGAATACCTCAAACGCACATGTATTTTTAATACTACACAATCTGCTCGGCAGCTTACACACCGGGCACGGTTGGGTAATCATTCGAGGCATACAGTTTGTGTATTTGTTTAGTTAAACGCGCCTTAAACTACCGGCCCATACCCATGTTTAAAGTTAGACACTTTTCAGTGAGTTACACGCGTGTTTAAGTAAAACAAATGTACGAGAATCGCGTTTAGTTAAATGCTGTGTCTAAAGTCAAAATTAGACGCGTGTTTAGCTTAAAACCGTGTTTAACTACGTACGAGAATACGGGCCATTGTGTTTAGTTATTTGTCGCCCCCCGTAACTGATGTGCATGTATGTGTCAAAATGCACTTTCTAGTGAAATATTTAGGGGTTCAATAAGGTTTCGGAGTTGTTTATCTTGAATCGACAACGGTAAGACGGGTTTATTTTGCGAGGGCAGCTAAAGCCGATTCAAGATAAACAACGACGAAGACCTTGTTGAACCCTGTTCAACCCGTTCAACAACGACCAAACATATTTACATCATCTATTATATGTGAATAGCGTTTTGGAAAATTGATGAAAACAAGTAAAAAACGTGGTTTAATAGGCTTAATTTGACATTAAAAAAATAGCTGCTCTTTAAAAAACAGAACAAAATGTTTACGTTTTATTATAATTAGGCCCTTATTTGGACATCGTCCGTTCCCTGTAAATGGGCGAGGGAACTTCTGAATGGGATGGGTTAGGCAAAAGGTAAACATTAGAGAAGACAAATTATTGCGCAAGTAATTGTGGAATTTAAAATATTTTGTAAATAGCATTTTATTCACACATCACCTTTAACATTCAGAGAAAATTAAATCAAGAATGCGTTTAATTTACATAACACATTTTGATATTATGTTTACAGAATATTTGTATCAAATTAAACACACCCCTCCATTTCAATAGTGGTACGGTCCAAATAGATCTGAGGGATGTCATTTCACCGTGCGATGATACAAAATGGCGATTCTCTTGTGCTGGGTAGCGACCGTTTCGGCTAAAATTGTGGCTTTAGGAATGATCCGTGACATATGGCCCTTGCTAACTTTAAGGATCGCATGGCGAAATGCATTTATACGCCGAAAAAACGGGAGAAAAAATGAACTCATTTTGCGAACATTTGTTGTTTGTTTACAATTTTGCATCGATGCATGGTTTCCAAATAAGGTTCGCCATCCTATTAATTTGCATATGAAGAGTGGGTTTATCTCAAATCTACAACGCTTTGTTACTGTACTTAGGTATGGGGGAGTTGTTGAATGTATAGTAAACAGTTTCGTACAGGACGATAAATGTCGAGGGTTGAGTGCCAGAAGGCCGTAACTCAATTTTTGGGCAAATTGATTTGATGGTACAATAAATACTCCATAGGGGCAATTCCATAGATTGGTGATATGACCTGAACATTTTAAATTCAATTTGGATGCTTATTACCCATTTTATTTTATTGTATACACTTGTAGGTATATGGGACAATCAAATGTTTGAATGATTTGTTTGTAAATTTCAAGAAATTATCGTCATAAGTTGGAAAATGGTTTTTTCATAAAAAATAAGTGAAAAATGTGTGTCCAGGTTATGTTGACCTCTTACATTTAATATTAACTGTAAATATAAATATTTGTTGATTTCTGAAATGCATAATACCTTAGTTTCAAGTTACCAACTATGAAAAATACCTATGCATTGACACAAGTTGGGAGGAATCTCCTGAGTGTCCGATGATAATTGAAAATGTAACGTGAGTAACGATAAACATCAAATAGTTGTCCTACTCAATTGTTCTTTGCTTTTAAATTCTGCCAAATGGAATAATAATCATGCTCCAGGTACTTAATTTGAAAACAGGAAATAAAATGGGCTATGTGTAGTTTTATTAAAATGGCAGAGGTTTGAAAACTGTAACGTGAGTAACAATTGTAACGTGAGTAACAAAAATGTAACGTGAGTAACGGCCTAAAATGCATTGTAGCAATAAGAAATGGATCTCTTTTTGTTTTTACTGCACTTAGTTTTATTCATTTATCAGTCTTATGTCAGTCTGGCACTTCCATCACTTCGTACGCACTATTTCCAGGGGTTATTGCGTGTCTTTCCAAGTTTTTCAACAAGTAAAACAGTAACTTTGTCCTCTGAAAGTCACTTTTGAAGGAAAATATTCAATTTTGTTGGTTACAAAGTGTTAAATATACATGCATAGCTTATGTACACAAATATTGTAGAGCATTTTCTGCATATTTCTTGCGTTCATCATTCCTAAGTTCAAAAATATTGATTTTGCGCAAAGGTGCTGAATTCGGCAACCTTGATAACTATGGTGTAATTCATCAATTATATGCAATTATTTTCACCTAACACTTGTTAAACATAATGTTAAGTTTCAAAAAAGAAAATAGCTCTCAAATTGTTTCTGTTTTAATGCAAAATGATACCATTTTCATCAATATATTGTTGATGTAACAGGTAGAGAGTTTGCAAAATGTCCTGTGAACTTGTGTAGCGGTCATATTTGACCGTTTGGAGACATAATAACATTTTGGGAAATTAAATACATCATGTCAAGACTATTTCATAACATTTTGAGCTAATCTGCATGAGCTATATAAATACAATTTGAATTTGTAAAAACAAGTAACGTGAGTAACGTAACGTGAGTAACAGCTATTTTGGTCAATTTTCTGAAAAGTGTTTGTCTAATCAGATTAGTTTCACCTTGCATTTGTAGATCTTAATGTTAGCTTTATCAACCATCTTAAACTTGTTTCCAAAAATATCCTGTATGAGGACACTTTGTGAATGAAGGCTTGTTGCCATTTTATGGTGGCCAATCAAATGTAACGTGAGTAACAAAAGTGTTTTCCTTCTCACTCGCAAGTCATGTCTTGTGTTGCAATTCTAATTGCATATAAAGTTAGTGTTGGGTCTTGTGTAACTACTGCAGAAAAAATAATTATGTCAAGCTTGTTCTTCTAAAAAATATGGCACTTCCAAAAGTGTAACATAGTGAAAAAGCGTAACGTGAGTAACATGGAATTGCCCATATAACCTATATTTTCAGAACCATAAAGAGATAACTCATAAACACCTTTATTTGACTAAAATTAGAGTTACAAGTTGGGTGCTACAGTGTATTGTAATGAGTCCCAAATACTGTCAAATTTGCGAAATTATATTGCCGCGAATTGATGTGTGTGAAGATGACAGTAGTAGTAGAAATTTTAAATTCGCGAAATTAAGTTACCGCGAAAGTAGTGATGCTTAGCAATTCGCGAAAAAAAGTTGCCGCAAAATTAACTTTTTTACAGTATTTGAAAGTCGAGTCGATTATCTCAAAATAGCATTTTTTGAGTTACGGCTCAACCCTCGATGTATCCGCTAAGGATTGTTTCTTTTTTTCACCATTCAATAGCAATTCATGAATTGCACGTTTACACATTTTGAGAATGCAGTAACTGAGTAATCGATACAAATAACAATACTGCACCCATGGCACATGCATCTTCACTTTAATTTACAATACTAATTACCAAAACATTACAAATGATAAATGAATGATATTGATACTGCACATTATACACATTTTTACCAATCTTAATTTATAGTTTTATTATATAGGCCTACTACAATTTCCAAATCTTCACCTGTAAGTAGAGAATATCGTGTTCCTGCTTACACCCTTCTTCTTCTGTACAATTCAACACTCCTCTTAGATACAAAAACTAGCATAGATAGTCGGCATCATTATAACTGTCCAGTGGGAAAAGGGCGATCAAAATTCAAACCAGTATAGAGTATTGTATTTCTTGGAAATTGAATTTAACCACGGTACAATGTATTATATGTATACAGATATAGATTCTTTCGACATAATAAATATGATATCTGAAGCAAAAGTTTTACTAATTCTATTCAGAAAAGTTGAAAAATAGCCAAACCCAAAATGATACCGACTCATTGATTATGAAATAAGACACACATAAATGAGACATGTTCATAACAAAGCAGGAAAAGTTTCATAAAGTTGTTTTTTTATTCTTGCTCTTCAAAGTCCATTCTTTAATCTCAATCCATATTCTGCAATAACATTTCTTAGAAATAGATTTACTTCGAAAGTAATCATTGTTGTATGTAGGTGAAGATAATGTGGACTGAACTTGGGGGGAAAATATTTCAGTTTTAGAATTTGACCCCATAAAATTCTAGTTGAACCCCTTAAATTCAGTATTTCAGACTTATAAGATTTGACGCTCTCAGCGCTAACCCTGTAATGCTAAAGGGCAATTCCATGCAAAGGTGGACATGACCACTAATTTTCAAGTTATTCATATCCTATCATATTTAGTATCAAATTAAAGCTAAAAGTCTAAATTTTCCAGTAATGAACTTTATTTTCATTTTTTTTACATATTTTGCAGGGCTGTACTTTCGCGACATCCTGCGAGAATCCAAATGGATTCTCGCAGAGGAATTTTGCGAGAATCCATGGATTCTCGCAGAATATTTTTGCGAGAATCCTTTTTACTGAATTTAAATTCCGCATTTTAAACATTTATTGTACTATTGTTAAGAACAATCATCATTTTAATTTCAACTTGAACAGTTTAGAGTCAAATACCAGTCATCTAAGGTCCTGTTTTGAACTTGGAAAAATAAAAGAAGAAAAAAAAATTTAAAAAAAAAAAATTAAAAATATTTTTTTTTTTTTTTTTTTTTTGGCGAGAATCCACCTGGATTCACGCGGAAGTGATTTACGCGAATCTTCACGCGAATCGATTCGCGGATTCGCGCCGAAAGTACAGCCCTGAATTTTGTGTTTTTTCCCCGTTTTAATTAGCATAATCTACTAATTTTATTAATTTTGTTGTAAAATCTGTTATTTATAATGCTATTCATTTATAAACTGAAAATAATCACTTTAAAATTATTTTATCAGTTGTGAGCTCTTACATACTTATATTATTCTTTAAATAAAAAAATTAATAAAAAAAACTCTGCGTTGCGACTCAACGATCAATTTTTATTAAGATTTCACCAAAATGTCACGCTGTTACCGAAAAAATGGATGTTTTTAAGGTTTTTTAAATTTTCATTAAATCTACATATACAAATTAAATAATACTTGCAATGCAAATCACACTCCCATAGACCTATAACATACATGCTTCAAAGATGCAGTACTACCTTTTGTTAATTAATTATTTCAATTAGCAATATGTCACGCTGTTACTTTTTTGGTAACAGCGTGACGGTAACAGCGTGACCCCCATTGAATTATACAGTGAGTTCCAATACAATTTTTAAGTTAAATGTGTTTTAATTGGATAATTTAATTAACTTAATATTGTATTTAATATTGTATTTTATCTATTTTAAACTAACAAAGAACACTATAATGTGATTTAATTTAATTAAAATCAACAATCACTATAATCAGTGTAAGTTTTGGAGATCATTGTATCGTCAATGTTTGATCTTTTTGCATTGCTCATATAGGGTCAGCCTTTGGTCACGCTGTTACCGTCACGCTGTTACCGTATGCAAATTTGTTTATTGTATCATATATATTTAAAATCATAAGATATTTTCTTTTTTATACAGGGAAGTTATAGCTGACTTTCTTATAATTACAATCCACCTGATGAAACTTTAAAAATAAAAAAAAGTTCAGAGTTTTAACCATTCATAAAATGAGAAAAATACCATGTCCTTTTTAGCGTCACGCTGTTACCGCACTCATTAATATTCATATTTCATAAATGTGAATGATTTTTTTCTTTTTTTTTCTTTCTATGTGTAGGTTGTACTAGTAGTAGTAGAAATGCAATAAAAAAATGTTCTGAATAATTCAAGTGTGTATGTTATTTGCATATGAAGTGTGAAAATATCTTCCAAACCGTCACGCTGTTACCGTGGAATTGCCCTAAAGTTGATGGACGATTTGACCTTGTATCAATTTATCACATGACCGACTCAGCTATGTTACCCAGGGCTGACATACTGTGAGTGCGAGTTGGGATTTAATCTCATGTTTCTTTCGATCTTTGTATTCTTTGTCTTTAAATTAAGTTGCTGATTTTAGCATATAAAAATAAAACCTCATCATAATGTATTTTTCACATACGCTGCGTTGCAGACAGAAAACAGGCCAACATGAGTCAAAATATGCGGGGTTTGCAAGGAATTTGCATTGAACATGTTGAATTTATTTGGTATATTCAGTTTTATAATTTATTGTCTTCTCTTTCATACACTTTGAGCCTATACTTTAAAAAAGAAAGAGAGATTTGAATTTAAGGCCGCCTAAATTTAGCAATCAGATATATAAATGCATTTTAAAACTGAAAGAGATAGATAACTCTCAATATATGGCTTATACCAATTTACCCCTGCCCCCCCCCAAAAAAAAAAATCAGTTTGCTTAATCAGAAAAAAACTGTACTTATAATAAAAACATGCTTCCGCGATATTGTTTTGAACACGCCACGAAGTCAGACAACTTCTGATCGATTTCGGTAATTTTCATTGCACCAACGACACGGCACATATTCTCCCGGCCACAGTACGACATCAGCGGTCGCACTTCTATCAGCTTGCTGCGCATGCTTAAAACTCATACAATGCTGCAAACCAATCAGAACCATGAGGTCGAGCTTACAAATTGCGCACAACGGATGTCCGTTTTGGGGGTTCAGGATGTCAACCTTATGTGTGTGAGTACGGTAAGCGATGTTTTCCATTCGCCGGGATATACCGTACAGTATACTTACGGTATACTTCATGAATAAAACACCATATAATTTAATAAATCACTTAATTGTACTTAATGTATGTACTTAATGTGCATTCTGTTTTATCTACAAGCCTGTTGAAAGTGGGGGTGCTTGGGGTGATGCAGCACCCCCATGGTTTTATTTAAGGGTTGTGTACAGTGTGTGTCCAATAATAAGTTCAAGAGCTGGAGCAAGCCTCGAATTAGCTGGGCGCCCGGGAGTTTTTTGCACCTGGTTGCCAAGTTTCAGCTCCCGGTGTTTTCAAATTTTGCACAGCAAAGTATAGGACCGGGAGCTACTACATGTATGGTCAGAAAAGTCACAAAGTAGCTCCTGTTCCACATATCCTTAAATCGAGGCTTGAGCTGGAGCCTGGACAAGGGAAGGGAAGGAGTAGGCTTACTGATCTATCATTGTCCGGACAGGGATCAGACCCCCACCCTTTTTATTTTTGCCCCACCCTTTTTACAGAGCCACCCTTTTTATTTGGGAATGTTCAAAAAGTTGTGTAGAATTTAAAGGAAAGATCTTTCTAGAAATATTAAATTTAGTTAGTAAAAAAAATTGCTTCCTATGTTTAAAATAGGCTTGAATTCAGTGTACATTCAGAGATATACGGGTCGTGCACGTTCGTCCGTCGCCATTTTGAAAATGACTGGATTTGGTCGTAATAAATTCAGGGCCAGTGTCCAAATTAAGTGGTAATTCGGGCGTCCTGACACCCAAAACTGCCGTCGGCAAAAGTGAACAACATCTAACTAAATTCAGTAAACTAAGCACATTGTTCTTTATCACAGATGACAATATAAGTGTTGCCTGTAACCTAAATGCACCATTATAAAGATTGATAAATGTTTGCATAAACTATTTTGATTTGTTTTAAATATATTTTTAATTTCAAGTTAAAAAGATTATAACTTTATTTCTTATGCATGTGATATGGTAAACAAAGATGTTTCATGTACATGTATGTATGATGGAAATAATAACACATAGGTTTTGAATGCATTTTGAATGCATTTCAAAACCTTTAATACACAGATTTACCATTTTGCAATACCTCATCACATGCCTATGAAATAATTTTTCTGACTTGAATTTGCAACTATATTTTTATTATTATTTTATTGTTATGTCATTTAACAGGCAACACTTCTCTTCCCAAATTAAATGATAATTTACTGAATTTAGGAATTTTTCAAATTTATGAGCAATTGAAATAAAACCAGACTTAACCTCTACCGATAGCCAAGTTTTGGTGGTTAAAACTTAAAACTTTATTTTGTCTGTCAGTGTCTACATTTGTCATAAGCACACAAACAATAAATAAATACAAAGTAAGTTAGTAAGTAGGCTATTAATAACTATATATTTGTGCATAATATTAGGTTAAAAGAAATTTCCAGAAATCTGCATATTTAATGGTCAAATTACGGATTACCAAAAATGTTGATGGATTACCAGATTTCATGACGGATTACCAGATTTTTTCCCTTAATTTGGACACTGTTCAGGGTCACAAAAAATTAGATCTGACCCAAATGTATTCATATATTCATGATCTTCTTGCAAATGTATTGCACTTTTCAATGATACCAAATACAGTGAGTGTACATGTACCATTACTTCAGTGAGACGCAATTTCTCAGTCGGGAAAATACGCACATGTTTTGCCGTTGCAAAGAGAGATAAAGTTTGATATTGTGAGAAAACAAGTGGACGAAAGGTATTTTGTAGTGGTATTTTATTAAAGAATAGACTTTTATGAACATTTTGGTCAAATATCATGGCCATCAGTGACTGCGCTAAGATGCGATGTGGACTTTAGGAACATCCTCGCTACGGCAACTCAATGCAATTGGTGACGGAGAATTTGGTGTGTGGCGTAGCATTCTGGGATAGTGTTCGTGTAGATGCACACTGTTGGCGGTACATCCTGACATCTACTGTCTTCCCACAATGCATTGCGTTGTAGTAGGCCGTGCGTTTTGAGTTGGGCCGGTAAATAGGTGGAGATGTTACACTTGCGCGAGATTTAAGGTGTAATAATGTAATTTTCTTGGTAAATGTTCAACCTATAATGTTCAATTTGGTATCAAATTGAAGCTTTGATGGAGAAGAACATATTTAAAGTAAAAAATATGTTCAAATATACTTTGCATTTGCTAATTAGCATTTAATCACCAAGATTGTCAAGGTGGAGGATGATCAGGCGGAGGATGATCAGGCGGAGCAAAATTTGATAATGCGACCCCCTGGGGGTCACAAACATGCAATTGTCAAAATATGTTTTGATATTCTTTTTATAACATTGGAGCACTATAATATAATACCCAACAATTGAACTCCAGGTAGTTTATATTTATTTTATCACTAATTTTGTATTGCTGATCATTTCTGATTATCGTTAGTGGTTTCCCATTGACTTCTATGGTAAAACAGGCTTCAAAAGAGACCGGCGCAAAACACCGAACCATTAAATAGATTCCAACTTGTTATATACCAATGGAAAGCTATTACTTTCAGCATTTCAAAAATAAACATGTTTATAATTTTTGAGGTACCACATTTGAATTTGGCACTGTTTAAACCAAGCGTGTGCAACCTGCGGCCCGCCGGCATCTAATCTGCGGCCCGCGAAGCAATCCCCAAATTCCCATTGATGCGGCCCGTTTTAACCGGAACTCCCTAGGTTACACTAATGGCGAATTGATTTAGCCAGAGGGGGGCGAGGGGGCTAATTTCCCCCCAATATTGACTGTCGTGTCGGTTGAGATTGGCTCTGTCGGTTAATTAGACAAGAGGAATCATGGAATTATGATGGTCAAAAGTGCACAGACCTAATTGTTTCGCGCGCTACTTGCGCATGTGTACCCCAAATGGATTTTCTTTCGGTAGAAACTTGTTTAAAGCAGAAATGTACCTCAATCATAGCAAAAATAAGTGTAAAGTCGAAAATTTGCTATGCGCACATTTCTTTCATCAAAACAAACTTGTGATTGCGTATCAAAATCCCTGGTTAAAATGGCGAAGAGAAGCGGGTATCCGGATGTGTTTTGGAATGTTTGACATTCACTGCGGCCCGTGAATGGATCTCAAAATCACAATGCGGCCCGCGTGGTAGAAAAGGTTGCACATGCTTGGTTTAAACAGTTGACATTTTCATTCAAATTAGGCATCGTTTCAAGGTCATAAGTCCCATGGGGATTGGACTTTTTCAAAATGAAGTATATTTTGAGATTCCCTGTTTTGTAAGCTTTCAGAAAATGTATACTTATGGGGGATTGTTTTAAGTTTGGCAAAGAAATACCTTGTAAACCGCATTTCCATGCATTTTACAAGTGTAATAAGCATGTAACGCAAAACCGGCCCAACTTAAAACACATGGCCAGTAGCACAACTTGTATACGAAATTGGTGGACTTTAATATTTAAATGGCAATGATTTTTAATGACTTTTAGACTATATGATGTGCATTGCTGAGACTGAACATTATCATTTACAATGTTGAAGCAGATTTTAATTGTTAACACCATTTTTATATAAAAATCCCATATACTGGAAACTCGCATAATGCCGAGCACCCGCTCATATGGGCCAAAACTACAGATATGAAGCCTGTTTTCTCATGAATTTACACGAGCATAACTTCACTATGCTTCATGCTATAAAGCTACTTTTAACAGTATTGGTTTCCTTTTGAAATTATCTTTCCAGTGAAACCAAATTTTATAGAATCTGAATCATACACATGAATTGACAGAATGCCGAACACGCCCTTATGCGAGCCCAGGCGACAGACACAAAACCCATACCCTGACCACTTCAAACAAGCATAATTCCACTATGCTTCGTGCTATTAAGCTACCTTTCACACCATTTTCTCTTATAAAATTCTCTTCCCAATGATACCAAATTTGTTGGGGTTTCTTAAAAAAATCCATAAAGATCAGGACTCCCTACTATTAACCCTAACCCCCCATGCTAATCCAAAGTCCCTCTCCAAACGCATGCACCGTCGGTTTTCGATGCAGGCGCGTACTGCGGCATGTGAGCCAGGGGGGAGGGCAGAAGTATATGTCGTCCCGACAGTGGCGTAGCTAGGATTTTTTTCAGGGGGCAAGATTTCTAAAATTTCCCCAAATTTTGTCCCAGTCAGTCATCTCATGAATTTCACGTAAGTGGGGGGGGGTAAGGTAAAAAAAATTTGCCCTGTCAAAAAAAATTGCACGGTCACAAAATTTCACACGGTCACAAAATTTTGCAGTCAGCCTAGGCCCTATTTTTTTTTCTTATGTGAATTTAGCGTCCCGGTATTTGGAGCCAGGGGGGCAACTTGCCCCATCTGCCCCCCCCCCCCCCCCCCGGTCGGTACGCCACTGTTTCGATGACGTAGTCAACCGAGCCTATATAGTGAGCGCAGCATACTGCGCGAATGTGTAGCTGAGGGCCGTGGCTTAGTGGTTGTGATGTGGGGCTTGAGAACGGAGGGTCCCCGGATCGAATTCCTGCAGGTTCCCGGTGATTTAGTTGGTGTTTTTTCCTCAAAAATTGTGATCCCGGTCAAAAACCCTAAACCGGGGTTAGGGTTAATAAAATCAAGTCGAGTTTCGATAAACATCGCTAGTGCCGTTGAAGTGAATTGGCTTAGAATTTCACCTTAAATTTCAAGGGAATATTGGATTTGTACAACATTTTAAACGAATGGCAAGATAGATGAGGAAGAACAAGCAGAGCACAAAGAAGTGTGTGTTTTGAGCTCTAAGGCTAAAGCCTAAAGCGATACGTAAGTTACCACAAAAAATATATTCATACTTAGCTACAAAACAAGCATGTATCTTACGTCGTATTTATTTCAAAACAAAAAATTAATTTACTGGTAGTCAAGTTATGTACTTAATAGAAACATACTTACGGATTCTTTTGATACCATTGATGTTATTCTACGCTCACGAATTTTGGAGATTTTAAAGGCTTTTTAACGAACCTAATAATTGCTCCATCCCATTATTACTTTTCTTTGTCGATGGCGTCGAATATGATTGTTCCCTGCATCAATGGGCTCCACACAACTCATCCAAAGGGGATCCTGGGTACCAGGAATCAGCCGATGAAATAGGGGTCGATGCAGAGTTCATATCAAATAGAGTTCTTCCGTTTGCACAGCGCATTAATTCCCTGGACCCTAATTGTACATAATTTGTCATATTGGGTAGTTTTAAATGTCAAATATGTTAGAACATTGTATAGTTTGGTTATACTAATGACCATTTAAAATTGAGATCAGAAATCTTCGGAAAATAGGTCACGTGCGTTCTTCTGAATCTCACTAACAGCAGCCTGGTGCTGTGACGTAGATGAAAGGAAATGATTAATTGCCGACAATTTAGCACCGGGTTGTTTATTTTAAGGGAATAAATCGTATTGAAAACTGGAAACCATAGCTGGTGACGTCAGAGTACCAGGCTGCTGTTAACAGTTGATCGCATTCATAGCATTGGTTGTCCGCCTAGAGATTTACTATGTTTACACACACGCGTACACCCATGAGGAGTAAATGGAACGAGACTAATTGAAACTATTCAGAACCGATCGTAAATTACCGCCAATTGACGTCATATATCCTAACCTCCTTTGGCTGACAAGTTCTATATTTTCGCTGTGATTAGGGCCGATTTTATATCATTAATATTTCATTTTGAGTAGCATTTACAGAGCTGAAAATTTATATAGGATGCAATAACAGTGCATAGCACATGCATAACCCAGGTAAGTGTATACATACAAATGTTCTAGAAATAGGCAAACTAGAAACGAAAATTGGCGACGTCCCAACATATGCTTTCATTTCATAGCTCTCATACAGAATAGTATCATGGTAAGAGAGCTATGATACAGAGCTAATTCATACTAAGGATGGGGCAGGTAGTTAGTGAAACGTGCAAAATACCCTATATCAGGCATTCTCAACTGGTGGCGCGCGCTCCACTTGTGGCGCATCAAGGCATCCTAAGTGGCGCGAGAGTGGTTAACATTTAAAATTTAAAAAAATATCATATCATGATAGAGCCAGATTTCATAGGCCTATGACGGTCAGATGTATAAATACAGCAATTTTTCTCCATCAAAAGAGTAATATTAGTTATTTATGCTGCTCACATGTTAAAAGATTTTGAAATTAATGTTATATAGGGAATTTTGTCATTGTAAATTCTAAAAAAATATGACCAAGTGGAGCTTCAACAAGTTGGTTACTAAAATGTGGCGCATCAGTAAATCTAGTTGAGAAAGCCTGCCCTGTATGATGAATAATACCAACTGATGACAAATTACTTTACATGTAAGTCTAAGTATGACTTGTTGTACTAGCGTAAGTCAATTATAGCCCAACTTATACTGTACATTGAAGTCCAGATAACATAGTGAACATATTAACATGATTTTATCGATGATTCCTACCTTTGTAGATTACATAGATTTTTAATTATTTTTCAACTGTGGGCTTGGTGTATTTCCTATGTACTCTTTTGTGATTAATGCACAGACATCTGGGGTTTTTTCTGTTAAAAATATTGAAATTTATAAGAGATGCGCCACTCGTTCGAACTCAAGAAAATAGTGGTAAACAACAGTCTCAATGCAGATTTGTTACGTTAAACGCTGAAACGCTGCAGTTTCCAATTCATTGGTACATGTGCAGTGTCCGTCTGAAACCACTGTCAAAGAGACTAAAATGATGCAATGAAACGGCCATTGCCACGAGGGAAAAAATAGGCAGACTTATACGCTGCCCTCAAACATGCATCGATACTTCACATCGTCGGTATATTAATATTACTACACACGATAGCGGTTATTTTAAGATTCCAGGGACGTACCCTACAATCACACGTCGTGGAATTCGGTGACTTTGACAGTTGTTGAAGAGACACGGGTGGAAGCGGTAAACGTAAAGAAATACACACAAAGGAAGCCGCTATCTTAATCCGTTTAGACGACACATATTCACGAATTTTCACACCTCAGATAATGCGCTGTTTTTCTGTTTAAAAATAAGGTAGGTAGGTAAGCACTGTGACTGTTGGAAAATGTATTACTGATAAGGCTAATGAAAGTGAATTGTTAGTTTCCCATCGCCCGACCGACTCACATTTTGGTCCCCGCGTGAATATTTCATTATTTGGTAAATATTTCATTATTTGTTTGTTTAGAAAAAATAAGCCAAGTTTGACTATAATTATATCGTATTTCATCAATAAATAAGTACAAATACGATGTAAATCAAATACTCGACATACCAACCCGTCCATATGACAATCTTTTTTTCATTTTTAGCGATTTCGAGGCACTTTTCGAAGCCATACAACTTGTACAGCAGGCCTATACACCACAAAGAAATTTAATTATTGCCTCCGCGATCGCTGATTTCCGGATTCCATCAATCCATTTCTACCGAATCGTGAACGCAGCAGAGCCACTAACCACCATGCACCATACATTTAGATCGTGCATATAAATATACCGTATCGTTGAAGTAAAATACACTCAATATGTACAATTAATAAACCCAAACATACGATATTTGCACACACAAAATTTAAAGAAAATATAAAAAAATGGTAAATTATATATTTAATTATTACGGGTAAATTATTTCCTTTTAAATTTCAACATAAAAAAGAAAATACAAGCATATTTTTACCCCGCTATAAAACTGAAAGCATACATGAACTATACTTTGAAAACTGCAGTGGACGATAGTGTAGTATCTGCTACAACTCCTGTTCCTTCGTTCACACCGTTTGATAAAATGATAGCGACGAGTGAACGCAAATCGGTGCGACAGAGGCTATCTTTAAGGACGATGCACGAGCGTACTGGTGCAGCTAGCTGCTATCATATGAATGTTTTTTTAGGATTTTTCTTGTTGCATTTGCATTGACGATGCTTCTCTCGGACCAATAGTCTTTGGTATTGTAAAAAACTACTTCAGAATCTCACAAATTTGGATCAGTCACATGAGGGCAAACTCATTTGTTGGCCTTATTTCTTGTAATCGTATCATATGATTTGAACTTCTGAGTTTGTTAAGATGGGTGGGTGGGAGGTGGTGGGCATGTGTGTGTTATGAAAAATCTTCTGAAAAGTATTAAGAGGAAGACAGTTTTAAAATAAACAAGACTTTGTATGCAAAATGGTCTGGAATTCATTTATTTATTGTAGTAAGGACATATGCCCCTATTCACAATTATACACTCTTGGTTCTATTACGCTACACATATTTGGGCACATTTATAAAAAAATGAATGTTTCAAAAATAATGAATAATGAATAATGAAATATTCGCCTACTCACTGACCCAAAAACGGGAAACTAACAATTCACTTTCAATGAAAGTGAATTGTTACTGTTAGTTTCCCGTCACATTTTTTTTTCATTAGCCTAAATCTTTTGCAAACGTCTAACCTTTTGGTTTTACTTTTGCAGTGTTCCAGAAATATTTTTACGAAACTGGTGACTCGGTTACACGCGTTTGCCAGCCAGGACCATTTTGAGCTGGCTGCATCGCAGATCCAGCCAGATGAAGTGAGCTGTTGGCCCTACTACTGGCACTGCAGGGTATATTTTTGGCTAATTCCTACCTGGATTCCTGTATTTCATAATTTTAGGTAGTCCTAGTAACATAGGACCTGCGAATCTCATCTATCATTAACATCTGGACATTATCAACTACTGATTCTTAAGTCCTAGAACGTTAGCAATAAGTGATACACGGAAATAAGCAATGAGATTTTTGCAACGGTGTACAAACCAAAGTATTTGATTCACAAACGATTTTCGAAGTGATATCAATTGTATGGACTCATACCTTGATGTACATACCATTTAAAATGAAGATAATTGTTCAAAAACGTTGCATTTGAAGAATTTTCCACACGCCAATTTCCTCCGTGTTGAAACTAAGTCCGAAACAAAACCGGAAGGATGAAATTACAAGGTCAGAGGTCGTACACGTGAGGTCGTATTTGTAAACAAACTCCCACCCAGCAGTATTGGGCTCATCAGGGTGTTTATTGCATTGATTGAGGTATCCGTAATTAACATGTGGTAACTATTCATAATATAATACAATTGAATGTCTCCTTGCAATGAATAAATATGAGATTATCTTGTTATCTCATCAATATAGATTAAGTTGGGTGAAAAATCAATTTTTTGTACGTGCAACAAAATCGCCTGTCACGCTATAATAATTTCGCCCAGAGGCCTAACGTCATCGTTTGTTTACTTGGGAATACGCATGCGCAGATTTAAGTATCTTCGAAAGTGAACTTAGCCGACCCGAATCGGCATAAAAGTGGATTTAAATTACTATTTTTATCAGATGTAAGTGTAATATCGTTGTAATCAATAAGTTCAAACAAATTCTGTGATTCTTAGCTAAACAGCCATGTCATTGTGGGTGAGTAAGAATGGTTTTTGACAATGCTAGGAGTTGCAGAAGTTTTACTTTGTAAATTTTGGGCTCGTTAAAGCTTAAATACCGAAGTCACATCATAGTAACGTTCTGTGACTCAGTACTATAAGTATAAGTCCTGAGACACATGTTACTGCGACTAAATTTTAGGGGGACAAATTGATTTGATGGAATAAACCGTTATGAATTGACAGTAGTACATACCTTATTAGTCAAATACATGAAGTATACGGTTTATTCCAGCAAATCAATTTATCCCCCTAATTTGTAGTTAGCCTCTATTTGTTTTTTATCAAATTCAAAAAAATTTACATTCACATTTATTTATTTTTTATAATTTTAGTGCGAACAAGAAAGCAGTATAAGTGACATGTTCCTGACACATTTACCGATCCTGTCTTTGCAGCATGAAGAACTTGTAGGCATTCAACGTATGCACATGTATTATGATTATCAAACTGCACCATATAGCTGATTATAGCATAAATCTTACCTTTATTTGATGCAGATATCCGATAAAACACTGTTCACATGTCAGCCATCTTAGGCAAACGCGTTCCCCTTGGCTGATCCCATATTTATTTCACTTACTGTACCGCCAAATATTAATGAGCCTCAGATGTTGAGAACCAATTATGATCAGTTTTGCTAGATTTATTTACCCAATTAGGCCGCGTCAGCGGGCTTTATATTCGGTGGCGGCGGTGGGATTAACAAAAAGAGTCTTTAAAAAAGACAATCATCTCTCACCGTGAGGAAGAAAAGCTAAATATTTAATAAATTTTAATTATCCCTAACTCCCCGGGCGTTTTTTGGGAAATAAAACTATCAGGGGAGAAAAATAGGTCAAATTGGCTGATCCCATATTTATTTCTCTTACTGTACCGCCAAATATTAATGAGCCTGCCCTCGGGGGAGAAAAATAGGTCAAATTTGTAGGCGGGAAATCAGGCTTGCCTGACCAGCGCTGCTGGGGATCGAACCCAGGCCGCCCTGAAGGCCGTGATTACGCCACGCCGGGTCAGCTTGAAAAACATTAATTATAGCACTCGGCAAAGTTCCAAATTGGCGAGAATACGATTTTATGGGGAACTCTCTTCCTGTGGCCATTAATGGTTGCAGTGTTTATGCTTTAAATACCGTCATGGACTTGTCCATGCGAAATATGATTTACGGTTTTACAATGGGCATATAATGTTTAAATGTATTTTTATGTTATTTCTCGATTCTCGATTTGAATTGTTAGCTAATTTTTCAGGTCACATGTGGCATGTTTAATATTGTTTGTAATAGCGCCTCGGAATAGGCTGTCTGAGATGGCGCTTTATAAATTCATTATTATATAGTAGTATTATATATATTAACATGATTTATTAATAAAAGCAAGGACGATCTAATTGTATATCCTGGATTCTGGCGCTAATTTAGGCATACGCAAGTTTTTTCAAAGTCCAGAAGAAGTATAAAACACTATAACATAATTTGGATGACCCATATGCCTTTAATAGTCAGATAGAAAAGAAACAAAAGGCC